>JAINUG010000004.1:10444165-10889165 GCA_029706075.1 Aldrovandia affinis
TTACAATGAGTTCAGCTTTGCATTCAGCTATTTACATTAGGCTCTTGATATGGATGGTAAGGTAAGAATTGATGGCCCATTTAGTTAAGCATGCTTATGTGCTAAGTGTACAATTGCTGTAACCAGTTTCTGAAGACACAAAAAAAAAAAAAATAAAAAAAATAAAAAGCTAGCTAGATCATTATTTTTTACGTCGTACAAAAAAGTTTATTTAGTTTGGCCCTGTATAAATTGTAATCCTTACATTAGAGAACAGAAATGTTGTTTTGGACCCCATATATATGTCATATAAAAGCAACCTGGCTATTGTTTAGCTGACAACACTACAGCCAAGCATTAAAACAATATACATATTCACACTCACAAACCATATCTACAGGGATTTCTTTTTAAAAAGGGGAACATAAATAATGGCTAAATCTGTTTTGATCACTGTGTGCTTTGCCAGTTTGCTTTGAGCAAATGATCTATTGTTCAAATAATTAAATAATAACTGACTTGTTTTTTTGCTGCATGGAATATCCCACCCGATGTACTGCATATTTCATAAAGGGTTAATATGTAAAGATCTTGACCATTTAGAAAACAAATAGGTGCTTCTTCTTTTTAATCTGATTCCAAAGTAAATCCTATTTAAAGGTAAACACAACATCACATCTCATTACACACAGAGATTGAAATGGAAATCCATGTATCAACAACTTATCCATTGTAGTAAACATTACTTAATACGCAAGTGTGCTAGACCAGTCAGGTTTAGACTTATATTTGATGTAGATTCATGCTGGACATAAAAACACACAGAGCTTCACCAAAGTACACAGATATCAATCCACTTTAAGAATTTATGGTTCATTTATCAAAAATTTGTCCTAAGCTAATTTGCCTCTGCTAATTCAAGAAGAGGGGTACAGCTGGAAATGAAAATGTCATTATTGTCAAATTAAAATTATTTTGCACACATGGGAAATGTATTGAAGGAGACATATTTGTTATTCTAATAAGATTATTCCGGATAAGTGCAATGTATAAAACAGTTATGTATCTCACTTGGCGGTTTATCTATGGTGAGCAAGCGAAGAAAATAAATTCTTAATGTATCTTGATAGCAAGCACTACAAGGTATAAGCAAGGACCTTATCTTCAAACTATACGTCTGCAAGGGAGGGGCAGACATTCCAAAAACAAAATCAACAACATACTTCAACTATAACTATTACTAATTACTACCAATAATGCTGCTACTGCTATTCCTAATACTAATGTTTCTTCTCCTAAGGAGACAAAGAAGAAGAAAGAGGAATAGTTCTCTTGTGATCACCTACAAATCATTTTTAATCCTTTAATTTTGAGAAAACCCAAGCAGTAATTGCTCTCTTACATATTTACTGGTTTAAGCCAGTCCTCCTGCATCTGGGACTGACACCAAAGCAAAATAAAAAAATAAAAAAACGTGACATCCCCACCAGAACAATTTGCATGAGTCGTAAAGTCCTTGTGCAGATTTGTTAAAAATTATGGAATATTGTTGTATGAGCTGCAAGAACATTTTTGTTTTCATTCAGATGATAATTTAAGGATATGGTTCATCCTTTTATTTGTCATTGAGGGTAGTGTATATATGTACACATGTGTGGAATGACTAAGTACATTTAAAGGAGAAAACGAAAACTGAACTGGTAGGGTTGTGGCTTATGGGGTAATGGATATTTTATTGTTATACTGACAACAGTGAGACACCTAATCTGTCCACAGGGAACCTCTAGATATACATATCAGTGAAAGACCTGCGGTTCTCATTAGGCTACACCTTTCTGACAGGTAGACATCTCCTCAAGTATTGTGAAGCCTCAAAAACACACCCAGGCACCCTATTTAAAAAAGACTGGAAGTAATGTTGAACAAATTACAACATATTTTGGCAAACCGCCAGGGTTCCGCGTGGAATAAAACCATAATCCTATTCAATTTGTTCGTAAATGATATCGGAGACTCTTAGCATAGCCTAGAGATTTCGGTTTCAGGGATCTTTTTTTAGAAAGTTAATTTTGTGTGTGTCTGTGGGGGTGGGGTGGAAAAACTGCAGCCATCTTTTAACATTTCTAGGAACACCTTTGCTTTACATTATAAGTGACTACTTGAATCCATCTCTTTATAAATCAATTTGCACCCACAAGGTGGTTCCACAACATATTTAATGCATACTTTATATATTATTATTATTATTATATATTTACTTTACTTTAGCAATATGAACGTTATCAATTTGTGAAACAATACGCCATTCTGTAATGTAAACTCTCAATCTGAATCTATGCCTTTGTGGGGGGAATTTAAATTAAATTTGTTTGTTATTATAAAAATCTAAAAATCAAATGACTGTTTGATGTAGTGAATTCTGAGTGAGGCTTGTGATGCAGTATAACAGTTTAGGGTAATCAATTCAGTATCTATATACTAATTTTCTAGTAGCATATACATTCCCCATTGTAATATTTGAGCTTAATATAATAATATAACATGAATGAGTTTTTATGCAGTATTGATCAATTGTATTAATTAGTTAGTCAAATTGTATTTTTCCCAATGAACGTACATCAGTGGATTGGTAGCATATAATCAACAAGTGTAAGGATGATATTCCTCGTCGACAATGAGCGGGAAGGAGATTACTCAACGTGCTTTAAACTGGGCAGATGATATGAGGTGTGGCTCTGGGAATTAGTTTGACAACAGAGCTTTAAAGGGATAGTCAACAGTCTTTTTCCTCTAAGCAGGCTAATTTGTCATATTTGTTTTACACCATAGTATGTTGAATCTATAATACAAAACTTTGGGAGCACCCTGGTTGACATACCCTACGTTATTACCGACAGCGGAGAAAATGAAGGCAAACTACAATTCCCAGAGACCATCAAATAATCTGTTACTGCGGGCCTTGATGTTTCTCGTGCCCGAGCGTGAAAATTACATGCAAGAAAATATATTCATTGTTTGTCTATCCCACATATAACTTAATTCCATCCGTAGAAACTGTATACAATCTATACATACAATACGTTTATAAATGATGAATTGTTACGTATGCATCTGTATATATTGTATACTATTACATTGTCCGGGGGCATCTAAAGAATATAGTTTGTGACAAACATATGCTGCAGCGCATTACACGTTGTTTTATTAATGTGAAAAGGTTATGGTCGCGAACAATGATATGTAATAAATATCGGATAATATATAAGACAGAACATTGTATTATGAACTACTTTTGGCTAGATGAAGTAATGCTGGGTTACACAGTTGTCCAATCGTGATTCTCCGCCCGGCTTTTCCCATTACTCACTTCGCGAGTTTTGTTGGGTAATACTCCGGGGGCACTTCAAGTGTATTTCAGTATTTGCCAGCGATCAAGGGAGCCCCGCAGACGTGCTGAAATGTTCCTGGGCTGTCCGGAGCGGCAGCTCTGAACGAAACTAAAGCAAAAAGATAAGATAGACCGTAAAAACACTGGATCTGGAGACCAGATAGCAAGTTGCTGATGACTGTGAGACACTAGTTGTTAGTTGTACGCTTATCAAGCTGCTGCCATATACTGTAGCTCGAAATGAATACAGTGGCATTATTGATGTGGAAAGTCTTCATTTTTCCTTTGGGACTAGTCCCATTTTAACGGTTGTAAAATAGAATTACTTTGGATCTATAATTATACTTCACCATAGTTATTAGCCTATGTCTCATTTATGTAAATTTCCAGGGGATTAGTGCATTGCACGGTTCAGATGTAGCCGAACCTACAACTATAGGCTACTTTATGAGGCTATAATGAAAAATTAAAATATTCAGAAGAAGAAAATGTATTTCAGAGAATGGTAATACTAAGCAAAAAATTTTTTTTCAAAATAACATCCCAAACATATCATTTCAGATTATTAAACGTTTGCCATGATTGAAATTGCATACGGTGTGGATGAATTGTTCAAAACTGTATTTAAAATGACATTATTTTGATTGGTAGTAATAGAAGTTGTAGTTGTGATCATACTTCGATGGATGTTTCACACTCCACTCTCCACTTACCTACATACTATCATTTGGGGTATGAATCCGAATTTGTGTGTGTGTGTCAGCGTGCGTGCGTGCGTGCCTGTGTGCGTGTGTTTTTGTATGTTCTGCATTAAATGAATATACATAGTTTGGATGCATTCTCTTTAGATAAACAGACCTACACTTTGATGTGCGTGTGTAGATGGATAGACAGAGAGAACGTGATAGATAGATTTATACGGTCAATTAAGTGAAACCAATTGGTTAGACGCTGTTGGGTGTAGGAAGGACAATGGATTCCTCTTTTTTGCATATTCGTTTGCATACTCGTTTTTTCTCGTCGTCTCACTCAATCAGCCTCTTAAATTTGATTAGACTGCTTAACCTCTCTGGTTAACCAGTCCAGACCCGCCCTGGTCCCGGTCTGGAAGGGTTAATCGTGGCAGGATCTCAGTGGCCCCGCGGTCAGGATCTCTATATCTTCCGCTTAGAGGGAATATTGAGAAAGGGGGAGTGTTGAGCGTTTAAGTGAACTTTCCTCTCCTCCGCCCGATGCTCCGAGGTTCACCTGCATACATCCAAATCATCTAAACAGAATGTCTGCTGAGGCGATGGTCGACGTCTTTAATGAACTCAGGGTTGCTTACATTGCAGTCTTGTCAGTCATGACCCATGCCAGTCTGGCTCACGCGTCTACCACGGGAGATACAGACTCACAACACAGGCATAACTAGCGTGGGGAGGAGGAGGCATTGGACATATTCAAAACAGTCATATCTGTCCTCCCCAATAATTTGTAGATATAAAGCATTCCCTTTCATTATGTCCCCCTCCCCAATAGTTAATCTGTGGTCACAACATTATTATTTTAAAATAATCAGCTCATTCCACGTGTTGGAATACCTGTGAAGTATTTGAATTGCATTTGAAGTGACATTCTGTAGGTTGTGTTGTATTGTCCTCTTCTTAGAACCAAAAAATACATGATGTGGTATCAGGCGTGTTTCGTTCCAGTAATTTAATTGATATATTTTCATCCAGTTTCCCTTACTGTCTCTCTGTATATTCGTTTTGTAGTCGAGCGCCACATCCCGTTATCTGTACCGTTACTGAACCCCCCAGAGTGTACGAGGCTCTTTGTTCAAGCACCTCCTTGATGTCAACAACTGGCTTCCCTAATCACTGGCTATCGATTCGCCTAACTCTATTTATCCCGATTAGTGCACACCTTAGAGCACAGTGGTCTTGAGTGCGCGCTTTGTTTTACAAACAATAATAAAGCGCTTCTCCTCCTTCTCTGCACTCTGAACTGGGAAAATCGTTAGAATTCCTGCTATTTGAGTGTGATCAGTAAATATGTAGTGTGGTGACATGCCTGACTCTAGGTCTAATCGATGGAGATATCAATGGGGGTGCGCTATTGTGCGTGGTGGCTTGCAGAGCTCTCTATTACCCTTACAAGGGCCAAGGGAAAAGGATATGGGGAAAGTTATTTTTCCCAATCAAAATAAGATTTTACAAAAACCTCAATTGTTTAATATATAGGCTAAGCCTTTCATGTTTGGACTTAGATAAACAAATAAAAAATAACGTATTTTATTATAGGCTACAGATATCAGACTGTATTCGAATGTGGATTCGTTGTTATTATTATAATAATCACAATCATAATCATGGATCATCAATATATTTTATTTATATGTGGTGAATATATAATAACCATTTATAACAAGTAGTGAATTGCAGGATAATTTATATACCGTCGCTTTAGAATGGACGTTAGTATATGTATGTTCACTTATGACTAAGTCAATTTAGTTTCTCATTTTCATATAGTTTATTTCCAGCATCAGATTAGCTGAAAATGTGTCGCACGTGGGGTTTTTTTGGTTGAGGGAGCACCTTGGTGTTCTTTGAAAGGCACTGATGCGAAAAGACAAGGCGAGACAAATAAAAATCGATTTTAAATTACCCCCTCTGTCCCTTCCGCAATCCGAAGACCAATTCTTAACAGACAAAACTCGAGCTCTTGCTGATTTCGGCATGGTTAGAACGTTTACTTTCCAAAGAAACCAACGAGCACGTGTGAAACACCTTTATTAACCTCAATACCTGGAATTCTGAATACATTCAAGCGGATGGCAAGAGAAGGGGAGTGGTAGGCTTACACACACACACACACACACACACACACACACACACACACACACACACACACACACACACACACACACACACACGTACACACACACACACACACACACACACATATATATATATATACTACAGAGTGCTAACCTCTTTAACCCTCACGTGCAAACCAACCCTTTTCAGGATAAAATAGACCCATATTTAAAGTTTTTACATAAATTGTCTATTGTGAGTTAGCTGCAGTCAAGAAAAAGCATTATCCAAAGTAACTTGACATCTTAAATTCCACATGAGTTTGCTGAGTAACACGCTTTTATTTTTAATAATTGTCGGTGTCTTTTCTAATTTTGATATAACGTGTTGGTATAGCACGCTTGTACTCTTATGTGCTTAATTATCACAACTATACATTCAAATCTAACCAAATATAGCGTGTGTAATTAATCGGGCCTTTCCCAACTTAAAAACGGGTGTTTATTACTTAATATTTGTCAAGGTATCTTTACAGACAAATATTTTTCTACACCCACAAATCAGGATTATGATGAATAGGCCTACAGTGACATTAGTGTGCAGTGATTAGGAAGCATAATCATAGCCTACATTTAACCAAATTTTGTATTAAACATATAGAAGGCGATAAAGCATATAACCCAACAAGATGGGTTTTCTTACATAGACAAGTGTCTCCTCTGACTGCACGCCCTCCGTCTCCCCCCACATTTATCACACGAAAAGCTGCAGCGCGGACTAGCGCGACTTGCTGGGCAGGAAAACGCACCAAAGCGACAAAACCATATTTCCGAAAAAAAGTATCGTTTTCATGTTTGTTTTGGGTTTTTGGGGGAAATTACGTCTGGAAAATTACTTAGGGGGACCTAAGCAACATATACGCATATATTTTTACCTAGTTTTTTCTCTCTCTTTTTAAGGACAATCATGAACGACCACTTCATTAGCGAAAAGTCGCTAATATTTGAGCTAATATTTGAGCAATAAAAAAGGCTTACGCCGAAATATAAGTTTTCGATGGTTTTGCTAATTCTGATGTACAGTTAACCTGTGTTTTTTAATAAGACGCGTCAAACATTTTCCTGTCAAACAAACGTTTGAAAAGAAAAGGAAAGAAGACCTAGGCTATTTCCATCCCTGGGTAACAGGAGCGAAGATGTATCGTGCAGAAGACGATCCAGCAGCTTACGCTTTTGGTACGTTTGTAAGAAAACGAAAGTTTATACACACACACATTAAGCCTACGATTTCTCAAATTGACTTTGTTAGAGGCACACACACGGGGTGCAATGCGCTTGTTTTTACATTGTTTCCGCAAAACTTTAAGTAATGAATTTAATTCAGAGATGTTTGAAACAATTCTTTATACGAAACCGTTTCCTTAGGGGATGTGTTTTGTGTGTCTTGTTCTCCATCGAGATGTCTCTCGACAAGGTAAGACCTTAGAAAAAGTATTAATGCATTTTGTACATTCATAAAGTTCGTTAGTGCGTGCCTCGATAGCCTACTTTGATGTGCAGCAGGGTAGACTACGTCCCACGCCAAATGTAGCTTTATTTACGACCCCTGTATGATCATGCGGGAACGAAAACAATGATGACAATCATGCTTGTATTTATCAAACAAGTGGTACAAAATCTCCGTACTCACCGCTGGTATGGCATGGTTAAAATCCGAAAGGAGAAGGTGTAATTTATGGAAAGGACATTTTCTTTTGACAGCCAGTTTTGGGGGAGAAGGGGGCAAGGAACGGGGACATGACCAGAGGAGAAAAGAAGTGCAGCGCTCAGGCTAAACGCGTCAGTAGTTGGGCTATCTAGAACAAAAGGCTGATAACACAAAAAAGCACTCCGATGAGCATCCGAACACATGGACGAAAAGGAATGGTGAAGACCCACGCAGGTAATTCAGTGGCATCCGAGTCAAATACACGGGAAAACCTAGAGCAATAATCAAATTAATATGGGCACACGTTACTTTTGTGTTGGCGACCGACGAGACATCGAAGCCCGTTTGCCTTTAAGATGGCTCTTCTTTATTGCAGCTGGAATCCAGGCAGAAATTATTCATACGCTAGGGGGCACCCAGATACTGTAATAGATCCCGTCTTCGGTATTTTTTTCAGTTCATTGGTAGCATATGCTCTGATTTGCCTCTAAATCTTTCAGTGGACGCAACTCTGACAACCCCCGGTGATTTTCAAAGTACCGCAAGCCAGTGGTTTAAACTTGCACAGACTTGGAGCTTCAGTAGCGCAGAAGGAGACACTTGCTCCCCACCAGGGAGGTCCTTAGTCCTCGAATGGAAGAATACCCATTTACCAAACAAACTCAAACCTATGGAAACAGACACGGCAGATATGTGTATAGCCACCATGCCTTGAATAAATGTATAAAAGTATTGGTATGGGCATAAAGCGCATATTTATTTGACAACTTGTAAGCTATTAACGCGTACATAATATACCCAAAATTAAAATATGTATTTCCCCCCCAGCAGGTATAGCCTACTTTTCAGTGTTCAGGTGCACCGTACCTACAATTGTACACTAGGACAATGGTAATACTTCCCAACCAGTATTTGTGCCTGTCAGAATTATGTGCTTTGTGCTTAAATAAACGTTTCCAGCTTCTTCGGCTTCGGACATATAGCTTTCCCAATGATCGTTTAGTTTCATGTTTATATGTATTTACTTTTAAACAAGGTAGATTACAGACTGATACAATGTCAGTATCTGCTTTCAGTGTGCAGTTATTAATGATTATATTCAGTTCAACGTATTATGTTCAGTTCCAACTGTGGCAAAGTATAAATGGTAGGCTATTGAGTACATACAGACAGTTATATGTATGTCTCTGTGAATAGCAAAACGCAAACGAAGACATGTCAATCAACTGTCACTAAAGGTTCAATTGTTTCTAATAAATATATGTTAATCAAAAGCGGCCATTCGTCATGATGAAATTTGATAGTGTCCGACGTTCGTACACTCTCTCCTTCTAACATGTCCTTCTATATCGTTAGATTATTTAGACGATATGCTGTAACATAAACCATTTGTGTTTGACGTAACATACAATGATTCGCTGGTATAGCCTAGGTGATAGGCAAATAATTATTTCATAAAACAATGTAAATATCGGGTAGATTATAGTTTAAGAGTAGGCCTATTGTTCATCATTTTACCATGACGTATTCGCTGGGGGCATAATATAATATTGAGAAATATTTTTTTAGCTATTAAAATACTTATATAGGAAACACTATCAAATACCAAACACTGGTATACAATCGACGTGAAATGCCTCATTAGACTGATATTTAATAGTAGTTTGAAGAGTAATGTAGTATTTTGTCCCCGAAATTGGAAATATTAGAGCACAAATAACTGTTAATATAACAAAACAAATAGCCTAATTAGTAGGCTACATATACACACATTTTACAGTAGAGCCACATGTGAAATTTAAGAGGGGAAAAAATATTTATTGAGAACAATATCATTACTATAGTATTCTATAGGCACAATTTCTCATAAGCTTTCCTTTGCTAATACACAACAGAAACATTATAATTGTCTTGGTTTGATTTCCATTTCTTATAACAGATATGTTAGTGAAATGCAATATGGGTCGGGTTTTTTTTTCTACTGTAAATCCTAATATATCGCTCTCTAGGACCAAGCAGAATTCGCCCTCCAAACCCCCCCTCACCGCTTTGGCAAAGCACCAAGTAGCACAAGTGCCGACCAACCAATGGGGTTCAAGAGGCGGTCCATGTGCTCTGACCAGTCAAACACAGTCACTTTCCTTATATGGCAGCCTATCTCCATGGTAACGTGTGCTAAGTTGCAGCAGTCGTGTCAAAGTTCACTATATAGAGAGCTCAGTGAGCTGATCACAGAGAAAGCATTCCGCCAGCCCAGCTCCTACAAATCGCAATCACTTCCTAGCCTCCCCCTTTTAACATATTTGATCACTTTGATTCTGTGCTCTATTTCTTATTATTTTTACGCGTATGAAGGAGGTTCTGTAGGTTGTGATCTTTTATTGTTAGTATTATTATTACTACTAGTGCGCTACTCTTGCTTGCCGGAGAGTTGACTTCATATTTGACGACAGCACTGGCTTCAGCTGCGTGCGGCTGCTAGTGCGAGCTAGCTACCTCACTAAGAAGAAAAGGAAAAAGCAGCAATATTATTTTTTTTACCAGTTGATGGTTTCCTTCAGGACTTTTCTTGGAATTTGGGATCGCTCGTTGCTGGTATTTTTTAAGAGTTGACTTTATTATTATATTTTGTTTCTTTTTTGTGCATCTGGTACATCGCTCAACGTGAACATCTTCGTCCATTACAATCCATCTGCTGTCTTATTATTATCATTTTATTATTTCTTTCTTTTTTCCCTTGATTTGTTTCCTGAATGGCTGACTGCAAGCGCCCCTGGGCTTGGCCTCTTTGCGCACGGCAGCAATTCGGCTCGTTATCGCATCAGGTTTAAAACGTATAGCCTACTTACTTTTCTTTCATACGGCAGAATTTGTGTTATTTTTCGCAGGTTTTAACCGACAATCTAGCTACAGTTTACCGAAATAGTTTTTTATCTTCGTTTTCCTGCCAACAGCCGCCTCCTACTCCATTCTTTCCGAACAATAATCAAGGCACTACGAATCCAAAAACGGGAGACAAAAAGTTTCTTAACGTTGACTGATAGATATGGCAATGGTAGTGTGGAGAGGTTCCCAGGACGATGTGGCCGAAACCCAGGGTGCTCTCTCCTCGCAAGCCCCGCAAGTAGGACCTTTATCCCTCCCTACTCCTCAACCAGGCCAGCTGATCCTTGCAGGCTCGCAGGTCGCCCCGCCGACCCCTCAGACACCGGTCCAAGGCGGACCCCCGAGCAATACTGCACAGTCGACGCCGACGAACCAGACGACCCAGCCGGAAAAACAACAGCCCCAGCACATCGAATGCGTGGTTTGCGGGGACAAATCGAGTGGTAAACATTATGGCCAGTTCACATGCGAAGGGTGCAAAAGCTTCTTCAAACGGAGCGTACGGAGAAACCTCAGCTACACATGTCGTGCCAACAGGAACTGTCCTATCGACCAGCACCACCGCAATCAGTGTCAGTACTGTCGCCTCAAAAAATGCCTCAAAGTCGGCATGAGACGGGAAGGTATTGGGATTTTTGTTTTCTTGTTGGTGTCTTTGTCCGTGTTTTGTACCGAACCAGTCGTGTATTATTTCCGCTGCTGTGTCTCTCTTTCTCTCCCGACTCCACTCCAGGCTCCCGGGCTGAATCACGCAAGGAACCGCCTTCGTTATACATGTGCGGACGATACGGAGCATATAATTCTCCCCTTTAGTCGTTTGATTTAAGTATTTAGCCTTTTTAAAAGCATTTTGCATCAAACTATAATAATTGTTGCGTTGCGAACGTGTATCAATAGTGCTTTAGTATAGGCTACTGTCCAGTGAATTTCCCGGTCATGGTGAACGGAACATAGATATGTGCATCTGGATTTGAATAAACACAAGTAGGCTACAGATATGCCGCGCTGTTATGGCGAAGCAGTAAGGAGACATCGTGTTTCCATTCACACGTTACTATGATCTCGGAACCATGTTTCTTTCGTCTTTGTAGCTGAAGAAGTAAAATAGAGCCAGAGTAAACCACATAAAGCAATGTTGTGTTTAACATTTTGTACAAGATAGTCACAGAGATGCAGATTTGGAGTATAGAATTCCCCGAATAGCTAGCTAGCTAAGTGGGTTAAGGGATAGCTTGCTGAAACTGCCTTGCTTTCTTTGTGCTAGCGTTCAGTGAGCCCCGATTAGGCTAAACGTTGAGCGCTGATTTCTGTGGTTTGTTGTAATAACATAATTTATATGAGTGCAAGCCCCTCCTCAAACACACATAATGGGTTTTTTTAAGTTGTGATATAATCTTTTGTTTGGAACAAGTGTTGTTTATTTACAATTTAAAAAACGTGGGGAAAAAGTTTATAAAAAATATTGCCTATTTTATGAAACATTATAGCACATGAAATGAAATCAGATCTTTAAGTACACACAAATACACACGCACATCTGTATTACTAGCTATACATGAATATACAATATTACCCATACTGAAATTAGGAATTTTGAATATTTTTTATGTGTAGAATTCAGGCATCAATATCTGCAGTCTCTCTTTTTACTGCAGCGGTTCAAAGAGGACGGATGCCACCTACGCAGCCACACCACGGTCAGTTCGCCTTGACAAACGGGGACCCCCTGCACTGCCATTCCTACCTGTCCGGATATATCTCTCTTCTTCTGCGAGCGGAGCCCTATCCGACGTCCCGATATGGCAGTCAGTGTATGCAGCCAAACAACATCATGGGCATCGAGAACATTTGCGAACTGGCTGCCCGGATGCTCTTTAGCGCAGTGGAGTGGGCTAGGAATATCCCCTTCTTTCCCGACCTGCAAATTACGGACCAAGTGGCCCTTCTGCGGCTGACCTGGAGTGAGCTGTTTGTGCTGAACGCGGCACAGTGCTCCATGCCGCTCCATGTGGCCCCTCTTTTGGCGGCGGCGGGCCTACACGCCTCTCCCATGTCCGCGGATCGAGTTGTAGCCTTCATGGACCACATACGGATCTTCCAGGAGCAAGTGGAGAAGCTGAAAGCTTTGCACGTCGACTCCGCCGAATACAGCTGCTTAAAGGCCATTGTGCTTTTCACCTCAGGTGAGTAGTGGAATTGCTTTCCCCTTCAGAAAAATACAAATAATTATCACACCAAGTTGGACAGTGTTCTTAAATGCGTTAGATATATGTATGCATGTAGGTCTTTCTACATTATACTAAAAAAATGCGGCAGACTTTGTCATATAAAATAGGCTATTTATAAATATATATTTCTGACTATGTTCTGTGAGACAAACGGCGCTGACACATATTTACATTTTGGTGACTGAACAAATATGTCAAATTATAAAGAGAAATACAATAAGACAGCACTGCACTGATCGTTCAATTTAAAAGATAAAGTTCACCTTACAAAAATGGGTTAACTGGTCCTATTACTTCGGTGTCACCTTGGTACTAAAAACTGCTCATTTATATTATGGGAACTGAGTTAAAATAAACACAGTGACAATTGTGGAATATGTTGACAACGTTCAAACATACTACAATTCTGTATATGCTGTATTGGAAATACGGTCCTGCATGGTTTCACTAAAAATTCAGGCCTGCTCTATGAACGCTATCAAACTTGGGGTCAACGACGACAGAAGTTAACACAGTTGAACACACAATGGCACACCTGAAAATTATTTAATTTAGCATTCAATATTTTTTTCTCATAATGCATGGTATTATTTTGATGTGCGATTAATAAATTTGTATTTATCCAGAATGACAGTTATAAATGATGTCATGTTTGAAGGGGGGATGAGGGAATGGACGTTGGCCTAATGCTCGGTTTCCTACGCATTTAAAGCGTGCCTTGCAACTCCACTTCTTGAGTACAACAGCCGCACAGGGCCCGAAATTGCATAAAACATGTCTCATTTAAGTTTATGAAGATTAATAAACTCATCAGACCTCCGAGGCTTGAATTCAGGAAAGATATATTTTCAGTCAACGTGGGAGAAAAAAGATTTTACAGTTCCGTCCTTGTTATGCTAGGGTGATCCGGGGATCTAAGACGTTTCCTGGACTCGCTCCAAAAATGGGTCATGACCCCAACCCCTTTATTATTACATTAGAGTATCTAAGATAAAGTCCAAAATGAAAACGCAAATGATAATATACACAACAGAACACGGAAACATGCACGTGTGTGTGCGATCGTGTGTATGGTTGTGTATAGAGAGATATAGGTTAGAGAGATCCGCGTTGACGTAGCCTACAATTAATAGATTATTCGCTACTCAGGTTCAAGTTCAAATATGCGAATGTAATATGCATATTCAATATTTGATGTAATGGCTATTTTAAATGTAGTAATTAATAGTTCAATATAACAGCCTTTTATAATTCGTAATTAACGATCTTGTCTATTGCCGTTTAGGATGTAGGCTACAGTCAAATTCACTGAGAGCCAAAGATTATTCTTTAGTTTTTAAATTTAGGAAGCGCCACTAAAGTGTGTTTCTGCGTGTGTGTGTGTGTGTGTGTGTGTGTGTGTGTGTGTGTGTGTGTGCTCGCGCTCGCGCGCGCCGTGCGTTCGTACGTGTGTGACATTTTTATCGTTTAAAACCTTTCATTAAGCATTGCACAGATAATGTGAATGAAAACGTGAAAAATGGCTTGCTCTGCAACAAATACGCGTCGGCCATATTTATTGGTGATTACAGCTATTCATATGAGTGTGTCAGACCACCTCTGAACGTACTCTCTCAAAGGGGGTTTGCCTGGGGTTTTGTCGTAGCCTGTAAGCGAAATTAAAATGCAGAGCAGAGGTCAGGTCACAACCCCGTCTGCATACTGCTCCGGCAAAATCGAAGATGTTCTTATTATTTAGAATCATGGACACACACTGTTTCCAGATCTTTTCAGAATAATGACCAACGATCTAACATAGATAGATGTCTGCCTGGTTGATTTTGAATGAACTCAATTGTCGAGTAGCTAGCTTCAGAATGCTGCTGCCCGTTTTGGTATTATATGAAGGATATCAATTGTGTTGTTGTCACCATGACCGCCAGCAATCATCTTGAAAAAAAGGCTTATTTTAAAACAAAGCCCAAATTCTGCCCAGACACACTAAAGCTAAATGCATAGGTCCTTTTCTGGTTTTGGGGAATTAAAATAATTGCAATATCTCATTTAGAAATAACAAAAAAACTACAACATTCTGTTATTAGTTCCACATAGGGATTAATAAATGCATTGATAGTGTAATTGTAGTGTGCTCACAAGTCAATCGCTCTAAATATTATGTTCTTTAAAACAGCTGATGGATTCACTGAAAGAAATATTGAAATATTTCACATGATATGTGAAAATGAATCATAAAGACACACACATATATGTGCCTGTGCCATGTGTCTTATCTGACCATTCCATCTGCTTTTCTCTCTCCGTTTCTAGATGCTTGTGGTCTCTCAGATGTGGCCCATGTCGAAAGTTTGCAGGAGAAGTCCCAGTGTGCGCTTGAGGAGTATGTCCGGAGCCAGTATCCCAACCAGCCAACTCGATTTGGGAAGCTTTTACTGCGCCTGCCCTCCCTCCGCACAGTCTCGTCTTCAGTCATAGAGCAATTATTTTTCGTCCGTTTGGTAGGTAAAACCCCTATTGAAACCCTCATCAGAGACATGTTGCTTTCCGGAAGCAGTTTCAACTGGCCTTACATGTCAATCCAATAAGCATGAGGAGAGCTCGAGGAGACCGAGACTACAATAGTTAGAATAGCAAAGGGGAAAAGACTGTTACACGAAGGTTATGTATTGAAAGAAATACATTTTCAAAAGTGACTGTGAATTTTAAAAATATGACATTCAGTGAACTTTCGCAATTCCGATTAAAAAAAGCTCCCGTATCATTCTGGACAACTTGCTACTTATAATTTTTGTTAATAAAAAAAAAGAAAGAAAAAAAGATTTTTGGTAAACATTTGAGGAAAATGAAACAATACAGTGCATTTAAAAAAAGGCAAATTTGGAAAAATATAGGAGAAAATAAGTTTTATTTTCCAAATGACTATATTGTCCTGTGTCCATGTATCTATAGCTGTTTTGTATTTTTTTCTCTCTCTTCTGGTTCCAAACCGGCTAATGTGATTCTGTAGTATGCAGTATTTAATATAGCAATGACTTCTTATGGAACAGTAAGACAATGTAAAAATACGTTCTTCAAGAATTAAAACTAAATCCAAAACGATATAGGAAAACGTTTATACAACACTTAATGCTGAGTATCTTACTGTAATGGTGACCCATAATTTACTGATGAAGGCGAAATAAGGGGAGCTCCGTTTTAAATGTGACCCAATAGTGACCCAAAAATGAAATGTAACAGTAACAGTCAATATGAGTATTTAGATAATAATACGGGATTCCTCATCAATGTCGCGAGACAAGACAGCAACAAACGTTTCAGAAGACAGCCCTACAGTTGTTCATTTGTATTAATGCTCTTGCAATGCGTTTGTAGTATACGATCCATATGTAGCCATTGAAAACTTTGAGATGGTATTGTTGGCACTTACAGTGGGCTAAGCTGTCATCGAATATTCCAGCTGATTTTACGTCAAGGACACCAGATATGTTTTTTTCTTTAACAAAAACTTGTATTAGGTATGTTGTAAACATATGAACAAGGGATATGTCTAACGGTTAAAGTCAGAATTTCATGAAAATAAGAATAACGTAAGGCAGAAGGAAAAAGGTGAAAGGCAATAAGAAGCGTTTTCGGCTTAGCAGAGAGATACACTACGGTTTTATTTATTTTCTATACCTTTGGATCTAACACCCGTCATCAATAAAACATATTTCATATTATTTAACATCTCGAAGGAAAAACAGTTTAGAGGTCAAGGGTCACGTTATCTTTTCATTTTAAAGCTAAAATATTTTTAATAACAGTATTATGTCCCCTGAAATGTCAAAATGCATTACGTAGAGTAATGCCCAGTACATGTCAAGCATTAAGTGCCTGTGAAGCGGGAAATTATCAATTTGTAATAAAAATGTTGAAAAACCTTGGGAACACTGTTAGGTTTGAAACGTCAGTCTTATGATTATGTATGTCACATTTAAAATGACAGCAATTAGAAACAGTATTGTTGTAAATATAGGTCAATTCTTTTCAACAAGTTTTATTTTTATTTTCTACAGAGTACATGTGATTAAGAAAATCTGTGGTTGCCATTTTTTCGGTAATTCAAAATGTCTTCAAATTGAGTGACAGACTTAGCTAGTAGCACTGAGAGTTATGTTTTTAATGTATATACATATTACAAAAAATGTTTTGTTTTTTTTGTTTTTTTATATATATGTATTTAGACTGTGAATGCATGGCCACAGGTCGCTAACCTATTTTACATTTGGTATATATATAAATGTATTTTTTTTTGGGATTGTATAGATATAATCTGTGCATTCAGTACAATAGCCCTTGTATTTAAAAAAAGAAACAAAACATTCAATAATAAGACTTAACAGGGTGATGTGGTTTGGAAAGGGGTAGCTATTTTTGTTTTAGTGTTTCGCTCCTTTTCGAGTAACAGACGCCTTGTGTGCGTGAAAGCTTGCAATTTTAGCCTTCATTTAGGGCTTTTCTTCAACACTCAAGACTCCATGTTGTGATTGGATAAAAAGGGATCATTATATAGCTGATTGAACCGTGATCTTTGGCTGTTTCTAAGCCACTTATGGACCAGAGAATGATACATGATTGTAATTATGAACAGTTTAAACAACTGACCCACGTTTTTATATATAAATATATAAAAATATATTACTGCAGGGTATTGATAACGTATAGATACTTTTTTTTATTATTATTATTATTATTATTATTATAATTATTAATTGCAAGTGATATACGTGAGTGTGTGTGGAAGTTTATAGTTGAAAACAATTCTTGTTTGTTTGTGTTAGCTTATTGTAAACAAGCATTCTGCTGTAAATTTGTTCTTGGTATTAAATTATAATTTATGAATTTGAAATCAAAAGGTATTCGTTTTATTATTCTGTTTTTTATAGTGACTATTTTCAAATACAAAATGAATTGATGTTTGTGTGTGTGTGTGTGTGAGAGAGAGAGAGAGAGAGAGAGAGAGAGAGAGAGAGAGAGATATTCTGGTATTGAATTTGTAGGGCCTGGATTCAATTTTAGAAGCCTAGTTGTGTGTGTGTGTGTGTGTGTGTCTGTGTGTTGACAATGAAGAGGAATGCTGGTATAGCCTATATTTAAAATAAAATATTAAAATATTGAAATTGGATGGAATCTGGGGTTTAATAATGTTTGGTTTCGCCTAAATAATAATAAAAAAGAAGTCCCACTTTTGACATGCTGCTGGTGATGCCTGAACGTACGCTACATGTGTTGGGTTCAATGTCCCCCAATTCAAGAGGTACAACTCGAAGCGTAGACGGACGTCGGATTGTCATGCTATACCTATTTTTCGTATGAGATGAAGTGGATTATAACGTAAAGCTTGGGATGTCCAGCGTTACGACTCAGAGAAACATTGTTTCAACAAACCATATGAAAATACTAATAATAATATTTTTTTGGCTGTGGTTCTCCTGCTCTCCAACCTCTGTCCTCTCTGTTTTAAACTTTCCAATCCAGACCTGCACGTGAACCCTTATTTCGAATTGTTTGTAGTGGGAGATCAGGCGTGTGAGTGTATGCCTTGAAGCTCGCCTTTGACTTGCGTCCTATTAGTTGAGTCAATATGGCGTCTTACATTGCAACGCGAGTGACGGTTCCCCGGAGCAAAGCGGTTATTCGTAATAGGAACCACATTGCTAAAGAAATAGACCCCCCTCCACCTACACACAGACCCTCAGTAAAACGATTAGCTGCAGGAACAGGTATATCTTCAGACTATGTTTTTTTATTTATTAAATAATCGGGAGTCTTTAGGGAATAATGAGAAAAAGCCTATGCGTATTGTTTTGGATTTAGGGCCTGGGCAGATTACTCCAGTATTCATCAAATGCGGGCTCAAGTTCTTTCTTTCACAGAGGTAGTATTGGAAACAGAGGTAGCGTTTTCGGAGTAAGGCCTTCTCCAAAGTAGCGATCAGGGGTGACGCGTCGAATGTTTTTTTATTTGCTTGAAGAACGCCTGAGCTCCAAAAGCACGTGCAGACATCACCTGTCACAAACCAGCTCTTTGTCATTGTAGACAAGACACGGCCGCCTGTTCAACACGAAAACAATTCCGTGGGGTTATATATAGGCTATGCGATTCCATACCTTTTCGTTTTCTAAAAAGGTTTTTTCTGTCGTTAAATAATATTTTGCTTTCCTAATTATATTCCATATTATCATTATTATCATTATTGTTGTTGTTATTATTATTCATTTTGTCATTATTATTATTATTTGTATGATTATTATGATTATCAGGTTATCGTGGTTGTATTTCTTCTTGTCCCTTCTTCTTCTTCTTCTTCTTCTTCTTCTTCTTCTTCTTCTTCTTCTTCTTCTTCTTCTTCTTCTTCTTCTTATTATTATTATTGTTATTATTATTATGTCAACAAAGGTTGTCTACTGCGAATAACCATGCATCAATGTCGGCATTAATCCGATGGTTCTCATGGGCTTGCTCCTAGTCAGTGTGTCAGGATTTATTTATTTAAGTAAATCTCGCTTTAGATGGTTTCCTCCCCCCCTCGGTTCTCTGATTCCAATGGCTCCCCACGATGCATCTGTTTAATTAGTGGTGAAAGTCGCTGGAATGTAATTCCGTAGTGAGTCTTCGCAGTTTGTGTTGGGCATTGCTATGACAAGACGGGGAGGCAAAATGATATACGGTTGTCCACGATGACTGAATTATTTTACATCCAAAACGATTTTATGAGTGACACTCCTCAACAAATTATCAACATCCCAGTGTTAAATGGATGTGGTAAAAAGTTCATTTTTCACTCATGCAACCTTCATGTGAATTAATAATTGTCATAATTTAATGGTAGAAGCTGCACTGATAACGATAATAATTATGATAATAATTGTGATTGTTATTATTATTGGCAATAATATTTTGCCTGTATGTGTAATTTTTATATTAGCACACAAGCAAAGGTTTAAAGGATACATATATATACAGCTATCCATTGGCTGTATGCTGATTGGCGTTTAAAACGAAAAACATATACCCTGAGAGGCCAACTGGAGTAAGTTTTCAGTAATATTGATCACAGCTCAACTGGGTTGATTTCACTTGACAGAGCGTGTGTTGAGATTGCACCCTATAATTTTACACTTCTTTTCTTTTATTAGCGCTTGACATCGAACTAATGAGCTCTCCCTCCGCACCATGTCACTTTTATTTATTTTCTATTGGGGAGAAACACAGAGAGAGACTCTGGTACATGATTGAGCAATGTGAAAGGGACACGCAAGGTGAATTTCTGGTCATACCGTCATTGCTGTTGTTATGTGTGTGTGTGTGTGTGTGTGTGTGTGTGTGTGTGTGTGTGTGTGTGTGTGTGTAGCTGTAAGGGCCGCCAGCATACTTGATAACTTGATGACCATATTATAACCGGTAATCGTGTCCTCATTTTTGTTCTGTTCTGATGTATTATTGAAAATTACTTGACTTTTTTACATTGGTCCATGACCAATATATGTAAACGATTAATTGTGTAGATGTGTAATGTTTTATAAATAACACATATGGACTCTTCGTTAATAAAATACACGTGGATTATAGAATCATTCATATTAGCCTCAAAATGAGAACAAAATATTAAAAGACAGCATAATCAGTATTAGTAGATCTTATGATGTGGGTAGTGGTGTTAGTGTTATTCTTATACATTTACATTTACATTTATGGAATTTATCCAGAGTGCATTTAAAAAGTGCATTTAAACATGGTAAGATTAAGTTAGTGCAAGAGATCAGTGTAATAGCTAACACTACAATAGACATCATTGTTGGCAGCTGCACATCGTACCTGTAACACAGAGAAATAAAAGTTAGGGTTTTTTTCTTTGTTTGTTTTTTCACATTTTTTAATATTTAAACAGTGCTGATGGTATAATTAATGTAGAGAAATATGGAGTCTGAAGAGGTGGATTTTTAGTCTCTTGCGGAAGATGGCCACTGATTCCGCGGTCCTGACTGAGTGCGGTTTATATTTGTTTATGATAAATATGTTACTTTATGGACGTTTGGGCACATTTTGGTTTAGATTTATGCTGATTATATTTATACATTTCCAACTGACAGCACCAGCAAGTTCTATTTTTCCAATCTGTAAGATTGTTCCTTTTACCACTTCCGGCTCATTGGCTATATGCCCTCGTACACCAGCTCAAATTCTGATTTAAAGGTCTGTCTAAAAGCAAACAGGCATGTGGTTTATTCCAAAGAAATACATAGATTACTTCAGTGAAATTCACGTCTCCCTGAATCAAACTGAAAGTAGGCTATGCTACATCAACAGGTCTTATTGAGTAGCCTATCCAGTTTTATCCTCACACATACAGTACCTGCGTATTGACGTATTGTATATAATGTGTCTAATATATCAGAGAGACAACGAGGGAGGGTGCGCCCAGTAAGTGTGGTATCAGAAAGGAGCACATTTTAACCCCAACCCCCCGAGAAAAAAAGGGTGAAACTCATTGCCACAAAAGTATGGAGTGAAGTTTGGGCTCTTTTTTGTTGTTTGCTCTGGCGGTTTCACCTGAAGCCACCGAAACAACACAACCAATCCGTTGGTTGTAGGAGATGGGAGGGAGATGCTATGCGATTGTGTGTGCAGCCAGAGACGCTTGAAAACAGCTCAATGGCCCAGCTCCTGCTCCTATACTCCTATACGATTTGAAAACCGTCACTTGTTCTCTGCCAATCACCGGCTGTCAGACGCAGCTGAAGAGATTGGAAGACCTGACCTCTCCCGTCAAGTCAAACAGTTGAGCTGATGCAGAACAAAGCAAGTCTACATGGTCCCATCGTAGATGAATCGAATAATGGTCACTCACCACAGACGAACCTCAATAAACCCGATCTATATAATATTACTACTACTACTAAGTATTATTATTATCATTATTATTATTATTATGTTGCATATGGTTTTTGTTTAACAATAGTTACAATGAATGCATGTATTTGTGCATCTGCTTTCCTTCAAGACTTGCGCCAATCTGAATCACGAGCGTTCTGCAACTCCTTCCGTTCAAGACGTTTCATTGAGATGTATATATTTGACTGGCTGTCAGCTATCTTTGTTATTTTAAATAAAGTGTTTTTAAATTGACTCGCTACTCGCTGGGTTTGTGCATCCTTCTCTCTAAATGTTAGAAAATTGTGCCATCTACCCGCTATTCACAGAACTGTCACTTCCCGGACCTCCCAGCACCTTCAGCCAACTTTAGCACAAAGGAGGAGGCATAGCGGGGCGGGGGAGTGCTTCACTATGAACTCCTCCCGGGGTCTCAGAAAGGAGCGCTAAATCGTACGTTTGAAACTTCTCTGATTCTTACCACGTTACGACCAGACTGTTACTGTGCGGAAGGTTGGGTGTAAAAGAATATGCTTCTCAAGAGAAGTATGTGGTTTTGTTTTCTTTAAAAAATTATGTTTGCATAAGTTGAAATACTGTGATTAATGTATATTGCCACAATTACTGTAATATCCTTTATTTCAAGATTGTCCGATTGCCCATTCTTTCTGATGAATAAAGAATACTTCACAATAATTTGATAGAGTGCGGTTTTAGCCGTAGCCTCTAGTCTATGTCTACTCATATACTTTTAAAGATGTAACATTTTACAAAGAGGGTCAACAATTAGGAAAACAAGCTAACTGCTACATTTTTATTCCTTCTTTTGACTTAAAGTTCCCAATAATTAAAACTGATGTCAGGGTAAGTACAATAACGAATTTAAGACAGCTTGATGTTATTCTCATCTGTCATTATTCATTAGTAGGCCTATGTTCTACTACTGTGATGATGAAACGTGGAAAGATGTTGTCAGACATATTTCAGTTTAAAGTACGGGAACATAGAAGCCTTCGTTCACAAGCAGAAATGCCTAAACTTTGAATAACGTGTTTTATGCTACTGTCGAGTTCAAAACGGTGTGTAGCAATAGGACAATATTCAATGCCAATGCCAAAATACTTTGCGGTTTGATTGAATTGGGCTCCTTGATAAAACAGATAACTAGAACCAGCTTTTGTAGAATACACGTAGGCTATTTGTAGTTTCCGGGACGTTTCATGTTGGGCGAGTTGCGTTTTACGTGTTCAAAACAAGTTAATCGTTAATATGTGTGTAATGGTCTTCTTTATGTCATTTGTTAATAGTAGCCTACGGGCCGTTGTGGGTTGTCTTATCTCTTGTTAATAGGGCAGAACGTTTTAAACGCTTTCATTACATTTTTAGCAGACACCTAACAGTGCCATTAATTATCGTATACTTCATCGTCACATCAGAGAGGCAATAGTGCGTCAATGATGTAGATGTATGCTGTATTTTGGACTTCTATACGATTCCTATCCTTATCTTCAAGCTATGCTTTTGTAACGTCACAGAAATACCAGCAGCATGGTTTTGTAACGTTGAACGATGAAGTATAAAATATTTGTCTTGAATATTAAAGTTATTCACATTGAGACTGAGCGAGGGTGACAGAAAACTACCATTTCTACATAGCATAAAACGTGACTGACGAATTAGTTCGACAATATACAATGGCATTCAAAGGATATTTTATGGTTAGGGTTTTTTCTTTTTTTGCACACAGATTATCTCATAGACCTACAGCAGAAGTACGCCGTCCTTTCACTGTGCCGGTCCAGCATTGATCTCCTGCAAAGTTACAAACGGACGGGTTAATTTTCTCTCATTAGCATTCCCTTTGCACCCGGCTGCTCATACTGAGTCACAGACATCTGTCCGGCCCTCTTTTCTCCATGCGCCGCAAATCTTTAGGCCGCCCGTTTTCCATCTAGAAGATTTATTTTGGCTCTTTCACGCGCTGTACGTGTGGGCATACTCCTCAGTTATACAGTTTACAGTAGGCTATTTGATTAGGGTCTTGTTGAGCGCGCTCACAGACACACATGCACACACCTAAAACAATTCCACCAAACACCCGCTCAATAAGCACTGTCCATCTGAAACATTTAATTAGCTATATTTTCTAGTTGACACTTGTTTGTGTCCAATAAACGAATTATTTCAAACTCTGATCTCTCTCTCTCTCTCTCTCTCTCTCTCTCTCTCTCTCTCTCTCTCTCTCTCTCTCTCTCTCTCTCTCTCTCTCGTTCTCCCTCCCTGTCTTCGTGAATCCCTCTTTCTCTCTCCCCCTGGTAGCCCCACATTCTCTGCACAAATGCAAAAGAAAGGGGCCAGTCGACACCAAAATGGCAAAGTTCATCTTGGAAAAAAACTTGCATAGACTTACAAAGGGACACAAGGCTTTGTAATTGTAGAAAGGGGGGAAGAAAAGAAAACTGCATTTGAGGCAGGAGTGTGAGAGTGTTGTGTGTGTATGTGTGTGTGTGTGTGTCTGTCTGTATCTGAGTGTATTTTTAAAGGTTTTCTTTGAACTGCCTTTGTGCTGACAAGGCACAAGCACTTGCCAATGCTAGTCACGGTTTGAGCAACTTTGAGTTAACCTCTTATAACGAATGAATCTTTTCATTCTGAGCCCAATAAATCTCAATCGCTTGTTAGCTTTAGCAGAGGGTGTCTGGGCTGTCCATACATACGCGACACTTCTGCCGATCACAAAATATATTAATAACACAGAGGAACACAGATATAGGCTGCATTGTAAGGCAGATAAACGTTGCAGGGGACATCTTTGGAAACGGGATGAAAGACTAAGGAGAACGACAGTCTTTTCACAGTAAGCGCCTTCTTTACTTTTAATGTTACGTCCGGAGTTTAGGTGAATGATGCATATAGCTTTCAACTAGTCTGAAAACAGATTAGCCTACTATTGCTACAGGAAAGCCAGACAGTGTACTGGTGTAAGTAGAGCGGAGCCAATGAGAATCTAGGGGGATGAGACTGAGAGGGTGGCCGACAACACTATAACAATGGGCCGTGCAAAAGATAAATAGACGAGAATGCATCGTTTCTTATGAAGAACAAACACTGCGCGACCATAGGGAAACGCACATGCAGCGAAGGCATAGCGAAGATTGGATACATAGGATACATAATCAGATTTATTTTTATTGAGGTGATCAATCCACCGACATAAACTGTGCTCGCTTTTATTTCTTAATTGCCTGCTCGGTTCATTTAACCTCAAAAACA
The DNA here is from genome assembly GCA_029706075.1 of Aldrovandia affinis. Taxonomy (NCBI): domain Eukaryota; kingdom Metazoa; phylum Chordata; class Actinopteri; order Notacanthiformes; family Halosauridae; genus Aldrovandia; species Aldrovandia affinis. The sequence goes on from JAINUG010000004.1 coordinate 10,469,341, forward strand.
TAATGCGTACATTGAGCGACGATTTCTATCTGTATTTATGATTGGAACACAGCCGATAAACACTTATTTCCCGAGTCATCTTTAAATAGAAAAACTGTGTTTGAGTGGCTTGAATTGATCACAACAGTGCCAGCCATGACAATGTTAACGATAGTGAGATATATGACTGAGGGAAGTACATTATGGAATGTCCGCCAGCCTGCTTACATGTAGTTGTGGTATATTTTGGTTATTACAGCCCCCCCCCAAAAAAAAATAATAATAAATTCATACATAAAAAATAAGAAAATATGCATTACTTTTGCAAAACGGATTTATATCTCAAGGTCATGTGACAACAACATATTAGTAGGAGACAAACACTGTCATGAAAATACTTTTGTTCATGATTAGAACGCTATTCATTTTAGACGGCCACAGAACGCGATTTATTTCACTCAAATATCAATCAATAACGTCAGAGCGGAGATATCCACCCAGGAAATGGTAAGACCTTTATATCCGGAGATTTTGTGTAGCTGCATTAAATTACCCCCTGCATAGTAAACCTTAAATGTTGAGATGCACCGTATGGCCTTTGTTCGTCGGGTATATATATATATATATGTGTGTGTGTGTGTTTATTGTTTTTGAGAAATAAGTAAGTAAATGTAAGTAAATAAGTTCTGTGATTGCGCTTGTGAAGAATTATTATTAATAGTTTTGTTACTAAAATATTTTGTTTCTGTTCGTTAGGTCCATTCAAACAATACAATGCAAGACACAATACTAATTTTAGATTAAAAACATTTTAGACTGTGAAATTTTATGTAATCATAATTTTATTAAAATAATCATATTAATAAAAAATAATAAAACATTATATATAAACTGGAGCTGCTCGCTCGTTCAAAACCTTACATCTTGTTTGCCCTGGGATTCAGTGAGCATTATACGTTTGCTTCTTAATGCAGTGTCGTCTTCATTTGTATATAGCGACCCGTTCGGCCCTTCTCCCTAGCTCCAGACCAAGAAAAACGTGGCATCATTTCAATTGTGGCATCATTCTGAAAAACCAATGTCCTCCAATAAAATTGTGCTGCTTGCGCACCTTTTTCATTAACAAGTACAATTTCACTTCACACTGACAAAAAGCGTTCGCTGGAAACATTATATATATTGAAGGCAGCTTTATGCGTTTTTACTTTTTTTAAATAGCCTAAAATGAATTGGTGTTTTTGCTGCAAAAAGTAGTACCGGTAATGCTGGCTGAAGAGACAGTTAATGAAAATGCACCCAATTTCGGCGCACAGACGCAAGCCGATCCACCTTATTTATTTGCTTGTATTGTTTAATCATCATAACGTTTTATTAGTGACCACTCTGTGCAGGTGTATAACCTGCTTTGATCTCTCTCTCTCTCTCTCTCTCTCTCTCTCTCTCTCTCTCTCTCTCTCTCTCTCTCTCTCTCTCTCTCTCTCTCTCTTCTCTCTCTCTCTCTCTCTCTCTCTCTCTCTCTCTCTCTCTCTCTCTCTCTCTCTCTCACACACACACACACACACACACACACTGAGTTATGTTCCCGGTGTTATTCATGCCCCAGGTTATGAAACACATTTTAAATTACCTGAGCACAATCACATTATTATTGTCATTATCATTTTAATCAAGCCTTATTTTCAAACAAGTATAATGATAAATCATCAATACAGTAGACAGCGATAGCAACCTCTGTGCTTCAAAAAAGTATTTGTTACTGTAGCTACTGGTTTGCATTGACCAAATATTCAGCAATGGTTCTTGATATGTCATCGTACACATGGCTTGCGCAGCATTGTCCCCAACTGTCCCCCAATAAAATTGTTATTCCCTGTCTCCCTCATAAATACAGTCGATAAATGCCCCTCCTCTGGAAATCCAGCGCGTGCTGTCACGTGACTTCAAACACGCACTTGGCAATCAGAGGCAAAACAGGCTAGAGCAAACCAGCCCTTTGCACAATGAAACAGCTATGTTGCACTCGTCGTGTTTTTATTCTTTTCTTATTGATATCATAAAATGAAAACATAATAAAAACAGTAAAAGCGAATTCACAATATGTATTAACAATTGATATGATGTAAGGATCGTAATAAGTCATGTGTGGCGATAACTGAAGGTTTCGATGTTTTCTCAGTAAGGAGAACATTTGGCCACAATATTTCATGAAAAACTAAATAAGTTGAAATAAGTTTGTTCGAATACAAATATTAATTGACCATTATAAGCAGAATCCAGCCATGTTATGTAAAAACCTGATAGCAACAAGGTACTTACAATTATTGTCTTTTTCAAACGCTGCCTTGATGAGCAAGTCTTATCAACACAAGCACATATCTAGTTGCACAATATTTATAGCAAATAATGGTATCGCAGCATTTAAGTTATGCCATACCAACACCTAACAGTTGAAATGTAATTACGAATGCATCTAATTTTACATTGTTTAAGCCATATGTTACCAAATATTATCTCATGACCCTCGCTAAGCTTAAATGCAAATAATAAAAAAGTTAAGTTTGTCTTATCATTGCGTTCCGCTCGTATGGGGCTTTGATGGTTCATCGGTACAGATTTTCTACATTCCCATAGTGCTATCAACCAGGGAGGGAGGATACACCTGGCACAGATTTCGTTTAATCTGATACAAATATATTTACCATTTTAAATCTCAAATATCAGTCAGTATAGCAAAAATAACGACAACGAATATTATTTTATATTATAACAATAATAATAATAATCATCATCATCATCATAAATTATATTCTTCTTCTTATTATTAGGTAGACAATGGGCGACCGAGATTAGAATTAATGAAAGATGTCTGCCAAATATTGCAATGAGCAGACGGGCTTAATCTATAAAGAAATGTGAATAAATACAGTTAAACACATGACCGTGGATTTCCCAAGGCGGGTTTTCCTCCCCTCTGTGATAACACAATAGTGTTTGAAGGGAGGCAGTCACACACAGTGCACCTGAACTTTGCGCGGAGTGTCGCGTCCTGCCGCCTTTCTACAAACTGCTCTCGAGGGCTGCGGAGCCGCCCTGACCACAGCTTTAATGTTAGCGACGGCTGCGAATGTCACTTCCGAAGGAGTGCTCTCTCTCTCTCTCCCTCCCTCTCTCTCTCTCTCTCTCTCTCTCTCTCTCTCTCTCTCTCTCTCTCTCTCTCTCTCTCTCTCTCTCTTTCTCTCTTTCTTTCTCTTTCCTTTTTTTATTAATCCAGAAATCGTTAGCCGTCCCCCCCAGCTACCTCCAGTAACATTGTGACATGGTTACATGGTTGTATTACAAACGCAGCTCTCTCGCTTTGCGGCTTTCCGATAAGAGAATGTTTACGGCTCTAAAATTAGTGCAGACAGCGCTTTCTTTTACGGGATGAGATGCACAGCCTGTAACGGCAATTGTACAGGCCCATTGTGTTTGAAATGTAATATTGCGAGAGCAAAGAAAATGAAAATGATTAAGTTGGGTCTAGTCAAGGCCAAAGCGCCAACAAGCCGGCCTGAATTCTGCCCTTAAATTGTATTATTTTATTAATTTAGTTTTAGACTGTACTATCTTGGTACATCAAGAACGCATTGCAGTACATCAAGCATCCCATTATTACAAAATCAACATGATATGTGTATGCAAAGATAAATTGTGAAAAGTAATATTTTTAATTTAATTTTAGTGTATGCAATTTATTACAGGCATTTACACATGTTTAATTGCTTTGAAATAAAACACCTACTTTGAGTTGCTATTGAAAAGAGGAAACATAAAAAACATGAAATAACCTCATTATTCCAGTGACGTCGAGATGCCACTTTGAAAAAACCTTCAATATTTTCACCCTTTAATAAAGACAGAATGAAATTCAAATTACATGTATTTCCAATTTTAACAGCGAGATGGCGCTGTTTGGTTTATGAGCCCAAAGCGAAGGACTCCAATGAAGGACATTCACCAACATCACTTCTCTTTCTATAAAATTGTTACACAAATAACCAAACCAAAAGATAGCACAATTAGATCCCATAATTAAAGGTATTGAATTTGTCAAAAATATTTCAAAATATTCAAAGAGTTTATTCGTAGAATAGCCTATATTTAGTAACAAATTTGTAAATGTCAAAAAACGACTGCATAGCTTCCCCGAATATTTTTACGTTATCATTTTCAATACATTCTATATTTGTCATTTGTCAATATCATCCCATTAATTGTTAGTCGTTCTGTTATCATATTAAAAGCCAATACATTGAAGGCTCGTGTATTTAATTGAATTTACACGTGTTTATTGCAAAAGATGACAGTTCGTTTTTACCTCTAATCTGTAGTTTACACGAAATAAGTGCCGGGCTTAAACTTTGTCATACAGCCGATCAACATACAGCAACATGAAAAAATAAAACAGTATAAAAACGATGTTAACCCTAAAGAGAAAAGCATAAACGAATACATCATAGGGACAATGTGATGCCGTAGTCTGTGTTTCTCTCTCTCTCTCTCTCTCTCTCTCTCTCTCTCTCTCTCTCTCTCTCTCTCTCTCTCTCTCTCGCACACATTTTGACACCCTCAATTTTGCACGTCTTATTATTATTATTATTATTAGTAGTAGTAGTAGTAGAAGTGGTAGTATAAAATAGTTCATTTTAAGATTCACAAGACGGGATAGGTCTAACTGCTTTACTGTAGCGGTTGGTCTGTAAAGGGAAGTGTGCAGAGTGAACAATGACTTTGTGATGTAGGCCTACTAATGCAATGATTTCATATGTCCTCTGTTACGTCGGTCCCTTCTCGACGGAGAATCAATTCTAGCCCTGTTGAGCGTAGTCACTATGATCAAAATGTAATTACATTGAACAAACAAACTAAAATCTCTGATCAAGCGATATTTTTACACCTAGCCCGCCGCCTTCATTGTTGTAGTTGTTTTTTCCCCCGCAGGAAATCACCCAAATGCTTTCTCTATTATTATTAGTAGTAGGCTAGTAGTAGTATTAGTAGTAGAAGTAGTATTATCGCACACAAATGTCTATGCAAAAAAATGCATAACTATCACATTTCACATAATATAGGCTATTTCTCCACATTTTTAATAATTAAGGGACAACTGACACATTTTCAGGGTTGTCATCATGAATATCAAAACGGGTTGTCTAATTTATATTGATCTTTTAACGGTTTATGTGCCAATGTATTATTAATTTACATAGTCTATCAAAAGGAAAATTCAAGGAATTACATCTTTTACTGTTGTTCTCGTTCCTTTTTTTCTTATTTTTGCTGTTGTTGCTTTATTGTTGCTAATTATACGAATACTAATAATCGTCACAATAATAGTAATAATGGCTGTTATAAAGGTTAATTGAAAATGTATGTTTGTGCATAAATGTTGATATAAGTTGTTATTATAAATACTATGGATGGCAACATTTGATATTGGGTGGTATGGTGTCATTCTACACAAGCGCGTAATATGTATAAGCCGATTGAAGTAATACAGTAGCGACTTGTTTTGCACCCAAAAACATGCAAAATATATATATCATTATTTTATGTTTCAAGCGTTACAGCGTTACATGCTAAACTTGAACTCAACACGTAGGAAAACAATCATTTTGTCACTGCATTATCTGCGTTTTTTGTGACTAGGCTACTGTATAACGTTTCATGACGCATTACATTTTATTATATATTTGCATGTATAATTTAATTGTTCTATCTCAAAAACAGTAGGTTATTAAACAAGGGCATAACCACATATTAAATATTGGGGGCATAATGAAAGGGAATAGTTTATATCTACAAATTATTAGGGGGCAGATATGACTGTTTTCAATATTGGGGGGTGGGGGTCATATGCCCACCCTACACTCGTTACGCCTATGTTATTAAAAGAGACACGCCACACTATAATCAAAATCACATTCCAAAACTCACAGGGAATTGTCTCTGTCCTGCAAAGTAGTTGTCATTTGAACATTTTCACTCCGACTGAAATAAATCGATTGCGTTTATTCAGCGCTAACAATCACTTCACAATTGAAGATGCAATAATTTCTTGCAAATCCTTAAGTAATTGATAGAGGACGTAGCCTCGTGCGCTCCTTTCCTTGACCCAATACAGAGCAATTTGAGGCTGTCAGAGTCTATTACCGCAAACAGCCTCTGAGTACGTCTCAATCAGATCGGTGAACCCGGGCTCGCTCCTCTGGATTCCGCCCTCGATGCCAATAATCAAAATCTGTGCTCAAATTTTCGAAAACAATTCCGCGCGCGTCTTTCCGAGGTAGCCAAACAAATAGGCTTCACGTAATAGTCGCAAAACAGTATAATTTGTGTGGTGTAGAATTCTTTGCTAAAACTTTTTTTTAAACTTTTAATTATTTGACATAGTTGTAAGTATCGTGCATTATCAAAGACACCTCACTATCAAATAGCCTTCCCCGCATCTCCTTTTTTTACATAGGCTAATAAACTGTGGGAATCCCTAGCCGTAGATATCGGGTATTCCCCGAAGATAATATTTCTTGAATTATATCATTTTTCTGTGTTATAAGGTGAAGCATATCATATTTTTACACTATGTATTGTTATAAATATTCTCTCTAATATACGGGAATCATAAAAAAGCGAAAAACCAGTTGAATTGATGCGATTTGGTTTATGAATACGAATTAGGCCTATTAACAAGCACAATCTGCATACTACTAATAATAATAGTAATAATAATAATTAGAAGAAGAAGAATATCAATAATAATAATAAGAATACTCATCATCATCTTCCATCATCATCACCATAATCAAAATCATAATCATCGTCGCCGTCATCATCATAGCCAGCATAATAATATACATTATATTAGGTTGTGCTAACCAATTTGATTATACTGTATTAAGATGATCACATTGTCTACTGATCATTGTTTATTTTTTCATATTTTATTGTGAAGCGTAATGCGTGTAACCTGGAATCGTTGGATATTACATTTGTACTCCAGTAGTAAGTAAGTTATGTTTAGCAAGTTCTGTTTTTTTTCCGGTTCACAGATTCATAGATTATGTTTGAAAAGAGGTCAGTTTAAAGTGATGAGAGGTAAGAGAACTGTTAAAACTCTACATCAAGGAAAGGGCTAGGTAATATTATTCAGAAACCGGAGGAGCTGTCTATCCAAATACGAATGTCTTAATTACCGAAACACAAAGGTGTAGGAGAGAAATAAAAGGAGAAGTCTACTCCTTTTCTGGTGTCTTTTTTATGATTTATCTCTAATCGCCCTACCCCGCCCCTCCAAAAAAAAATCCTGGCAGTCCTCTGAACTTTATAACTATGTGTAAACAAGTTGTCACTTTGAGAGTAATCTTCTTTGCTTTTTATCAGGTTGAAAATTCAATCTCTCAAGATTAGATTAGGCAGAGGAGATTTTTTCCCATTCCTTGTCGCTGGTGGAACTGAAGTTTGGTGAACAATAATGTGGCAATTGTTGATGCTTTGTGACCCATAAAATTTGAGGGTGGCTATTCTGGCTTTGGTATGTAATTATGCAAAACACTTTATATAAAGACTTGCCATTCGATCTAATGATATAGCCCGCGGTTTGATTTCAAAAGAGGGAGGGTCCTACTGCTTATACCGTCCTTAGAGAGAAGGAGGGGAAAGTTGCATTCAAATAAATTCAAAGCATACTAGAAATAAAAAATCTCCTTGTATAAAACTCTCTCTATATGTGTGCGTTTGTGCATGTGTACAGGCAGGGGTGGGTGGGGTGGGTTAGGGGTCAGACACAAACACACCACGCAAGTGCTGCTCTGCAGCAACTAATTAAACAATGCTCTGTTTGATAGTGCTGGGACCACTCGAAATATTAATATTGCATGAAACAGACTTGTTATTATAAGCTTTCTGAGGAAATGTCCTATCTGGACTCCACCCATCCTCTGATAGCAGTCAGTTAGATGGCAGGGACATCATGGGCTCAACTTCCAACTCTGACCCCAGTCCTAACCCTCATCCATTTAAAATAAAACATTTTGGTTCTGATCCACTTAAAAAAAAAAAAAAAAATCTGGGGGTTCTGCATTAACAAACTCATATGCTGCACGCTTTGGAGAGACTAAATAAAATGGGAGTCATCACAAAAGCCACGTCAAAATAAGAACATAAAATATGAACACAATTCACAATACTTTGCTTCCTCTTTAACTTGGAGAGGAGTTTCTGTCAGTGCATTGTGTTTGAAGTGATAATGATGAAATAGAGGAAGACAAAGGTAGGAACACACACAACACAACACATACACACACACACACAAACACACACACACACACTGCACACAAACTTCTGTAGCTGTTTATTGAGGGAAAAGATGGCACATCTACATCAAATAAAATAGTTTTCCACCACGGCTTTGAGATTTTCCCTCTGGTGATCTGAGACATGGATTCACATATTGTCTGGGTTTTGGGAGGGATTCAGCCAAGGATTTGAGGTAAATCTGCCTGAGACAGGTGCGCCGAGACCCACAAACTGACCTGGGAACAGTCAAAAGAGTTCTGGCGGCATCAAATTAAAGTTACAGAGCACCACGACTGGATGATTGGTCTTGGTTTTACTGTGACAAAGGGAACAAATATGTCACCTTACTCTTCTTTCTGTGGAGAGAAAAAAATAAAACTGAAATAACATAAGGTGCCTCTAGTTTAAATGTTGATGTGAGTATATTCAGTTCTGAGTTTTACAATATGTTCTTCACGCCTTGGCTGCTTCAACTTAACTGAACCATTCTGGCACCAAAAGAGGGAGGTGTTCAATCTATCTGCCATAACATTGCCTTTAACTTTGAGTAACAGATTTGAGGAGGTATGAAGGAGGGGGGACGGGTATTGTTTTTATCCAAGCATATCACATATGGGCTGAAATCAAGCCCCAGTGATCCACTCTCATCTGTTCACATCTGCCGAACACCAAACTGACAAGCGGGACTTCCTCATCAACCAGGGCTAAAGGCTTTTTACAGGCACAAGCACTAAAATAAATAGCATGTTGAATTCAGAGTTCATTTACAAGAAAAAGAGAGTGCACCACCGACTGTGCACAAAGAAGTACATTAAAAAAGACCATCCATCCAAACTGATGGCAGAAGAGTGAAATAGAAAATGACGCATGGAAAGACAGATATGATTCAGTGGCATGGTGTATGTATTTTCTCTTCTTTTTTGTTCACTATGGGGTACTTTGTGAGTATGCACATCACATAATAAACACTGTGCTTTCGGACAGAGGTGCGAATCTCAAAGCATTTCTGCCAAATGAAGTGGCAGCATGGAGATGGAGAGAGAGAAAGAGATGGAGAGAAATGGAGAGATCTACAGCTGTCAGGGGTCAGGCGGGCTGAGATTGCTTCCAGAGATCTTTTGAAAAATTCACACGTCTGAAGGCTTAGTGCTTTGCTGTCTCCGCATTTCAAGCCCAGATCAGTGGAATCGCACAAAAAAAAGCTAAAGAAAGGAAAGTAGTGGGGTTTGGAGAATTGTGACGACCAAAGGGAGGGATGATTTTGGGGAGCGAGACCCTTCTTCTCCCTCTGATCATTCCCAAGGAAACTGAGAGAAACGCACAGAAAATGGTGATTCCTCTCCTTATACCTCCACTATACATTTCAATTTAAGGCAACGGTCACTTTAATTATGTTCCTTTCATTTTGCGTGGGTGTTTGATGGGTGTGAGAGACTAGGAGGTGTAAAATATTAGATGAATGTGTCCAGATCCTTAATTAGAAGCACCTGACTGAGAGATGAAATGAGGAAGGAAGCATTACTCACACAGGAACCAACACTGTCAGAACAATTAAATGCTACCAGAAGTGTAAATTAACAAATAAAGTACAACTGCTTATCAGCCTAATTATTGAATAGCATATCAAATAGAAGATGTTGCTTTGCAGGAACAAATGTAACCAAATTTCATAGTGAACTGTGGCCTATGCTGCTTAAAGAAAAAATACCATAATGGTGTGCATTTATACACACAATGTATGCACAGCACAGACCAGTCCGTTCCATGCCTTTATTTGCCTGTGTATACAGTATATGGCAAAGGAAATCTGTTTTCTGTGTTAGTATTAGTACTACTATGCGTACATATAGTTACTGGTTCTAGAATATTATATTTCAAAAGAGAGGTAGGCCTACCTGTAGCATCAAAAAAACAGTTTAATAATGGAACAATAGCAAAAGAGCACAACCGACTGTAAGATACTTTGGCGATCACGAGCTGGACCACAGTACAGAAGTAGTGAAAATAGAGAGCCGAGATAAAAGAGACCAGAGGCAACGAATTAAAACCTCTTAGTTTGATTTATGACCGGTACCAGCGGCTGACGTTACCATTACGGTCCCACCACATTTATTTGTGTTATCTAAAACAAATCCGCGCACCAGATCCAAGGAAAACTGATTAATACAACTACTTTTCTCTCTCTCTCTCTCTCTCTCTCTCTCTCTCTCTCTCTCTCTCTCTCTCTCTCTCTCTCTCTCTCTCTCTCTCTCTCTCTCTCTCTCTCTCTCTCTCTCTCTCTCTCTCTCTCTCTCTCTCTCTCTCTCTCTCTCTCTCTCTCGTGCTCGCCTGTGATACAGTTTGCTCGAGGGAAGTTTGTACCTCACCACATTGCATTAACTTGAAAACGGGTGCAATTTATCACATTTTAAGCATTCGTTTAGGCAGTTCCTGATCTCTGAAAACGGATTATAGGCTTCTATAAATACATTACGGGGGTTTATTCAATCTAACTACCCAGTGAAAAGCCATCATTACCTATAGATTCGATTTATCCAAGTTTGAAAGCAAGAATGTTGTGTGCCTAAAGAACAAAAACGTTCAATCAATTTTTTACAACTTCGAGGAGACATTGAATAACCTGAATTATTATTATTATTATTATTATTATTATTATTATTATTATTATTATCAATAATACATGCATACGTTTGAACTCAATTAAATCTATTTTACAGATTTTGAATAAAGAATTATGAATAAATTAATAATTGAATGAAGTGCAAAAAGAATATTTTAAATTTTTAGGTTAATGCAAAGTTCCATAATGATTTATACTAGATGCTAAAATATGAACTATTTGGAAACATTTGGTTGCTATCTGACACGTGTTCATGTGTAAAATGACTTAGTGGCAGACTGAGGTAAAAGCTGCAGCTTCTCTTCCTGAGAAAAACAAAGTTATTAATTTTTCTTCGAGCTATTTGCCCTTATCTTTAAGTTCACATTTAAGAAAGTGTTATTTTTGCTGAACAAAAAAGTTATACATTATACAGTTATGTATTTATACAAGAAAAAAATATATAGGATAGCAATTGTCCAAGATAAGAAAAAACCGCCTTGCGGTTAAACTGAGTCAAGCCGTATACTCTACTTTATGGCAGTAACTGAATCACACATCCAGGTTACAGTTACAAGTGTTGAATTCTCAAAAGCCCCCCCACACACACATCATCTCTCCTCCTAGGTTGAAAAATCTACTTTTTTACAGAGAGCACACCATGTGGTTGCAGCCTTAGGCAACTGCATTCAAACTGAGATAATATGATGTTGAGCAGATTCGCTGATTTCTATAGTGTGTGATTTGGCTGAGATGGCGGCATCGCTGAAAAGGATAATCATTTAAAGTTCTGAAACTATGTTTGGCGTGGTACATTGTAAAAAAAGTGTCACCTTGACACGTGACAGCACCCTACTTCCCTCGGTCTGTCTCACTACGACTAAACAAGCATCACTCATCACCCGACTGACAGGTGTCACCATAGTTTTTGTTTTTAAAAGACTAAAAATAGGTTACAGTGGCATAAAATCCCTTCTGGGTTGTCCACCTGAACGTCCTCACACTATTGGTAGGAGCGGATGAACTGTAAAACAAATTCAGACAAAAACATTTATTGGGTTTGACAATGCAAAATGTTCATTGTTATATCAACTCTGATGGAGTACATATTACTCTGAGTGTGTACGTTTAATCCCATCTGGAATAATATAAACTGTTTTGTACAAAAAAATTGTATGAGCACAGTGCATTTTGCTATGCGTTTTGCATTTTTCTAACATCACTTGAGATGTTAATTAAATATTTGTTGAAAATAAAACAAACAAAACAAAATATTAGCCTATGGATATATTCTTAAGGTAATATAAAACATATTCCTAATAAATTATATAAATTAAGATGGTACCATGACCACCACTAACATGATGCTACCATGGCTGCTATTATGTTAGTAGGCTACAGTTTATCTTCATCATAATTCAAACATATGCTGTATACGCATTTGCTATAGACATGGCTCTATGTCTCTAAGGACAAACCACATTTCGAGTTTATTTCCCCTACAAAGCTAAACGAACAGTTCATTACAATCGAATACACTTCAAATTAACTGGGAGGTTAATTTTTCAAATTTAGTTTAATTCTATTGCCGCTATACAGGCTACTATTCCATGCTAAATGTAAGCTATAATGCTGTTAGATCATTTTAGAGAACTGATTCTTGAATGACTTGCTCTCGCGTGCCCCATACTTTGATTGGTTTCATTATTAGGCTATTTTATGATAGATAAACTCTAAAGTTGGACGTTCGAGATAGTCACTAAAGTTGTCTGCGGGTGTAAATTAAATCAAAGGATCAAAATACAGAAAATCTTAAATTAAGTCCTGGAGGTCTGAGAGAGCGAACATAAGAACACATCAAAATGTTAAACTCTAATAGAACATATTTGATCCCTTTTGACTCATGTGAACTATTGTGTTTGTGTTTGTGGTAGGCGTTGGTAGAATGTATATTGTCCGGAACGTAAGTCTTTATTCTCTAGTCAATAAAGTTGCAAACTTCCAGACGTAGTGTTGCAGTGTTATATTTATTTCATTGTAGCCTACGCTTTTGTGAGGCTACGGTAGTAGACGTGCAAACATTCACAATACTCCAATGTTTACATTACATTACCAACACCAACCCCTGTACAATAAGACCCTCGCATTGCGAAGAGATCCACTTACTGTCCAGGACTCTTGGCTAAGTGTCCTGGTGCAAGAGAAGAAGGCGACAGACTCATCCCATCTCTGCTCCACCCGTAGAATTACCTGCCGTTTTGCAGACGCATTAACTATGTTTACATATTTTTCACATTATACCCTCTTTTATACTATGTCAGTGCATTTTCTTACAAACATAATTCATTCCTTTAAAACTTTCATCATTGTTATATTGAAATCTGGGTCTCTCTCTGAGGCTGAGGCGTGATGCAAGTTATCGTATAAATATTAATGGATTTATATCAGTGATTTTCCCCACTCGCCAATATTCTTCCTCAGCTCAAGTCACATTCAATAAATCTTCCATTAAACTTTTGACAGGTGCCATTATTTCACGTGGTGTTTTGCATATGTCTCTTTATTCTGCTTTTGTCCTCCTCTAGGTTTATGGGAGATTCAAAACATGCGAGTTCCATCATATTTATAACCATTAGTGGCTTTTGATGTAGATACATAACAACAGCGCTGTGTTATCATTTTCAAGCATTCCTGGCAGACAGGAAAAGCAGGGAGTAGGAGTTATTTTTCAAAATGACAAAAACACTTTTTTTTTGCCTGCGCGTCGGGTTCAAAGATTGGACAGAGGATAATGATATTAAAGATCACAAACAAAACGCAAAACGGTGAAAGGCTTGGTGTGAAGGAGAACTGAGGGGCCAAAAATAACTGACAAGCCATCATATTTCTAACCAGAAAACAGGGTGGCGGCTAGGCGGGGTGAAATCCTTTTTAGTGACAGCGTCTTTCTCCCTTCTTTTCTCATTAAATCACACTTGGAGCGTGGGGACCGCAATGATGGTTAACATTCACAAGTTTGTTTATAAAACTCGGATTTATCATCCAGTGTAAGTAGGCTTCCTGCTTGATAGGGAAAGAGAAAGAAAAGGCTGATCTGACGAAGGACGTCTCTCGGGGACGTCACATTCCAGAGGACCTTCGGTGGTTTGCGCAATGGAGTCTCTTTCCCTCTCTTTCCTCACATAAACAAAAAACAAGATAAGCGGAAAACTTTCAGCTGTGTAAGTGAAACTAAGTTCCTTTGATCCGATGGAATTCACCCCCACCAGCCTCCCTATTATGGCGTTCTCCGCTGTCGGGTTTGTCAGAAAATATTAATGCATTTTAAAGCGAAAGAGTTCTCTTTCTCTTACACTGGAGTTCGCTAAGTGACTTGAGCAATTACTGCAAACTTGTCGTTTATGCCATTGTCAAATGCAATTGACGAGCTGTTTTGTCCTTATTTTGCTGTTAAGATACCCAGGTAGGATTCCATGTCAGGTCTCCTCACATTTAAATGGGAACCAGAATCAAGTTACACAGATGGGGATCGCGTTAATTATGTCCCATAAAAAACGAAGATGATTTAAATGAGCAGATTGTAGGATTTCAATGAATGAATAAATAAACTGTAATAAATGAGTATAAGATGATTTACTAATGAAATGTGGTGGCCAGCCTGCTTCATGGAGGCACCTGTTTTAAAAAGGAGAAAGGCAGGTGATTGTCAGGTGCCTGAGGACCACGGTCTTAGAAAGGTGTTTCAGTGAAGGCCAGGTTCTTGGGCTCCTTCTCTAAAACACAGAGCCCCCTGAGAGGCTGCTGGTGCCATGGCGCTTTGATCCAGATTGTGGCGGAGCGTTTCCCAACAATATTAGACTGCTGGACATGCTGGCTGCGCTGTCACTTTCAATTCGCACATGACCCTCCCCTGGCCAAGGAATGGGGGAGAAGTGGCAGAACACGGGACTGAAAGCCAGCATTATTGGTATGACAGCTTCACTCATCTGGAAGTAATGCAAAATGCAATTTATATTCATACTCCACGACCTTGTGTTCGGAGAGGGGAAAGTATCTAAAGACAGGACAGCGGAGGTGAAGAGGGAAGAGTGGGGGCCGTTTCTCAGGAGGAATTTGTCTAAAATGTTCCTGTTCCCCATCGTTCTAATCGCGCCAGAGATCTGCGAGTGAAAAGCCCCTGATACAGGATGATGTGACAGCTTCGGTCTCAAGATGTCAGCCGACTGGTCCGAGACCACCATGGACATCGTTTGACATGTTGTGGTGGTCACAGGGTACATTCACGGGCAACCCTGTCATGCACCCTGTGGTATTAAAAAGCAAGGTGCAGAGTGGAGGTGCGAAGGACAGGGGTGCCATTGAAGCAAACTCTATGTTGATGAAGCTGGTGTGCTGTGCCAGTGGTAGTGAGGAAGTGGTTGATATTGCTTTGTATTTTCACATATAGGACTGGCGTGGTACACGGGGACAGGCACACGTCCCCTGAACTACACAGAAGCTTGCCAGTGTTTCCATAGGTAACCTCTGCATCCATTGCTTACCATTTGCCCAAAGATGTTGCTGCCTCACAGAATATTATCTTATTTCATCTTGTCTACCACAAGGGAAAACACCTTGTTATCTTGACTGGTGTTAATTCTGCCAGTGACACATACGACTCCTCATTCTTCGTTTACTTTGTGAACACCCAGTGATCCCTAAATGAAGAAAATCTCATTGAGGAGTTTGTAGGAAGTTGCTGAGGCATTTTCCTGACCCCATTATTGGCCTGCAACCTTGCATCATGGTGCTGGATATGTGGCAGATGAGGGCAGTTTTTACTGTCAGCAAGGTGGTGACACTGACAATAGCTCATCGTGGACTGTTGGCTTTGTCCTTGAAGATGACACCAAAGGGGGAAAATGCTACGTAAAACAATACGATTCAGATGTCACCGGTCATTATTCCATTGATATAAATGTACAGTTGAGCATGAACAATGTCTGTCCCTTTCTATGTCCAGCAGGTGATAGTGACTGAAATGGTGCTTCCCCAACACAGCTCACATCCATAAAGTACTGCATTCATAATAGTCAGTTGTAATAAATACATTAGCGGCATTGCTCCTCCTGAGAGCCTACTAACATCGAAACCACACTCATCTGAGGACAAGGTGTGTGTGAGTGTAGTGTGTGTGTGTGCGTGAGTTTGCATATGTTTTTGGATGCTAGATGATAGGAACAATGATAAAACTGAGAAAAAAAACTCTTATCCTGCACAAAAGCATCAGGTGCCTGCATTTATCAAACACGGGTTGGTGTTGAGCTTTGAACAATGATTTAAAATAACAAATACAATCTTTTTTGTTAAAGGTACCACATCCTATGGACTTGAACCTCATGGTCTTCCTACGGGGTCAGGTTTGGTCAGGAAGGAATGGGGAGTCCCACAGACTGAGAGCAGGATGTCTGTGCTGAAGTTTTATTAGATAAATTAAGGGAGGGGGTGGGGGTTTGGGGGGCAGCCCAGATTTGCCTACTGGGATCTGTAGTGTACTGAGTTTGAACCATAGCAGCAGTGGTCTGAACCATGGAATCTTGGGCATCAGCCAAGCAGGTCTTGCATTAAGCCAAAATCAACACCTTATATGTTTGCTCATTTGCACGCTATGTATGATTTGTAGAAATGATATATAATTGTATGGGGTGGGGGGGAGAGGCCCCTTTTCCACTTGGATGCCAAACTTATAAGCTAGTGCTAACTATGCATGCGTGTTTTTCCTTTTTTTTGCTGAGTGCGCTCTCTGTATCAAGAGTTTATTAAGTCCCTTGTTATTTGTTAAGTAGGGTCATGCTGTGTTAACGCGAATCCAGCTCCAACCCCCAAGATCTATTTGTGTTTGATATTTCTGGGTTGTTAAAACTTCTTGCCAGTGACACATGTTACACGGAGTTCACATGGTTTTGAGTGCGGGTTGGAAACAAGAAGCATATGTTCAGTGGTAATGCGGATACCACCAGTTGAGTTATTGAAACATTGGTTTAAATATGAATTCTCACTCATTTAGTGTCAAGATATTCATGATTTTGATTTGGAGTGCAGGGCCGCAGATCCAGTTGTTAAATGTTACCGACTGCAGAATGCAATCACTGTGCCCCATAAAGAACCTTTGAATTCTCCATAAAGGATACGCTATTGCGCATATGGGACAGACAGCATAGCAGGTGTAGTATTAAAGTTTATTTTTTTAAGACTCATTGGATTTTAAAACACTTTTAAGCACTTGTATCACAGGTACAAAATGGCAGCAGAATTGATGTGAGTTCACTTTTTCTTTTTCAGTCCCTTTGGTTTGGTTTAATTCCACTGGCTTTAGTTTTCATAAAATATTTCATTTTTTAAAATTACATCATGCAATTAACTTCTGGTATAACGCTGACACTTTTTTTCTGGACATACAATTATGTCCACATTGGTATGTGCAATACCAATATTGCACATATAAATACAATATATTTAATGCATTTGTAATGTCCATGATTCAGCTAGGCAGCCCCAATTTTAAAACTGAGTCAGTTTTAAACTACATCAGATACTGTGTGGTAAAGGCAGGGAACATATAAATCAATTGTGTTGTTTCTCAATTTAGCCACCAAACCTAGTAAAACTCCATGTAGATTGTGGAAAAAAGAGGTTAAGATTTCTCTCTACTGCACTCTCTCTCTCTCTCTGTTCCTCCCTCCCTTTTAATCCCAGCCCTTGTCCCTTCCCTGCCCTTATAATCCTCTGGCATGTGTTAGTGACATCACATGGCTGCCGGCTCCAAGTTCCTGTCCCCTGCAACTGCCGTTAACTCGGCGAGCAAATGAAAAACGACTGGGAGACTAGCTGGCTCCCTCCACTGACCTTGGGTATTATTAGAATGACCTCGCTTTGGCTTGACCAAGAAACCTTTTTTTGATATCATTGCTGGAAGCAAAGCACCACGACGAGGGCTCGTCTGCTAGGCGGGGGAGAGAGAAAGGCATTACACAAGGGGGGTTCCAGGCGGCCGATGTTATGTAAACCTATAGCCCGCTTCCATCGCAGGCTTATAAATACTTAATTGGAGAGACACAACTTGAACTATCATGCTCGCAGGATTCTTGACCCTCTTTAGCAAACTGTGGACAATATTTTGGTTTTACTTTCCGGCGGTATTTGAAGAAATGTTACACCATGGCCTGTAGTTTTTTGTTGGGCGAGGAATGTGTGTCCCAGAGGCCATGGAGCAATAGTATCTCATGTTGTAAAAGAGGGGAGGGACCAGGTGTCGCTGACGGAAAGGCCATTGCTTTGAACTGGAGATTTAAAGCGACAACGTGTAACATACAGCAGAGCGTGCAGTCTCTTTCTGGAGTGGTAAACCCGGCGGGAACGTCTGTCCGCAGACGGCATTTACCGCTGTATGTCACGTGACGGACTACGGCGTCAGATGCAAATGCAGCCATAGTCCTGTGACCAACAGTCCTTGACACATCAAAATAAGAGCACAGGATAGAGGTGACCCTCCGGTTGAGTGTTTGTAGAAACACCGCTCTGTTACAGATCTACCGGTCATTGCCTATGCTCTCTACATGTGTGTTCTTTTCGGCAGTAAAATAAATAAATCAAAACAGAAGACTTACCAAAACACCAAACTATTGCATAACTCGATATGTAGTACAATATCGCATGGTTCATCATACAGTATGACCCAGTTTTAAATCGCAGCTAAAAAAAACGAGGCAGTGCAAGATAAAAATGAAAGATGACCCATGAAGTTGAATTTGGAGAAGTCATTAAGTGAAAATAAAATACTACAACAGATAATAACCACATACCACAAAATATATTATCCTGGCTCCCTCGTGTGTTCATTACCTTTGGCATGATCTGGAAGGTTAGGCCACACACACACACACACACACACACACACACACACACACACACACACACACACACACATATATATATATATATATAAGAAATAGCGAAACAAGAGAAGAGAAAAGGGCAGAAGGAGGACATTAAATTATGTATTCAGGCTAAAATTGGTGGGCGGGAAATAGCCGCAGGGGTTTACAGTAATGGTGAGATGGTTTCTTCCTGAAGTGTAAAGGCTACAGCGCATCTCGCAGAGACGCAGCACAGCACGGTGACTTCATCTTCGGGCGGATTTGCGCGGAACAATTTAAAGCTCTCCAAATCTCTGCAGGGTAGGGGCAGGGCATTTGAAGAAGACAAGGGAATAACCAGGGAAACAGAAACACGCAGATCAACAATCACCCAGAGCAGTCACTGCCAATCTATGGCATCACATCAGTCCACCTGAAAAAAAAATCCATGCTAAGAGCTGCGAGGGACATTTTTAACCGGTGATGCCCTTTACAACACGAAAGTTAGTCGGATATCGCCGTGACCCCCCCAGTTTGTGCGCTGAAACGGTTAACGTCTGTCAAGCTATAACAGACCGACCCCAAAGGTTGTCCCGCGTCGTCTTCTTCTGACAGGTGGAAATAGATCTGATGGCCTCTGGACTTTACCTCCTGACAGAAAAGGGCGTTTTATTACAGGTTATGACAGACTGCCGAGAGACACGGAGTAGTATGCGGGAAGAAAATGACAAGTGGAATGGACATGCTCTAGATGTTTAGAGGACAAACCAGAGAGGGCCAGAGCTTGAAATGATAGGTAGGGGATTCTTTGATGTAATCAGTAGCCTATACGCTCAGACAGAGCGGTTGGGATCATTGCTTGTTATCTTGCCGCGGTCTGTGAGGGGAAGAAATCGACCATATCGCAATCGAGCAACTCAATCTGAATCCACGCTCTGTGACACCCTTCTCCGCCTATGGATCTGAATCGAGATATTCCGACAGATTATGTTTTGAAGGATGTTGTTTGAGTGGCCCAAGATATCTCAGTTCAGTACGGATGGCAATGTCGCAAACAGGCATCCAGTGTACATTAGTCACGTTAAAATCAATAGGTGCAGGTCCTCATCCTATGTCGTTTTTGTTAGAGCATTTCAAAGATTAGACCTAATGTCAGAGACGGGCAATTCATTTGCTATTAAGGTGTACCGTTAGTACTGTAGATTTAGCCCTTTGATGTTGTGGTAGCCTGTCCCACCGATCCAGTGAGTGATGAAGTGTGAATGTTAGCTACTTTACTTCAGCGCTGACACCCAGATGACCTCATTGCGCACATCCATTCTAATCATAGTAGGCATTCTTTGAATAAGGACATTAAACAGTTATATTGTTTAGATACTCAACTCAATGAAAGCACACACACACACAGAATGTACCATATGTAAGTTCAGTAAATGACGAAAAATGATATAGGCTATTCAGCATATTTAATGTCGTTATGTTAAGCATTGAGGTCAGATCTAGAATTTGGCGTTCAGTCGCCTATTTGATCAAATAAACAAAAAAGCAATATGGCCTAAGAACATAAAAATATGCATCGCTTTATATGAAAAGCGAAAGAAAAAGCAGTTAATACGACAAAGATATAAACAGTGGTAAAATTAAATATAGCCGCTATTACCAAATGCAAGAATAAAATAAATACAAAAATACTGAAATACATTTTATTTGAAGTTTCTCTAACGCTTATATTAGTCAAATTTAATACCCAACGAATGATTCCCTCCTGAACTAATTGTACCGTAACGTGGGTTTACAGTTGGCAAGTAAGAGGGGTTCACTTGTCAGTTTCAATATAACGGCCAATTAGGCGGGTCACCAGCTGTCAGGCTCGCTAGACAGGTGACTCTCACCTGGCAGTAGCAAACACTTCAAGCGTCGCGTGTCAATGGGACTGTATAACACGCGCTCGACAAACTGGAAGTCCACAGGGGATTACGAAAGAATGACAGCGTGTCCCTCGTTTCATTAAGCATGTACAAGCGTATCTCTAACGAAGAATCAATGACCATACCCTGCCGTTAGCTACTTTAAGTATGGGTTATCTCATAGTAATTACAACACCTAAAAAAATAATTTGGATAAGTGTTCGTACACTGGCCAACAAACCTCACGCACACGTCAGCGCACTTAAAAAGACTCAATAGCGCATTAAAAAAAAGGGTACCTATTTTTGCTAACAATTTCAACGTTCAACTAGCCACAAATTGATGCATATCAGACAGAAGTACTTCATAAGTTGTTACAGTAGGTTACACTGTTTCCAGATATATTTCGCACACAACACAATCGATACCAATGCGTATATTCCCCCAGTATGTCCTCGGGGTTCATGCTGTGTAAGGCATCAATCTTTGCATGAGAGCGAAAAGAGCAAAATGACTGCGGCGTAGATGTTTTCCACCTCTTTACCTCCCTCTTTCGGTTCTTTCATCGTTCCCAATTTGTCCTTTATTGATCTTCTGTGCATCTGCTCCCAGTTAATTAAAATTTGAAGGGGTCACTGTGCCGACTTAAGTCGGCCTGCCACCGGGAGAGGTATTTTCTCTCCAGCAGTTTCCACACTAGCAAACTTCGCAGGTGTAACAGTGAGCCTAACAGCTGTTCGGGGACACTTCAACCATCTGACAGAACAACGCAGGAGCGCTGAGTCTTCCTTCCACGCTGGCAAGAGTGCAGCCTCGCTTCAACCTCTGTCACCGCTAACCAGAACTACTGCGCCATCAGCAATCCGTGTGAATCCCCAACAATGTAATTATTGTTGTGACTTACATATTAAAATATAGGCTATTCATAATAACACGAAAGCTCGAAATAGCTTGTGTGTGTGTGTCAGAGAGAGAGAGAGAGAGAGAGAGAGAGAGAGAGAGAGACAGAGAGAGAGAGAGAGAGAGTCCATAAGCAGGGACCCGTCCCTGCTGAATAAATAGTAATTGTGTTGAAAACGACAGTTGTTTCAGTGAGCACAAATGTGGTATTCAGACAGGGCCTATCGTGGAAAACAAGACTAATATTGTGAATCTATAAATCGAATAGAATCTGTAAATCTAAATCTAATACAATGTGATGAACAACAAAAAAGTAGCCTACACACATCTTTTACCTAAACCGTGTCTATGTAAGTGCTATTAACGGAATTTTAATTTAGCCATATATAGTCTCTCTCTCTCTCTCTCTGGCTCTTTCTATATTTACATATATAGCCTATATACTGCTGCTATTACTATACTACATATAATCACAACAACAATAATAATAACAACAACAGCAACAATGTTATATTATTAACAATTATAATAACAATAATAACAATAACAATTTTGTGAGTTTTCTAAGTTAACAGAGAAATTTGTATTCTTGCAATTAAACATGTACCTATGCATTACATTATTTTAAAGTCCATGATCAGATGCGGTGAAGGCTGCACACTTTATTAATTGTCATGTTAATTGCATTCGTTTTAGTTTTTTTGCAGTACAAACAGTAATCCGACAAATACGAAATACTTTTAAATGATTTACCTGTATACATACAATAAATACAATTGTACTTTAACTTGATTGAATCGCTGTTATGTAGCTATATAAATTGTACATACTTACCATTATGTGTTAGACAGACACACGGAATATAAAAACATGAAAAAACACAAAAACGCGTATTGATATAGAGTAATGATTGGCCTGATCAATATGTTGGATGTTTTTAAGGCATAACATAAAATTTACTTTATATTTTAAAATGAATTTTAAGGCAACGCAAATACAGTTTAAGAAATAAATTATCATAGGCCTACACAGAATACGAGATCTTTCTGACGGCCTTTGCTGCAGTGAACATTATTAATTCATTATACACATTAATTCGCCTGTCTCCTTACTCACAACTCTATTACGAACAGATCACATATTTCAGTTTTGTATTAGGCTATGTAAGGTAACTGTTAGGCTATACATGTTCTACACAGGCTTCTCACCTGGCAGTTGAGTGCCAGATTCTTAACGGAATCATTACCCAAGTTCTGAGATGGTCGACCTTCTTTAAACTTTGCCGAGCACGCGAATGGACACACATATCGCGACCTTTTGAGTGAGTTCACGTCCATAGCTTAACTGGTCAACGTGGATAAATCGTTTTTAGTAACAGGAAGTCACGTGAGTCTTTTGGAGCGCTTTCCAAAATATATCCCAGGTTCACAGCCTTATCAATAAACTGAGGGTGCGTTTCGAAGGGAGACAATATATTTTGACTAAATAGGAAATGTGGCTGAAACCCAAGGAAAAATCGGAGAGTAATTTGTCAAGTCATAGATAATCAATACGACACAAAGGTTAGGAGCGGAGCGCCATGAAATTGATACATGACGTCTGGATTATGAATATTCTTCTCTTGGTTAAACACGATCTGCCCACGCCATTAGAGCGGTTGTTTGTAGGCCTATACATTTGCACTGAACAAGAGTGACTGCCGGATTTTTCATCATCACCATCATGATTAATGTTTAATTTTCTGTCAATCTTGAATGCTATTCTCCCACGAGTACACCTGTTCCCCTCACCGCCACCCATTCAACAAAGCGAATTATACACGATTGACACACTTCATTGTACATTTATTTTAAAGGTTTATCTCTGCATCGGGTGGAGGACACAAGCAAGTGGGAGGTGGCGGTTTCAAGGCCTCAAGCTCCAACTGTGTTGGGAGTGTTGTGTACATAGCTGCTGTGCCACCGCTAGTAATTGAATCATGCTTCCCAATTCTGCCTGATAGAGCAGTCACAAATGGTTTGGATGACAAGGGAGCGTTGAAAGTAGTGATGGATACTATTGTCCAAATTTGACCCTCCATTAACACAGTTTTTCGGCATCTGGATTCTGTCGCCAGATCCCGTTATGGAGTCGACTCTCATTTTCCGAACATACCGAGACCCTTTTTTCCCCAAGCGCAACCCTGTCTCGACGAAATGGGCGGGGAAAGTGACCCACGCGCTTCTCTCTGTCTCAATCCGCATTATTAGCTCTCTAAGAACCTAATTGTTTCACAGGTGCGTCCAATTATCCTCTTATCTCTGCAACTATTTGTGCACGTCTCATCTTCCTCCCTCCTCATTAATCTCGCGTTCCAAAAAACGTATTAATATTAAAGATTAAAATATAACTAAACAATATATATATATATATATATTTCAGAGATCACTAAAAAATAAATAATAGACTCATCTTTTAATTGGAGTTGAAAGCGACAGAAAAAAGGGGGGGAGGGAACGTTGACCTTCTGGGTGACAGGCGCAGGTTGGTGGGTGACATTTTATTGTGCGCTCCCCCCTGAAAAGGAAGAAAGGAGAGGACCAGTCAATTTAGCGCGAGCACCAAGAGTGCATGGCTGTTGCTAAGAGACAGGGATGCTGCAGAACTTCCATCACGAGCTCAGCTCTGACCTTATGCAAATGGATCTCTCCCAATTCTTTTGTGGAGAGCAGAACATTTTCCCCACTTTGTTACCAATACCTGGCATACGGCCTTTTTTACCCAGACCATTTTCAACATCAACCCCCCCCCCCCTGCCTGGTCAAAAACATAAAACAATGAAAAAGGGAATAGATAGAAAAAACAAGATGAGAAGACGATTATAACCAGAGAAGAAGGAACGGTAGAGAGGGATTGCACATTAGTTGGGGGGCAGGGATTCACACGAAAGAAGCAATGAAAGATTCTAAAATACGATGCAAAATTAAGAAGAAAAAAAATCATGCTTTGTACTTCTAAATGTCCAATACCATACCTCTACTAATAGACCCCCCCATCCCACACCACCCCCATTACATTCCTAATTTCCCTCTCTTCAGAAGCTTTAAAAGCTCTTTTAAGGCCCATTAATGTAAGCAGGCAATAACGCCTGTGCCTGGCTAAGGCAGGCATGTAATAATGTGTGGCATCTTTTTAGATTATATCAGACCAGAAAAGGAAGAGTATTTTAAAAATGTTCTCCTTCAATTACCCGCGTAGCTACATCAACTCAGAGAGCGCGTTCAGCAAATACCTCTGAACATATTCAGAAAAGGACAGATCATAAGAATTCATTATACCATAGCCAGACCTAATATGCTTGTAAGTCCATTCTTGTGTGTGTGTGTGCAAGTATGTGTTTTTAATGGAAAATCTATTACACATTCTCAGAAATACATGAGCCATAAGCCAATATGCAATATTCACATAGCTCGTTTTTTGTTTCATCAGAGCGTTATCCTATTTTGGCAGCACATAATTCCTAATGTTTGGCGTGGCATACTGAAGAAACCCTCCCTTTGTGATCTCAGTAAATTGCCAGAGTGAAGAAAAAAGTAGCTAGGTAATTAGTCCGCTTGTAACACGGAATTCTTCTTGCTCTATAACAAGTTTGCCATTTGGTAGTAAAATAACAATCTCTGAAGTTACATAATTATAAATACATTCTGGTAGCATAACGCTTTTAATGTCACACATCAGAGTCCCCGTTGATGCTAAAGTGGCATGAAACGAGAGTACCACGGAAACTAAGCAAGGACCCCAATGAATGGACACGTGCATTTCATGCCACGGACAAAGAAACAGATGAACAGTACTATGTCATTGTAGTGAAGGCATATCAAAACTTTGCATATGATACTCTATTGTAAATAAGATGATCCTCTGGTTATAGTGACAGTAGTGCTACAAGGGGCTGACTACATTACATTTACATTTGACATTTTAGGCATTTAGCAGATGCTCTTATCCAGAGCAACTTACAAGATGTGCATTAATACATGGTAGGAACAATCATAGTTCGCGCAATAGATCAGTGCAGTAATACAGAGATAGACATCGTTGTAGGCAGCTGCATACCATACCTGTAACACTGGGAAGGAAAAGGTTAGTAATTATTATTATTTTTATTATTTTATTTTATTAATTAATTTAATTTAAATGAGGAGTAAATAGGGATACATATACAAAAAGTATTTAACAAGTAGGCAGTGGTGATGACAATTGGCAAGATGTACAGAATTCAGTGGTAGTGGAGTCTGAAAAGGTGGGTTTTGAGTCTCTTGCTGTTTTCCGTGTCTTTCATAATAATAACAATGTCCTGATGTCAATCTCATCACTAAAAACTGCTCATCCCTTTTTAAGTGCCAACATACACACACACACACACACACACACACACACACACACACACACACACACACACACACACACACACATATGCACAAGCTGGAAATGCACTCACATTGTCCAATAATAACTGACATTTTTAAATTGAGTGATGGACCAGATTAAAGGGAATCTATGTTTAAAAACATATGTGTTTTTGTGTGTTTAGACTGTATGTGTGTGTGTGCTATTTGACACAACTTCAATATTAAGAAGCTAAAGTTGGAAGCTGAATTGTGCTTCCAACAGTGCCAAACGCGCACGCGTTCACACACACACACAGACCATGCTGGCGAAAGGGGGTGAGAACGACAGGGCCGGTGAATGTTGATGGGATGTGATGTGTAAGTGAGGGCCCTGGTGTTTGTCGTTGACCATGTGCACACCCCCAGGCCAGCCCTGCCCACTCTCTGTTTCTGTCCCGGCTGCTTCGTTACACTCTGCCCCCAGGCCTGAGTTCACAGGTCACCCCTGACAAATGTCCTCACGTCTCGCAAGCAACAGACCTCCCTCTCACCCAACAAGACCCCAGAGAGAGCTGCAGGCGGTCGACTACAGGTGAGGCAGTACAGCAACTCCCTCAGAGGATGAAAACGAGGAGAGAAAGGGAGACAGAGCGAGAGGGAAAGAGTGATACATACACTATATGGCCAAAAGTCAGTGGACACCTGACCATTACACATATTGGACGTCCCATTTTAAAACCATGGGCATTAATATGGAGTTGGACCCCCCTTTGCGGCTATGACAGCTGCCACTCTTCTGGGAAGGCTTTCCACAAGATTTTGGAGTGTGTCTGTGGGAATTTGTGCCCATTCAGCCAAAAGAGCATCTGTGAGGTCAGGCACTGATGTTGGACAAGAAGGCCTGGCTCGCAATTGGCGTTATAATTCCTCCCAAAGGTGTTCACTGGGGTTGAGGAACTCGATTGGCTCTGTGCAGGCCAATCGAGTTCTTCCACACCAAACTCGTCTAACCATGTCTTTATGGACCTCGCTTTGTACACAGGGGCACAGTCATGCTGGAACAGCAAAAGGCCTTCTCCAAACTGTTGCCACAAAGTTGGAAGCGCCCAATTGGCTAAGATGTCTTCGTATCCTGTAGCTTTAAGAATACCCTTCACTGGAACTAAGGGGCCTATCTCAAACCCTGAGAAACAGCCCCAGACCATGATCCCTCCTCCACCAAACTTTACAGTAGGCACTATGCATTCCGGAAGGTAGTGTTCTCTTGGCATCCACCAAACCCAGATTCGTCCATCAGACTGCCAGATAGTGAAGCGTGATTCATCACAGCAAAGAACACGTTTCCACTGCTCCAGAGTCCAGTTGCGGTGTGCTTTACACCACTCCAGCCGACGCTTGGCATTGCGCATGGTGATGTGAGGCTTGTGTGCAGCTGCTCGGCCATGGAAACCCATTGCATGAAGCTCCTGACGCACAGTTCTTGTGCTGATGGTGCTTCCAGAGGCAGTTTGGTACTCTGCAGTGAGTGATGCAGCAGATGATAGCACTATGCGTGTTTCAACCACGCACTATGGGCTTCAGCACTCGTCGGCCCCGCTCTGTAAGTTTGCGTGGTCTACCACTTCGTGGCCGAGCTGTTGTTGCTCCTAGGCACTTCCACTTCACAATAATAGCACTTACAGTTGACTGGGGCACATCTAGTAGGGCAGAAATTTCACGAACTGACTTGTGGCAAAGGTGGCATCCTATGACAGTGTCACGTTTAAAGTCACTGAGCTCTTTATGAACCATTCTGAATTCTAAATGTTTGTCTGTGGAGATTGCATGGCTATGTGCTGGATTTTATGCACCTGTTGGCAATGGGTGTAGCTGAAACACCTGAACTCAATAATTAGTAGGGGTGTCCACTGACTTTTGGCCATATAGTGTATATTGCACCTACTGCAACCATTAATGTGGCTCTCTTCACTACTATATATTTTATATTCACAAGCCTGCTTTGGCAATACTGCACATTGTGAAATCATGCCAATAAAATGCAATTTTTATGTAAAAAATAGAGAAAGAGAGAGAGAGTTATCTTTAGTAAAACACTAAAGGACATAAAAAAACACCATTACATATAACACATCATGCCATTTAAAAAAACTGGAAAATTAAAACCAACGATTAGAAGACACATCTCAGCAGGCCACAGGCTGGCCCCCTACAGTGGACATCCCAATGATAGAGCAGTGCCTGTGTACCAACCTGTACCCTAGCCCGAAAACAACAACAAACACCAACCTCCACTGCAGGTCTCCAGACTCTGGAGGCCTTTGCGGGTCTCTGCTTTATGTCTGTTAATACTGACAACTAGTGTCCCTTTACACAAACAGCATACAGGGCCTTCTTTTCAACATGCTCAAAACTGCTAGGGTTTATAGAGGCAAAGGAAAGGAGGTTCCCTGCCCTCTCATCCACTGCAGCAGATACCTGCACTGCTGGGAAGACCAAATCCTGATGGGAGGGGGGTGGGCGGAGGGCGACAGGCTGTCCAGTTCCTCCTGAACTGAACCAGGCACGGTAATTGTTACTTCCCCCAACCGTCTCTCCAGTGTGTGTTCTGACCCTGCAAGTGAGTCAACTTGCGGATGCCTGCCCCTATAAAACGACTCTGCGGGGCTACGGAGGACAGCCCCTCCACTGGCAATGAAGAGTTACAAAACAGAGGCTCCTCCAAGATGCAGTGGCCAGGGACTATCCCCCAACCCTGAGAGACCTGGAGGAGCCACCAGGCTCATAGCACTGACTCTGGTACACGTCTCAGTAGGCCACAGGCTGGCCCCCTCCAGCGGTACAGCAGTCTTTGTATTGATTAGTAAAAACTCATATTTAGAACATTGGGACAATATAACAAAACACAAAGCGAACTTGATTGCTAGTCGACTCTAAAACATGATTCACGCATTGGCCGAGTATCTCTTCACCATCAGAAAAAGAAAGCAGAGACAGGTCCTGACCGAGTACAGGCTCACTGACCACCGCCTGGCCATTGAAGAAGGTGGTTGTGACTGCAAGACTGAGGTGGAAACTTTTAACTTTAAAAGATTGAAATATCCATCGCAACATTCAAAAACATGGCTGTGGACCCACAGCAGCATTGGCTGCACAGTATGAAGCTGTGGGTGACATTCTGGCAAAGTACAGACTCAGTGAGCCCAGCCTGGCCATAGAAACCGGCCTTCACAGACAGACCTGACTGTCCAGAGGACAGGCTGTGCTCACACTGTCAGCTTCGGGGGGTTGAGACAGGTTGAGACAGAGCCAATGTTCTTCTAACCTGTGAAAAATATGAAAACTTCTTCCCACTAATTAAACAGTTTACCCCAATTTCCCAACCCTTAGTGATTAGGAAAGAGGATGAAACGGCAGTAAAAACCAAGGGTTTTTTTGTGCACATTGATTGTTGTTGAGTAAAATAATTGTAATTATGTTAATTAGTTCAAAGAATAAGGTTTTGCAGTTGAATGTGTTTAATGTTGGTTTATGTAAAGCTTCAGCAATATATTCAAATAGGTCATGCCAATAAAGCATTTTTACTTTAATTGAGAGAGAATGAGAGACAATGAGAGAGAGAGAGAGAGAGAGAGAGAGAGAGAGAGAGAGAGAAAGAGAATGTTAAATAATAAAGGCCAGAGGACCTGAAGGGTTGTAACCTATAGAAAAGGCTGTATCGGGTTGTATGGGGTTATCTGAAGTTGTCACTGATAATAGTCTTTCACACATGTCGTTTTCTGATCCCCCTTCACCAGCTCAGAGAGCGAGCTAATCAATAGGGCGAGTGGATCAGGGCTATGGGGTTACTGTACCGCCGGCAGCTGGCTGCTAACCAAGATCAGCCAGCCAGCTAATTGAGGCTTGTCATTTCACCGGGTCAGTCTGAAAACTGAGCACCAATCTATCAGCATGCGTCCGAGAGTACCCCCCCGCTCCCGCCCCCTCTTTGCACAGACTTGGGCCTTGCCGTGTGAGATGAACAGGCCTCAATACTTATTTTCCCAAATTTTCCCTTCCATTCTTGAAATCCCAAAATCCCACTTACGCCACTTATAAAAACAATTATAAATATATATGGTATATATGTCATTTACTCACCTGTGTGGCATGGCTGTCAACCAATCAGAACCATGTGGCATAAATATATATTTCATTTTGGTCCTCCGGCACACAACTGCACTGATTCCTCAGCCAATACGGACAAGAGAAGCTGGAGTGAAAACATTGAAAATATTCCTGCTGGAGTACACACAAAGAAATGTGTCTTGTGTGAAAATGTTACTGTTTCAACCATTGCAATTAACCAATGACAGTTTTGAAATTGTCAGCACTTGAAATAAATTGTTTTATTTCTAAAGACTCCAGGATTTCCAGGATTTGTGGCCTGGGACGCTATTCAGTTGAAGTGCACTGTAAACCTTTACTTTAATTTTCAATTACAAGAGTATGGACTAATTTTTCTCAAGACATTATTCAAATTATTTTTCATTTATTTGGTTAGCACATGTACTAATCCAGGGCTACTTACACAAGCTTTATATATTTTCAAAGGTTATACAGCTGAATCTTTACTGGTGCTGTGCCCAACAAGGATTACAACCTACAACCTTATATTTCTCTGACTACTGTCCCACACTGCCATGGCTAAGTAGCTGTATCAAATTTAAAATGTTACCTTCTATTCCTGAAAACTCAACATCCAACTTCCTCAATAGCTTATGAATGTATATTTTTATATATCAAAATAATGTGTTGTGCACATAAAATAAATGCATCCGGGGCCTCGGATAGCGTAGCAGTGTAACGCACTCGCATTGACTGGTGCTTTGCAAGTGTGAGCTGCCTATTGCGGTCACAGTTCAAAACCCAACTGTGCCAGACCAGCCCTGTCCGGGAGCCCCGATCGGGGGCGGCATTTGGCTGTCCGCCCCAAGGGCGAGGGGGGAGGGTTAGCCGGCAGGAACTCACCGGGAATCGTAATGGGTGTTTCCAGAAAAGAGGGGCGAGTTACGTCTTGGAGGAGGCGGATTATCGCTGGGCATGGAGAATTACCTTGACCCAGAGGATGGGCAGCGAGTTTGTTGGGGAGGGCGAATCAAAATAAATAGAGGGTATAATTGGCCACTAAATTAGGATAAAAACAGGAAAAATCTGAACCAAAATTAAAATAAATAAATACTACAACTATTGCAATACCAAGGTTGTGCCAAACATGTTGAATACACCAGTTTTTGGTTATGAAGTCAAATACTCACCTTGTAGGTGTTTCCTTGTGCTTTCATTGATAAAGTTCCCCAATCAGCACATTTCAGAGTGAGACTGAGTGAAAGAGAGAGAAAGATGAGAACAAAAGGAAACACTTGAGGAAATGAAGGGTTCTGGTGGCTCTATTAAGGTGTGGGGTGCCTTTTCCTGGCATGGTTTAGGTCCACTCAATCCCTTAGAGGGCAAGGTAAACATTAATAAATACAAAGCCATTCTGAGTTATCACCTTCATCCTATGGTAAAGCATTTCTATCCTGATGGGAGAGATCTCTTCCAGGATGACAATGCCCCACCCACAGGGTACGAGTGCTGACTGAATGGTTTGATGAGCATGTAAACTATATGCCATGGCCATCACAGTCACCAGATCTCAACCCAATCAACCACTTCTGGGAGATTCTGGAGCAGCAGTCGAGACAGCGTTTTCCACCACCATCAAGAAAACACCAAATGATGGAATTTCTCATGGATGAATGGTGTTGCATCCTTCCAATAGAATTCCAGACACTTGTAGAATATATGCCTTGGCACATTGAAGCTGTTCTGATGGTGCAATGCCCCATTAAGACACTTTATGTTGGTGTTTCCTTTATTTAGGCAGTTACCTGTATATTATGGCTGTCAACTGATATGAATTCCGATGAATTTCATATGAATTTCTATGAAAAAAATCTAAATTCTATTCCAAATATGTGAGTGATCAGTCATGCAGTGCTCGCAGCTTCTGAACTTGAGTGATGAAACACCAGCTATGTTTAATATAATGTTACTTGTATGTTGTATGTATGTTGATGTTTGATACAAATAATGGCTGTATCAAATAGAATATATGCTAGAATCTATGGCTGTATCTAGTGTTAGCTTTGTTCTTGTGTCAAATAACATTAGCTACCATGTTTACACTGAGGAAATATGCAAATTTATGATAAAAATAAGAAAAATTATTGGTGATTAAAACATCAGTTGATTAATCTGACCAATTAATTGATTAATTAAAACAGCACTAAATGTTTAATGCTCAAAAGTACAAAAACAGAGAGTGAGGGAGAACGAGAGAGAGAGAGGGGAGTCTATTGCGCCACCATCACGTTCAAAGCCAGCCTTGTCAATAGTGTTCACAGTGGGTAGTGGAATTCAATCGCCCTTTTCCTGATTCTATCGTGGCATCAGTGGGCCTGTTTCCAGCATCATATTTATTTAACCTGCTGGGGGGATGGAGTAGTGGGGCAGAGTCCCTGCTGCTTGGGGCACACACATTACACGCCACCCCTGGCATCTGTATTGATTACTTCCACTCTGCCGACCACGGGCCATAATTTAACTCAGCAGGCTCTGGACCTAATGCTGGAATTCAAACATTCGATCTATTCTATCTACAGAACTGAAAACAATTGACACGTTAGAATAATAATAAGAAAATAAAAATAAATGAAATAAAACAGGAAAGTTCAGTGCCCTTCTGTAATGGAAAACGAAAGGGAGGTGACACGCGTGACAATGTGGCACTTACCAATATATATCACCAGGGGCAGAGGCTCGAGCATGGGCATGGGGCTGCCCTCACTCATTATAATGAAAATGAGTGTACATTAGAATATTTTAGCATTACCCAGTTGTAAAAAAGGCTACTGTGATAAAGGTGATGTCTTTTATGACACATTTTGATCTCCAGGAAGCCAGGGAGTTGCCTTAAACAACAAGCCGACCTGGCTTGAGTGCTAGCTATATTCATCATCCATGTCAAGTAAAACTCTAGCATTGAGGAGTTAATTCATTAATTGATGTGTTTTACTGAATACACCGTAAACGCATACCAACACACCTTCATTCTTTACATTCTTTTAATGTTTATTTTCAGTTGGGCCCATCAGTCAAGCAGAACGAGGATGTCACAATATGTACAAATGACAAACATCAAGGGTCAAACACAACGCCAATATTTACCCATGACTCTATGCTGAGAATGAGAACAAAGTGGTACCAAGGTGAGAGACAGAGAGAGAGAGAGAGAGAGATGGAGAAAGAGAGACTACAGCATCATGTTGTCCCTAGGATGGTTGTTGTTGTTGCTGTTATGGTACCAACTGAATTCCCCCCTATGATTATTATTATTCAAGGTGCCCAGTCTCCTCCTGATGCTGTTCCAGCACCAATATAGATAAAACATTGCAAGCAAACGACAAATACTATTCACACTAAAGCTAGAAATTTCATACATATCTGTTTGATAGTTTTTATTAAAAAGGATGAGTGAAAATCATTAGCATTTAATGTTTTTGTGTTTTTCTACCATGTAGCTGACAGTTTTTCTACCATTTTTTACAACTTTATACAGTCATTTTTTAAACAGACCAGTGAACTGACCTAAAAGTGGGGTTTCATGTCCCACGGCTTTTATTAAAATAGAGATTTTTGGAAACAAGACTCCATTCAAAATTAATGGTTAAAAGATAGCAAGACATAAGCCACCGTCACTTATGCTAAATCATGCTGGAAACTAGAGGCCATTGCAACATAAAAAGCCATTATTTAGAAGCAAAATTGCAGCGATCAGCAGCCCACTAAAGAGCTGTTATGGCAACCACATTACTTCCTCCTAACGATATTCACTGTCCTATGCAGAGCACTAGCGGTTACAAAACATACATTAGCAGCTAACTTAGGTTAGTCAGTTGACCAGGTTAGGTTAGTTCTGGTAAAGGATAGAACTTTGTACTCTTCATTTACAATACTTTTCAGTGTTTTGGGTTGTTCATATAGCAAATGTTTTGGGTGACATTACTCACTGGATGAACTATTTTTAAACATTGTATACCTCCAGTTTAAAGTGAGAAATCATTTAAAAGCATCACTTATTGTTGAAAGAAATATGGATAATGTGAAATCAGGAAATGTGTACATTGTCCATGAAGACTAGTTTGGGCATGCGCACAGGCACATCCTGGATATCTACAATATCAGCCAATATTCTATCAGAGATTTTAAATGATACAGGTGAGAGCCCACAGAGACTTGCACACATTGATTTCAATGCCTTATTTTGGTGATCATAGGTGGCAGCACTGCACCTAGTGGGCTTGCTTGTGTTCGTAACCACAGAACCGTAGAAGAAGACAGCCAGTTTCCGCTAAACAGGTAAACTGACAACCGCCGCATTGTTTCGCTACAGTTTGACTGCTTATACTCCATGACTGAGAGACTCATGAAATAGAGGAACAATATGTGGCTAGGCAGACTTAAAGAAAGTGATCTAGGCCTCCTGCGTGGCCCAGTGGTTACAACGTCTGACGCTGACCACGGAGACCGGGGTTCAATTCCCCATCTCGCCAGAGTCGGCTCTGGCCGGGAGTGCCACCAGGGGCGGCGATTGGCTGTCCACCCCAGGGAGGGGGGAGGGAAGCCGACATGACATTCGCTGCACATAAGAGTGGCCCTGTAGTACTGGGTTACGGTCGACGGCTTGGCGAGTGCCGTCTCGGAGGAGGCGTTACTTCGTCACTACCGGTTGCAGGACTACGGCAGCAAACTGACATTACTAGGGGGGGATTGACATAAAAATAGCGAGTCTAATTGGCTACCAAATTGGGGAGAAAATGGGAGAAAATCTGAAACAAAAATTTAATAAGAAAGTGATCTGTTGAGTTAGATAGTTAGCCATCAATATAGCAATTTGGAAAGCAAGCGGGCTAGCTGACTGGGCTATCATGTGAACTATCTAACATTTACTTGACTGTAATATCTAGCTAGCTAACTGGCCGTGCTATCTAGTTCTAATCTTACATGAAATTCTGGTATTAATGACAAATTACACAGGAATATCCCAATGGATAAATAATAAAAGAATAAATAAATAAATAATTAGACACACGAATAATATTTGTTGAATTAGGTTAAAACGTAGGTTAGGGTATTAGCAGATTCGAGGCTAACACACTAGCTAGCTGGAATCTTCTCCAAAGACGGAAAGTAACGTTATCGCTCTGAGGCTAAACAGCTAATTGTTTCTCACTGAAATAAAAATATTGTAATATGGTCAACTTGGTCTTCATCTGTAACTTACATTTTTTTAATGAAAAGTATCATGACAAAGTTAGATAGCTAGCCAGCAGTTGGAGGGAGATGTCAAATGCCAGCCAGCAGCCTCAATTCCTATCTTAAAATGGATCAGATTCACTTAAAAACATTACCGTTATATGCACACCATTAAGGAAAATTTGTCAGAGCATTGTGTGTTGGAAGCCTTGTGTCATAGGTCAAGATAATGGCCAAGGTGCTCGTGTGCATTTCCCATCTTTTTGGGTTTTGCCGACCATAATCTCTCACCTAGAACACAGTTTTTTGGCTTTCATTATATATATATATACAGTACCTAGTGTTTGTCATGCCAATAAAACTGATTAACATTTAATGGAATTTAATTGAGGGAGGGCAAACCTGACATTGTGAGCCAATACTGTGGAAAACTCCTGTCTGTGCAGGGGAAAATGGCCCATCGTTTACCATCGACCCACAGGAAACAGGAGGATGTGAAGTTAGCATACACTTTAGGCCAGGGTTAATCATTAATGAGAAGATATTACACAGCTAAGGGAAATTAAACACTTCCTCATTTCACAATCAAAGGATTGTGCCACTCTGTTAATCTAAAGCACATTCAAGAATAAGTATGGACGTCTTGCAGCAATGCTAAGTACACATATGCCCAAATAAGCACCACTCTGGTCTCACACTGTGCTACCTTTGTGAGCTGGTTGCTTCACAGCATTGAAACTTCAGTTTTTTCCAGTTGCAAAGCTGGTCTCTGGTATCTACAAGGACTAGCTGTAGATACATAACCCGATAACTGTCATCACAGCTATCTTGAATAGCTCCCTCAATAAGTATAGAAAGCAGTCAAAATAAAAATACAGCTGAAAAAAAAATGCTCTGCATGAATTCACGCAGAAGACCCTTGACTTGTAAGAAAACGAAACAGGGTTTTCACTTAGGTGTTCCAGCAAATACAAACAAAACAAGAGCAAACGTGATGTATGGTTGTATAAACGTCTGACTGAGTCTAGGATTAACCTAAGGCCTAACTTCAGACTGCAATCAACTCCCTTTAATTGGATATTGGATAATTACAATGGCAACTTCTCAAGTTTTAACCCAACTACCTTCCTCCTGTTATATGCATACGTGTATTACCAGCAGTCAACTGTAAACTTTTTTTAATCACAAAGCTATGTGATTGGTTGTTCTGTGTAAGCCAGCTGGACTACACATGTGCAAAACTTTCTGGTGATTTAATTATTTTGTTGTTGTAATACAGCATGTTAAACATATTACATTACAAAAAGAGAAATTAAAAAAGGTCAAAAAGTCATGATGTGAAATCGGAGTATTGAAAAAAGTTTACATACACGCTCAACAGATGAAGCTGAGGTCACATGAAGTGCTAGGTTGTGTCTAAAAACTTATCTGATTAGTTTCTATTCAAATAACCCTAGTGACAGACTTGTGTGTATGTACTGTTGAACTTTGCTAGAGCTAACAAACTGATAGGGCACAGCCCTGGAAAGTTTGCACAGGAACGACATAAAGATGCTCTTGAGTAAGAAGGCCCTTGGCTAATGTTGTTCTGACATTTTAGAGTTAGATAACAGCACCAAACAGAACCACAATCTGCACTCTATACTGATTCCAATCATAAAAAATACACAGTTTAAACAGGGCCCCGGTCATGTTTGCTTTTTGGCATGGACCAACAACGCCAAGGGCAGATGAGAACAACCTTTGCCCTGGCAGTCACCCCTGGGCAAAATACAATTTAATTAGTCAGAATTAAACAAATGTAGTGAAATTAGATTAAATTTGACAAATATTTACTAACTGAATGATGCACGGAGGGGAAAAACGTCTATGAGAGCAGACTACTAATAAAGTTGTGAAATTAGGATGTTAAGAGAATAACTGTGCTAGTCTAGTTTGCTGTTGTCAATGAAACTCTTGCTGTTGACAATTGTTGTTGACAATGCCCTCATCCAAACAAACTACAGTGAGGGCATGATATGGTTTAACAGCAAAGGATGTATCCTTAACTGTGGTCAAGATTGTTGGAATACATACAATCACATGGTCTTTTTAACTACTTTTGCATTCAGTTAAACACAATGTTTTTTGACAGTTTTCTAGCGAGGGCTAATGTGTCAGGGATGGAGGATTTCAGTCGGCAGGATAACCCCCGTCTTTTTGCTCAGTAATGACTCTTCTGGTCAATCAAGTGCCTGCAGTCTACCTGCATGTACAGTCCTCCCGCACAGATGTTGTGACAGCTCAGGTGCTTGGCACAGAAGACTTGAAAAGGGATTTGGCTGGCTGGGGGCAGGAGGGTTTTTTTAACCAGTTTTTTGTAATGCCTGGTTTATTTGTTTTGTTTTTTAAATGTTTTTTTTGGATGATTAAAAATGCAATGGATGAATAAAATATAATATAAATATAAAATATTATAAGTATATAATATATAAATATAAAAATATGCATATCATGAGAAGTATATACACTACCGGTCAAAAGTTTTAGAACACCACCATTTTACAGTTTTTACTGAAATTTAAGCAGTTCAAGTCCAATAACCTGAAATGGTACAAAGGTAAGCGGTAAACTGCCAGAGGTTGAAAAAAAATGTTTAGGTTAGCAAAAACTGAAATGCATGTACATTTCTGAGTTGCCCTGAAAATGCCCTTTTCAGGGAAAAAGTAATGGGTTAACGTGAGTCACTCTGTGCAAGTGCCGACTCTGAATCCAGCAAAAGAGCCCCAGACCATGACGCTTCCTCCTCCATGTTTGACAGTTGGTGTCACACACTGAGGAACCATCCTTTTGCCTACTCGACGGCCTACAAAAACCATTTTAAAATTTCAAGATTTCAAATTTTGATTAATCGGTCCATAAGACCTTCTTCCAGTCTTCAGTAGTCCACTGGCGGTGCTTCATGGCCCAGGCAAGCCTCTTTTTCTTTTAACCTCTGGCAGTTTACCGCTTACCTTTGTACCATTTCAGGTTATTCACTAGACTTGAACTGCTTAAACTTCAGTAAAAACTGGAAAATGGGGTGTTCTAAAACCTTTGACCAGTAGTGTATATATTATTATTATTATTATTATATATTACTTTGATTATCAAGCCCTTACTGTAATTTTATTAAACAAGTGTATTGTGAGAAATATTTGCCAAATGTGCCATTACAAGAGCATGGCACCAAACATGCAAAACATATTGAATGTTGCACAGTCAAATGTTCAGTTTTAATTTACCTGTAACAAAGTTTGTGCAGGGAATTAAATA
The DNA here is from genome assembly GCA_029706075.1 of Aldrovandia affinis. Taxonomy (NCBI): domain Eukaryota; kingdom Metazoa; phylum Chordata; class Actinopteri; order Notacanthiformes; family Halosauridae; genus Aldrovandia; species Aldrovandia affinis. Next base: position 10,507,955 of record JAINUG010000004.1, read on the forward strand.
TACTCTATCAGAGTAAAATGCACTTGGATCAGATTTGATTTAACACTGAACATTTTAATGTATTGGTAAAATGACTGTACTTTTGTCCTGCATCTCCTCCTAGACCATCGATGCCACACCTGGGATCACACATGATGATGCCTGAGAGGAGGTGCAAATCATGTCTGATCCGTTCTTTTGTTAATTAACCGAGTGGGAGAGAAGGGTTAAAATGGCAGCTGTGTGCTGTGTCCATATATCCAGGCTCCAGTCAAACTTGTATGTTTCAAATTAAATGATTTTAAAGTTAGATGAGCCCCACTATGTTTTTTTAAGCTGAAATGAGCATCAGAGGAGATTAATATGCATTAGTTAAATTGACTCTGTTTCCTTTAATGAGGAGAAAAGGATTTGATGTTAATGCTGGTGATCTTATGAAGGCCTCAATCCACTTAATTAACTGCGATTTCTCAACAAACTCAAATAATCAATGAAAAAAATATATTTCATTACTACGGGTTATTACTACAAGCCTAAGAGACACTAGTAATTAAAATAATATGTTTTTAAACAGTCGAGCAGTCGAGTAATTAAAGGAAAATGACTTAACCAGTTCAGTCCCAATGTCTTTTGATGCTTTGAAGACTTCTCTGCCTTATTTAGAGTTCATTATTGACCTTTTGCCCTTAGAAAAGGCCATACACTACAACTTTCAGAAAACATGCTAATTTCAGGAAACTCTATGCTCACCATTATTAATTTAAGTCACACAAGTATGTTCCAGTACATCAAAGTCCTCTTGAATTTGATTGTAATGCATGACTATAATCACAGACTAATCGTTATAGGGAATAACTGCCCACAGCCAATTACCATGGCACAAATAGCCATGGACAACTGCATCCATTTGCAGTTTCCTCTTTGCACCGTTCAGAGCAGTATTCTGATTTGTTGTTTCTTATTGCAGCTCTCTGTTTGGATTTTCTACAAATGCTGGGATTGTAATGATCTACACTATTTTGATTGCCTTCTTATCTAGTAGTCAAAGTAGTGATAGAGGTTAATGCTGTGCCTTGTTTTATTTAAGTTTATATATATACAGTCAGGTCCATAAATATTTGGACATTGACAAAGTTATTGTTAGTTTAGCTGTCTACCACAGCATACTGGAGGTGAAATTACATTTTGGTCCCAAAAAGTAATTTGACAATTGGCCGCTCAGCTGTTCCATGGCCAGGTGTGTGTTATTCCCTCATTATTTCATTTACAAATAAGCAGATAAAAGGTCTAGAGTTGATTAGAGTTGATTTCAAGTGTGGCATTTGCATTTGGAATCTGTTGCTGTTAACTCTCAATATGAAGTCCAAAGAGCTGTCACTGTCAGTGAAGCAAGCCATCATTCGGCTGAAAAATCTAAACAAACCCATCAAAGAGATAGAAAAAAAATTAGGTGTGGCCCAATCAACTATTTGGTACATTCTTAAAAAGAAAGAACGCACTGGTGAGCTCAGGAACACCAAAAGGCCCGGGAAACAACTGTGGTGGATGACAGAATAATTATTTAGTTGGTGAAGAAAAAACAACAGTTGGCCAGATCAAGAACACCCTCCAGGAGGTATCTGTGTCAAAGTCAACAATCAAGAGAAGACTTCACCAGAGTAAATACAAAGGGTTTATCACAAGATGTAAACCATTGGTAAACCTCAAAAACAGGAAGACCAGATTAGAGTTTGCCAAAAAACATATAGAAAAGCCTGTACAGTTTTGGAACAACATCCTATGGACAGATGAGACAAATATCAACTTGTACCAGAATGATGGGAAGAGCTGCTCATGATCCGAAGCATACCACCTCATCTGTGAAGCATGGTGGAAGTAGTATTATGGTGTGGGCATGTATGGCTGCCAATGGAACTGGTTCCCTTGTATTTATTGATGATGTGACTGCTGACAAAATCAGCAGGATGAATTCTGAAGCATATAGGGCTATATTATCTGCTCAGATTCAGCCAAATGCTTAAAAACTCATTGGACAGTGCTTCTCAGTGCAGATGGACAATGACCCGAAGCATACTGCGAAAGCAACCGAATACTTTTTTAAGGCAAAGAAGTGGAATGTTCTGTAATGGCCATGTCAATCACCTGACCTGAATCCAATTGAGCATGCATTTCACTTGCTGAAGGCAAAACTGAAGGCAAAACGCCCCAAAAACAAGCAGGAACTGAAGACAGCGGCAGTAAAGGCCTGGCAGAGCATCACCAGGGAAGAAACCCAACGTCTGGTGATGTCTATGGGTTCCAGACTTCAGACAGTCATTGGCTGCATAGGATTTGCAACCAAGTATTAAAAATGACAATTTAATTTGACATGTATTAAAAAAACATGTATAAAAATGGTTGTAATTCCTACACGGTTCATATAATATTTTTGACAAAACCCTTAAATTAAAGTCTACACTTAAAGCACATCTTGATTGTTTCATTTCAAATCCATTGTGCTGGCATACAGAGCCAAAATGATGAAAATTGTGTCACTGTCCAAATACTTGACTGTTTTGTTTTTAGCATAACTGGGAGCTCCAAACCCATTTTCCAGGACTGGGGTTGGGGGAAGCTGGAGCTAGTCTGCAGAGACAAATCCATAACAACGGCTGTAAAATTACTGACCAAAGTAACGCGATGCTGAAAAAAACATAACCTAAAGCTACATTTCGACCCTTTTCTACGTCTGTCTTAATTACTGAATTACAGTACTCCTGCGGAGGCTGAATCGGGTGCTCACAATTCAGGTTGGACAAAGAAACAGTATCTCCAAAGCAGCACAACTGTCACCGCTCACTCCAACATTCATGCCACGAAGGTAGTGTCAAGTGCCTTGGCAAGACAAATGTGTCATGCTAATTGGGACCGAAAAATATAATAATAAAATGAGCACACGCACACATTCACTCGCCCCGCCTCCCACACACAATTTGTTCCTCTTTTTTTGAGAAGGCTTTCAAATTCAGCATTGCTGAAGTTCATCCCCCAATGTCCTCTCTCTCACTCTTTATTTGGTTTCGTTGCAAGCTGTAGAAATGGTGGCATCAGCAGGAAGGAGGGCGGGAAGCAGCGGATGGATGCAAGGCACTGCACCTGTGTGCTGGGCGGAGATAGGGCGGAGGAGGAAGAGGGACAGAGGGGTGTAAAAACTCATCCGTCTCAATTTGAAGCAGCAGCTGTCACCTTACAAAGAGGGACAATTAATAGGGACATTATCCCCACGGACCACATAAGGGCCCTGACAAAGAGACACTAGTGTTGAGAGAGAGAGAGAGAGAGAGAGAGAGAGAGACAGGAGAGGAGAGGAAGATAGAGGGGGAGGGGGAGAGAAGGAGGATAGAGGGGAGGAAGAGAGGGAGTGGAGGAGAGAGAGAGAGGGAGGGAGAACCTTATGAGTAGCCCACATCATGACCAATTTCTCTTGGAAATGAAATACTATCCCTTAATAGACCGATCTTTTAAAGCCATTATCAGGTGCTCCGTTTAGATTGGCTCATTTTCACATTTGTCAGTAAATGATTGGGATAGTCTTTTTTTTTTCTTTCCATCTGTCCTGTCCCATTCGTTCTTAACTGAAATGACATCTTAATTAAATTAGACAATGACTACCCTGGTGGTCCCTCTTCCTTTGGTTCTGTGTGTACAAATCTGAATACAAAGGAGTCCTCCGTCCTGAACCGGTCTGAGCATGGTGAACAATGAGCTGGGTCACTCAAATTGTGACAAACAAAAGAAATAAATCATAAACCAAGAATATTTGTGAATAAATTCAGAGCTGCCATAAGCACTGCTCCCCCATGCACTGAGAAGGTTTTGTTTTTCTTTAAAAAGGACAACCTTGTTAGTTTTAGAGTCCAAAATGCTGTATGAAATGCTTAAATTCAGTAGTCGTAACGTAAAGAGGGAGTATTGTACTAATACAGGTGGTACTTTACCAAGTTTACATACAAAAATAATACATTTATTATGTTTTTATTCTTGTTAAGTTCATCTAGACATGTTTGTATGTAAACACTATGTCATAATTGTGTGTGTGTGTGTGTGTCATGAAATGTCATCTGCTACTTTGTGTATGGCGACTGCATGAGCTGCATACTATGAAACTGTTTTTTTTTTATCAACTTGCTAAATTGAACATGAAAAACACATCACGTAGGACATCACATCCTGAAGGCAAAACAATAAGAAACCTTCCATCAGGCATAGGAATTCTGAAGTTACAAACTCATTAACAATTTGGCAAATAATAAAATAAAAAGTATATATACACCTTGACAATATAAGGAATGTTTTAGTTTTTTCAGCTATTCTGAATTTCTCACCTGTCTGAGATATCTCAGCATCCTGTCTGCCTCACTGTCCACAGGAAGGAACAAGCTGTTGACAAACTTCTCTGGCTGGCAGCTTCTGTGAAACTAGTCTAATATATAAATCTATGTGAAATCAAGAAACAACAAATACTGCTACATAGCTTGGTTACAATGCAAGCAGGAGCGTGTCAAAGATTAGGTTTGATTCCTAATGTACTCAAATAAATTACAGCACAAAGAAAATAATGAATAATGAATAATACTCAAACCAAAGTTTGTTTAGTAATCTTTAAAAAAATGTTTTTACATATTTGACAACTCACTTGTAGTCTATAGTCAATAAAGTTAACTTTACCTGTCTATGTGGTATACATGGGGTCAGGAAGGGAAAGGAGGCAGATGTCTATCAGGCAACCGTCACAGACTGAAGGGGCTTTTTCCTGAAGGGGCAATCCCATCATAGGGAATAACCTGTGACTCCTATACAGCCATAGAGAATAGTGATGACCTCGTTTCAGGCTCAAATAGCAGTGATTTCTCAAAAAGCAAAGTTTTTTTTTCAAACAATGAAAACTGGCTTTATCCCTCCAGGGTTCATCAGGTTACTGGTACATTATTCCCTGCTGTGAACATGCTTAGATAATACTCCAGCAACAATTCTACCCTCCTCTTCTGACAATCTGCTGAATGACTTTAATATCAAATTTAGGGCATCCATTGACACTGTGGCCCCACTCAAATTTAAGAAGGTAACCTCCAAACCGAGAGCCCTATGGAGAAATGAGGAAATCATTAAATTAAAGAGGAATTGTCAGGTGGCTGAATAAAGGAGGAGAAAGTTTAAACTGCATGTCCATCGTGATATTCTATATGAGCAACTGGTTGTGCACAATAAGGCAATTAGAAAGAAGTACACTTTTCTAAATTGTGACAATCCAGGTGACAATCAGGATATTCCAAGTTATTTTCACTACAATTGACCATCTGATTAATCCTGTCCCCTCAAACTCCAGGATCTTTTCTCCACATCCAAATGTGACGAGTTTGCAGCTTACTTCCAACGCAACATAACCACCATTAGCGCTGGTATCTGTCAACTGAATAATGCTGATGATATCTCAGAATCCACTATCACACCATGTGAGGATACACTAGTCTTTTGTCCTGGTGGATGCTGAGATGCTTAGTCGAGTAGTGCCACAAATCAGGCCCCCTACCCGCCCTCTCGATCCTATCCCCACCACTTATTTCAAAACTGTTTTTAACTGTGTGGCCGAAGAAGAACTAATTATCCTTAACTATTCTCTACAGATGGTGTTTTCCCAACTGCAGTTGAGACTGCCATGGTTAAACACTACACTAGAAAAGCAATCTAGACTCTTCAATACTCAGAAATTTTTGACCAGTATCTCGTTTTCCTTTTTTAAGCAAAATTCTAGAGAAACTTGTTTTGAAATGGTTAAATTATTTTCTGATATCAAACTCCACTGTTGAAAAATGTAATTCTAGTTTCCGGGCCCATCAAAGTCACAAAGACTGCCCTAGTAAATGTTGTAAATGACCTCAGGACCAATTTGAACACCAAAACATTTTCTCTTCTAGTATTGCTTGACTTGAGTGCAGCATTTGATACGGTGGATCACTCAATTCTCTTAGATAGAATCCACTGACAGGTTGACCTCTCCAACACTGTTCTCAGTTGGTTTAGATCCTACCTCACGGATAGGGAATACTTAAAAAACATGCTTTTCTACCAATTTAGTAGCCAATTATACCCTCTATTTATTTAAATTCGCCCTCCCCCACGAACTCACCACCCATCTCTACGGGGCAAGCTATTCTCCGAGGCCAGCGATGGTCCGCCTCCTCCGAGACGGAACTGGCCCACCTACTTTCTGGACACCCTTCGCGCTTCTTGATGAGCTGATGCTGGCTCACCCCCCCCAATCCCCCTAGGGTGGAATGACACCCCGGAGTGGGGCTCCCGGCCAGGGCTGGTCTGATGCAGTTGGGTTTCGAACCACGACCGAAATAGGTAGCTTCCACTCGCAAAGCACCAGTCAATGTGAGTGCGTTAGACCACTACGCTATTCGAGGCCCCACCGGATAGGGAATACTTTGTGACCTTTGATGAACATTCCTCCAAGAGCTTTGACAGCAACTGTGGTATTCCACAAAGCTCAATATTAGGTACTTTTCCAGTATACATATGCTTGGTAGTATCATGAGGAGACGCATTCATTTTCAAGCTACACTTTTGACACTCAACTTTATTTTGCTGTGTCTCCTGATGACACAAGGCCTACTGATGCCCTTTTCATTTGTATTTTAGATATTAATGTATGGATGTCACAGAATGTTTTACAGCTCAACCAGGATGTGCTAGTTAATGTGCTCAGAGAGAGAAAGTGGCTGCAAATTTAGTTGCTGGCATTAATCCCCAGTTAACAAGTGAAAAACCTCTGGGATATTTTTGATTCAGAACTCAACTTTGGGAATGTTAGCAAGTCACCTTTATCATATCAGGGACATTGCCAGAGAGTGCAGTCGTGTCTCTCTCAGGCCAATACTGAGAGGCTAATGCATACATTTTACTAACAGGGTTGAATATTGTAATGCTCTCTTATCTGGCCTCCCTAAAAAAGCAACAGTTCAGCTACAATTAATACAGATCGGAAGAAGGGCACACATTTCACCTGTTTTACAGTCTATGCACTGGTTGCCTGTTAGTTTTAGAATACATTTTAAGATTATTTTATTGGCTTAAATCCAAATCCAAAACCTTAAACAGTTTGATTGATTCCTCCCAAATTGCTGGGTGTCCACAGGCTGCCAGTTGTTGTCAGTGAGAGACTGCTTCTCCTCTGATTAGTGTTAGCTCTCTTCTGCAATACTGCAGGGTGTAAAATAGTAAGTGGCTTCCAAGTACATAAGTAAGAGTACATAAGCATGAACTTCATCTGCAGTGCTCCTCGTGCATGTGTGGGTGGCACAGCTGTCATTCGAGAGGCACAACTGGTGATTCTAAACTGGGGCAAAAGAATGTTCAGGGATGCTAGGTGGCTCATCCTGTTAAGGCGCTGTTTGGATGGGTCCCACAGTCTGGTATCGAAACTAAACCATGCCAGCGGTTCACCACAGGGTGATGCATAATTGCCCTTCCAACCAGGGAGGGAGGGATAAATCAGTGGGATGTTTCATCACATACCAACAACCCCCTTCTGATCAATCTGGTGGCCACAGTCTGCCTGCACAATTGCGCACAAAGTGTCCTCTGACTCAATGTCTGTGTGATCTTAGCTGGTGGACTACACAGTTAAAAGAAGCAGTGTTTGATATTGTGCTTTGGACTACACTGTCCAAAATTGACAGAGGAGGTTACAGCGATGAGCACGAACACAATTGACAGAATTGGGAATTTGTTCCTTGAAAAAAAAGGTTATAGGGACCCCTAGGTGGTGCAACCGGTAAAGGCACTGCAGCCAGGGTCTGATCTGGAGTCCCGATCGAGGGTGGCGATTGGCTGTATGCCCCAGGGGGAGGGGAGACGGAAGCCCGGCAGGAGCTTGGCGCATGCAAAAGTGGCTCTGTGTGTATTGGAGTTACAGTCGACGGCTTTGGCAGGTTACGTCTTAGAGGAGACCGTTTGTTGCCCTTGTCACTGCCGGTCCTATAGCTGCAGTGGTGAGCTTGTAGTACGAGGGAGGGATAGTTGAATTAGAAATAGAGTACAATTGGCTTTTCCCAAATTGGGAAAACATGGAAAAAAACTAAAACCATTTATTAGCATTATGGTGTAGTAATATATTGGTAGATCTGGTATAATAATCAAAATAAGGTATACAACTTGAACTTATCACAGCAAGCACAAAGTCAGCACAGGAGTTGGTGTGCTGAAGATCCTGTTTTGAAGTTACAACGTGAGAACCTTGTGTTTCTACAACAATTACTGAATGATTTATAATAAATGCATCTTTAAAAGGAGATACAATAAGAGAGAAAATTAAGTCAAACAGATTTGAGAGCTGCCGTCTGGTGAAGACTTCATATCAGTGCAGGTTGAGTGAAGGACCTGGCACTCACAGGGGACCAGAACCGCAGTGACATTTATAGTCATCGGGAAGTTGTCGCTGTTCACTGGACTGGACATGAACCTTGCCCCCTCAACGAGGTCAGAAGTCACACAGTTGGAAAAGAAAAACTGTATTCAGAGAGGAGAGGAAACTTCAGTATCCCACCAACCAAAAAATCCCACACGCAACAAAAAACCAGACCAGAGACCAAAGTTATATGAAGGTGATTTAATTTCAATGCAGGTGCTGAAATCAAGGAAAACTTTTGTTCTGAATGCTGCAAGACCGTCTGGCATAAAACTCACTACATTGCCATTATACTGCCAGCTACTAGGTTTGATACTGTGTGAGGCTTCAATTCCAATAAATTACAGATTAAAAGGTAAATCATGTTTTGTTCCTATCAAGCAGGTATATCAAGTTATATCATTTGATGGTTTTGATGCATAATGCAAGACACCTTGATATCAGACATAATAATCAGTGCAGAGTTTTATCTCTTCAAAGATGGACCACAAACACTATATATTTGTCCATGGCTGTGACGAGCCATTTTAGCATATAGAATACAGAGCACAAAGTCAACAACCACATAACCAATGTAGGTATTTGGAATATAACTGGGTGTGGAATGATCATTATCGCTGCTCTTGTTCCTTATGAAATATATTAGCTTGATTTTAGAGGTTCCAGTGGCATCCTTCTAAAAGGAGCTGCGTTCTGTAAACTGCGTGCCCCATTCGCACCTAAGCCCCGAGGCTCGAGAGCATATTTTAGATGAATGATGTGTGCTCACTGCTTGAATTATCTCTCACTTATTCAGTAAGTCAAGAGTACCCTCCCTATTATCTCATTTTTCCCCTCCTTGTTCCGCAGGGAGCGAATGGACCAGGGTTATGGATAAACACTGAGATCGATACCGGGATCTCAGACCCTTTCTCTAAGCTGAGGAAAATGAATTGGTAATGCAGGAAAGATCGCCCCCACCCCCATCGATTGTGAGAGGGTCTGCTTGCATTACAGTCAGTCGACAACCCACTGGTATTGGGATGAGAGGCAAATGTATTTTTTTTTAACTGTAGAGTTTAATACTTCCCCATCTATATTTAATGCAGGCTGCTGTTGTTGTTGATGTTTTGTCTGTTGTATCTACGTAATTCATTTTGTTGCATTTGTTTGTCCAATCTTTAGAGAAAGAAAGAAAACCCACGGCAGGAAAACAAATAAGACTATGAGGGTGAGCTGTTCAGAGGGGAAAAAATATATTTATTGATCACATTTATAATGTAAAAAATGCCAGGAATCTTTGAAATGTTGTCAAAAAGGAGAGTAAGTGGGCGTTATAAACAAGAATAAACATCAGAGACAACTTACTTAATTATATTAATGCATTTTAAATTTAAATTTAACTTGAAATTCTCAAAAACGTGTTATTGAATACACTTCTCCACAGTCTGGGGATTGATTGGGTGTGTCCTTTACCACATCAATATTCATAGATTCACAGATTGGCCTACATCAACAAGCTATTGATAACAAGCTAGCTGATAGATATCACACACCGAATATAGCAAATTAAAAATAGATGGCAACTAACGATAACTTCAGGATCAGATATGTTGAAGCAGTATATTTGAACCTGATTCAGACTATTACCATACTCTGTAAAGGACGACTCTGATAGGTGTATTCAGATTATCATTATTTTTGACGTAGAGAATAGTACTTGAAAAAGACGTGCTACCATCCTGGAAAATGGGTGCATTGAGTTTGTTCAAATGGAAATATCTTAAAAAAAAATCTAAACCTGAAGTTTTCACTTTCTCTGATGAGTATTATACCTAATATATTGTAGAACCTATATTATGACTGTCTTTTCACAATTTCTATTTAAATAATAAGCTGAGTGATTGACATGTTGAGCTATTCAATAGAAACGTCCACTTTTCCTACATCCTGTTACATCACATTCATTTTCTACTTCCTCTTGGACTGCTGAACCCTGAAATAGGTTTCTTACAAAAGGTCTGGATGAAACAATGCTGCTTTAATGTAACACAGATTTATGAGCTCTACTGTTGGCTATGGTCATGATTAGTCTCTGAAAGACACAATAAAACAAAGTAATATTTTAAGCAAGCCGATTGTGTGTTTTTTTTTCTTTGTACATGTTGTACATCTTTTAACCTACTTTGAAATCATCTTGATTTCCCTCATTACAGGCTACAAATTACAGGCTTACAGAACAGCCAGAGTAGGTGTCTGGTGTTCATTTAATGCTTAATTTAAGGTATTGTGTTCCTAGGACTATCAGCCAGGTCCACCATATCTCTGTGGTGAAGAACAGTGATTAAAAAGCAATTAAAAGTATAATTACATAAAACAATGATAGAAAATTGCATGTAAATGGATACTAGATTTGAGTAAGACATTTTTTTGTTCAAATGCATAGTTCCCCCAATGTCCTGTTATCCAAGGTTACAGAAATATAGGCAATATTCTCCATCAATTTTGGTGACCACCAAACTCATAATTATGTCCATTATGTGAGTTGGGGAAAAAATTGAATAGTTACTTCAATAGTTTTTTCCACACAGTTAATCACAAGGTGGTTACATTGCATGCACCATAGACAAGAAATTTAAATCTTCAAAAAAAATGTGTAAAAGAAAGGTAGATTTAACTTTTTGTATTGTTTATTGTATCCAATACTGCTGAAAAAGAGTTCATATTTGTGTGGAAGTACACGATCATGATTGATCTGGATTGATTAAATGACTTAATTAGAATAAGTGTGTCAATATCTCTGTTTAATCAAACACATTTAAAGTACGTCAATTGTTCCATAAGTTCCATAAACACAGTGGAAAATATTATAAGCCCTGAATTCAATTAAAATGTTGTATTTAATCAACAAAAAAAATGCAAGCTTTTGAAAAATACAAATGCTCATTTTTTTATCGTACATTTTGGGGTTAAAGATTAAGGATAAAGGTGATTTGTGCCTAGGGATGAGTCACCAAAGCATAAAATGTTTTGAAATTTTGCCTTGATCCATTTGGGGGCCATAGGAAACTTTTGTTGGATGGAAAACATGATGGGATGGATGATTTTATACACCCACCATCTTCACCATTACTACAAAGAGGTCACGTGGAACCAAGCTCATGGAATTGGTGCTACAGAAATACACAGCCTTGACCCTCCCTAGTTTCTCTCATCTACACAGAGTCATTTCAAAATGGAGAGCCCTCTGTGGGCCCTGTTGGGGGGATCAACATCCACAGTGACACCGCAGAGAGCGATTGATCTCTCCCTATCTGCCTCTCAGCTCCCTGCTTCAGGCCACACGACCCACGCTGTGGTCTCCTGCCTCCTTTATCTCCAAAAGGCCCATTTCTGGACACCAGCGTTCCCGCCAAAAGGAAAATAAGTAAGTAAGCAAGTATATAAATAAATAAATAAATAAATAAAATACAAGGATTGGTTTTCAGGCTGACAGGAGAGGTGGCCCATGCCGTAAGTGCCCCCTTCATGTTCCTTTTCAAACGAGGGAGAGAGAGAGTGAGAGAGAGCCGCGCTTTGTCAATAAATCTGTCACTCAGGACTAGAAGGAAAACGGCTGTCCCAGGGAGGCCTTTATCACAGTTACAACAAATCAGGTTAATTGGTGATCAACAGAGTGTCTGCGGCATTAATGGGGCCTGGTCGCCGACGGCCGGCACCGCTTTTGGGTGAGACACTTTCTCTTGCCTTCTCTGACTCCTTTGATCACGTTTGCTTTTTTCGCCCGGGGATCGTCATTGTTGTATTTTTAATTGCCTCACAGCCAAATGGCACAGATAAAAGATAGGTGTCTGTAATTAATAAAATTTACATAAATTAACATTACTAACAAGTCTCATTAGGAGCCAGTGGCTTTTGTTTTGACAAAAGTCGCGTGTCAATTTTTTTAACTTTTTTTTTTGGAGTTTCATGTGGAGAGAACACATGAGGAGAGAGAATAAAAAAAAAAAATCTCTTGATATCCTCCATATTTTGTGGTAATCAAATTTAGCTCTTCGTAATTAAATATGCCGCACATTCCAATAATTAGGGGTCAATCTGTGTTTAATAGTGGGAATAGACCCACTTCTTTTATTATAATATAATACAATTACAAACTGTATTTAATTAGCCTATTCTGAGAAACACTTTGTCACACTGAGCACTTGGTTTCAGTCAGACACAAAGAAGTGATGAAAGTGATCATGAAGGTTTGCTGTCAGTAAAAAGGTCTGGGCTCCAACATTTCTCTCTGCGTTTCTTGCTGTATACCCTTTCATGGACTTGCGAGCTTTGTTCCTTCGATTGTGGTCATCGCAGCACCAGAACAAGGGGAAAATATGTTCCTATTATCATCAATAACCCTGCTACTGGAACATAAGAAGAGACACAATTGAAAGCACTTTCTCGCCAAAAAGACATGCCACCCTGAAATTTGACATGAAAGCTCCAGGCTCATCTATGGTGAAATGCAATTAATAGTTAAAATGGTAGATTACCTCCAAGTCTAACATCTACCATAGTCTGCCATTCAGAGTTCCAGCAGAAAACTGGTACACCTCAAAGTGCCAGCTAATGAATCACCAAGTACTGTACAGTAAGGCCTGCATTTAATCAATATTATCCTCTCCAAACAGTGTCTGTGAAGGAAAAAAATGAACACTTACATTTGTATGTCAAATTTAAGGACAAATATTGATTGAATCCAGGCCTAAAACTCAACACCAATATCAACAGTGTCATTATTACAACTACAATTACAACTATTGCAATTATATATATATACAGTATATAAGTCGAACCTGGCAGATATGACTTTACCGGATTGACTGGTAAACTGAATGGGTATGAAAATGGAAGTAGCATTCGCAATTAGTCTTATCAAGTTCATTGTCACTAAAGCAAAAATGCAAGCATTACATGCAAAAAAGGTTAATTAAACTAAAATGAGGCACTCTCCATTGAAAATATACTCAAAATACTATTGAAAATAGACATGTTCTAGCACTATTGCCAAAGAATACAATGTGTGAAAGTCAATGGTGTTTGATATAAAGGGGGAGAACAAAATCATATTGCATATTAAGAGGCCAAATATAGCTGGAATATCTATTATTCTGATAGCCAACATAGAAGAATGTTCCTGAATGTTCTAATGCAATCCTGATTACTGCTGGTTTGATTAACTTAAACTAAGGACATCAAAATGGGAGTTGGCTATTTAAAAAAAAAGGTACCATAATGTAAGTATACGATGCCAAACAATAAGGGTTTTTCAAACGACATAAAAGTGGCTCGTTCAGAATGACCTTCATTCCTGATGTGTATTGCAGTTTCTACTGTATAGGTTGTACTGTAGCCTATATAATTTAATTAATCAATTTAATACTTCATGAATTAAATGTCTTTCTAATCGATTTGGGGGGGTGGGGGGGGGGGTTTGGTCCAAAATCTTTCCTTGTTTACAATGTTTTCCATAGCATACAAATGAAAGGCAACAGTGCAACTCTGTGTGCCCTGTGCCTACCTTGATTGAATTGACCCGTAAAGTCCTGAGCATTAGCCCTGCTTCTGTATAGAAAATGGGGCTATTTTCACTGATTATGGAATGGGTCAGGATGAGTTTACTTTGAGCCGCTGTAAGACAGAACACTGAAATCTGCTGCCGAAGGGGGGGACAGCCTATCATTAGCCAGGAACATGGTAATAGACTGTCATGGATGCTATGGTGAACAATTGGTTAGGCTGTGTCAATCAGCCAGGGAAGAGGCCGTGCTTAATGATTAGGGAGAAGTGGCCTAGTTTCTCCCTAACCGCGTCAGTGTGAGTGACAGTACTGAGGCGTAACGGTATCGGCTTGCCTCCTTGTCATCTCTGACTGAGCCTGTCTGGAGCACAGGGGGGTGGCAGCAAAAAAAACTCTGCTTTTGCCCCTCTCTCTCTCTCTCTCTCTCTCTGGTGAGAATCTCCTGGACGATTCCAACCTCCTCCCCTGGCAGCCTTCTTTATCTGACACTTGTTATGTAACGTAATATTCCTTCATCTTCTTCACTTTATTTATTTTTTATGATGATTTATCTTTTCCCTCTGCAAAACCTGTCCAATCTGTGTCATTATTTGGAGCTCTCTCCAAATTCTTGTCTTTATTTTGTTTCAATTTTTTTTAAATCATCCTCTTTGGTTCAGGCAGGTTTGTTGTTCATGCAGTCCATCTGTTCATGCAGTCCAGAGCACCTTTCTACTCTGTCTCACCACCTAAAATACAACCAAAATGTTGGAAGTACAATCAACAGGTCTGATATTAATTCAAGCTGAGGAAACCTATCGGAAGTGAAATTGGGATGTAACGTAGTTCTAGCCATTCATCTGGATAACAAAGCCAAAAAAGATGGTTCCACTTTTTAAAATTGTATTTACAGTTAGAAACATACTGAATATGTATGTTATGACTTATCATGAGTCATACAAATTTGAATATCAAATTTGATATTTAAAAGTATATTTAAATGATTATAAAAAAATTATAATTTAATAACAGAGAGCAGGTAGTGAACAGGAAATATGTCACACTTCTTTAACAGGCAGTAACTGCTTTTTTCCAACTGAATTGGGAAGGACCCACACCCACAATCCCATTCTGCACCAAGTCCAGCACCCCATGGGTTGATGTGCATCCAGGTCTTTACATGAGCGAAGAGCTCAATGTTATAACATGAGATCCAAGGAGGAATTGGGGTATGAGAATCACGTCTCACCAGATAATCGAATGAAAACATGAGCTGATTTAGTGAGGAGAAAGTAAGTGTCTAAAATCAAGGTAGCGGTGGCTCCCGGCAGCTTTCTGCAGTAGTAACAACAGTCAAAAGGCTGGACTATCCCTGCCATTGTTTCATTAGCAAAAAAACACAAAAAACACATCAGGCCTACCCAGCTGTCTCAGTGAAAGGACTCTTCCCCACACTTCTCCTGGAAACAAAGATGTCCCCATGTTACTGGACAAATACGAGCCAGGGCCTTCATTACAGGGACCCTGAAGAGAGAAACAATAAAAAACAGGTTCAGGATCGATGACAAATGCAATTAAAGCTCATTCTAATTCCCCAACAAACTGTAAAAACTGTGCAAATGGCTCCTGCACCAAACATGAATTACTTCTCTCTGTCTTTTATTATGCAACAACAACACAAATGAGCATTTCGGTCAATGTAACCTATTGGGAGATTCTGTCTTGCATGAAGTACCAATGGTACGGAACTAACCCAACAGAGTGATGGCTGTGAATACTGTAAGATGTACTGTACTGTATGTCATAAAAATTTACAGACATTTCCTCACATTCATGAAAATATCATATCATATAGCTACACAGGTGTGTGTGAGGGGGTGGAGTATTTATCTTCCAATTTAAAGCCAGTCTTTGGGTTCTAACAGATTAAACAATTGTCCAATTGTGCCCCCGAACTGATAGCGCTCTCCCAACGTTACTCTGTTTTGATTAACATCTTGGTTCTTACCGTCGCAATTGCTTTTTTTTTTAATGCTGAGCAGATGCTGCGAGGATAACCGTCAGCGTCTGTTTTCACCACCAGATAGGACAGGATGGGAGGAGAGGAGGGTGGAAGGTTGGGGGGGATGGGGGGTGCAGGGCTGACGCTCATTAATAACACGGGAGGCGAGCCTTCAGATGAAACCCGCTGTCCAGGTTAATGCAGAGAAAGACATGGATACAGTTTCACAATGGCAGAAATGACAAATCGTCGAGGGAAAACAACTTACTGTACTACACTAAAGCCTCTGCTGGGAAGGTTTTTTATAATATGATATTTTTTTGAGACATGCTTACATGCTTAACACGGATAGATGCTGGATATAATTTTTTGGGAGTAATATACTTTTCACTGATAACCACAAATTGTACACTCCCAGATCCTCTGGATCTGGACTATGATTCTGAAAAGAGAAAATTCCGAAATACATTAGAATTATATCAAACAGCAGAAAATGCTCTGCTGATCACAGGCTTGATAATAATAATAAAAACCTAAAATATTAATTAAAGCTGTTGCATTCAATTATGACTAGTATACATGCAGTGGTTATAAAAAGTATTCACCCCCTTTCTTCACATTTATGTTCCTTACTTCATGGAATCAAAATAATTGATGGATTTAATTGGGATTTCTTGCCACTGATCAACACAAAATACTCTATAATGTAAAATAGAAACCTAAACACACTTAAGCTTTTTGTTAATTCATTGCAATACAAATAATTGAAATGCGTAAGTATTCACCCCTTTTTCTAAGACACACCTAAATAAACTCTGGTGCAATCAATTGTCTTCAGAGGTCACATAAGTA
This sequence comes from Aldrovandia affinis, assembly GCA_029706075.1. Taxonomy (NCBI): domain Eukaryota; kingdom Metazoa; phylum Chordata; class Actinopteri; order Notacanthiformes; family Halosauridae; genus Aldrovandia; species Aldrovandia affinis. Next base: position 10,524,764 of record JAINUG010000004.1, read on the forward strand.
TTTGATTGGAGTCCACCTGTGTACAATTAAGGTGTTTCAAATTATTTCAAATTAAATAAACCTGTCTGTGAGAGGTCCCACAGTTGGTTAGTGGATTTCAAACAAGAGCTTCATCATGAAGACCAAATTACATTCAAAGCAAATCCAAGAAAAGGTTTTTCAAAAGCACCAATCAGGGGAAAGATATAAGAAGATTTCAAAGGAATATGAAAATGAATATCTCCGCAAGCACCATTAAGTCCATCATAAAGAAATTGAGAGAATATGGCACGACTGTGAATTTGCAAAAAACAGGCCATCCTCCATAACTGAGCATCCGTGCCAGAAGGGCACTTGTTAGGGAGGCCCCCAAGAGGCCTATGGCAACTCTGACAGAGTTACAGTCTTCTATGGCAGAGATGGGAGAAACTCTCCATGGGACAACAGTATCCCGGGCGTTTCACAAATCTCCACTTTACGGCAGGGTGGCAAAAAGACAACCATTGTTGAATAAAACTCAGTTTGCCAAAAGGCATGTGGGAGACTGTCAAGAACACTATCCCTACTGTGACATATGATGGCGGGAGCCTAATGCTATGGGGATGCTTCTCTGCTTCAGAGACTGGAAAACTTGTCAAAATATGAGGCAAAATGGATGGAGCAAGATATAGTCAATTCTTGGAGGGAAACTTATGCAGTCTGCAAGAGACCTGGGACTTGGGAGAAGATTTATATTCCAAAGCATACAAAGCCACATTGGAGAGGTTTAAAAAAAAAAAACTCAATGTCCTGGAGTGGCCCAGTCAAAGCCCAGACCTCAATCCCATTGAGAATCTGTGGAGAGATGTGAAAATTTCTGTTCACCACCAGTCCCAATCCAACCTGATGAATCTCAAACAATTTTGTAATGAAGAATTACAGATGCTAATGGTGCTCCTACCAAGTATTAAGAAACTTGGACAGTATTTTTTTTGCCGGCCAAAAAGGTTGAGAACCACTGATCTAGATGCCATTAAAACACCCAATATGTCTAGACACATGCATGTTTGAACCCCCCCCTCAACACACACACATGCACACACGTGTGTGTACACGTGCACACATACAAAGCCACACACAGCCAAACCAATTGTGTGGAGAGACTAGTAACATGAGACTAGAGGCTGTCGAGGCAGTATGACAAAAGCCTTCACACTATAATCAGTCCCTTCCTCAGGCAGCTCACTGTCCACACCAGATGTTGCCACTATCTGGTCTGCCATGCACATCAGCAACATTATTATCCCACCCTTCAGTTAATCATATGGGGGATAATGCATGATGATGTCACCTATCATGTCACCTCTAATGCTGCACAGCGGTGACAAGACTTTCAGAAAACCGTGCAGTGCCGTTAGAAATGTGACACAATAGTGCAGCGTCTCTCTCTGATGGGCTCCCTCTTTTGGCTCTGCACACTTCTCCAAGACATGAGTGACCGGCTGCTGTAGTCGGGCCTCTGAACCCGCCACGCCTTCCTCAAAAGCCTCGCCCAGACCCCTCGCTAACCGGCTCACTGCCTTCCTCTCTCTCACTGAAGTAGGGAAAAAGGGAATTTAAAGATGCTAATCCAGGATAAAGAGATTTGCAAGGCATCTCATATGCCAGAAATCCACTGAAATGCACCGTGTTGGAAAAAAAGTGAAGGAACGAAAAAAGAAAAAACCCTACATCTTTAAGCAAATTGGTCAGCTCAAGGAGAAATAAAATAGAGATTGATCTACTTCAGATCATTGCTGGAGGTAATCTGCAAGACTTAAGACATGAAAATGAGACTGGCCACATCAGTGGGGGAAGAACCTGGACACCAGACTGTGACAGTCGCATGGCGCTGATGGAGAGATGCCTTTATCTTGCACTCCGAGAGACTGTACCACATGCAACATTTCAAATAAAATACCAATGCGCTCTCCATAAGAAGGAATGACTGCTTTTTTTGTTTGAGAGAGAGAGAGAGAGAGAGAGAGAGAGAGAGGACTTTGTTGCTTTAGGGCAGTAGGCGGCATAGGGGCGACTGTCATTAAGACAAATTACCTGTGCTGCATGGTATCTATTGAAATCGGCACCTGCTTTTGATCAAGCAGCCACCTGCGTCCAGACTAGTCCAACCCCCCACCTCCACCACAGACACACACACACACACACACACACACACACACACACACACTGGCAGGCACAGATACAGATACAGTACAGGCTGACTAGGAGTCAAGGGAAGTGATATTGTAGAGGGACCATGACTCGCCTCTTCCTTCCATGTATAGTAACACAAGCCAGAGCTTCAGACTTCTAAGAAGCTTTAGAGACTTACTGAAGGCTTAGTTCTCTTCCTCATCCCCACAAACACATCCAGAGGAGAGAGGGAGATAGAGAGAGAGAGAGAAGCCAGGAGAGACGCATAAAATATACCAGTGTTCCATTCTGCACATGGAAGGTCAACAATGAAAAGCCTACTTTCATCAAAATCATAGATTTAAAAATAAATAAATAAATAAATAAAGTTTAGGGGTACTTCGTAGACAAGTTTCTTGGAGAGCACGTGGTCCAATATCTAGCTTAAACATCCAGTTTCATTTAATGTGGTGCAACAGCAAAAAATAACCTATTTGGTGTGATGCGAGGAAGAGGTGGGATTTGCACGTCTTTTAAATCTGTTCAGAATTATTAGAGCAAAGGTTCGGGTGCAAATTTATAACCCTCATTTTGACCCACTTGACATGGATTTGTGAAGTTTGTTTATAATCTGGCCATGTGTGAGTGAGAGATTTGTAAATTGGATTGGAAGGCGCTTTTTTGGGGCGAATTACTGGTTGTATAAAACCAGGATATATTTTCAAACACTTTTTGGGTTTGAACTTCTTTAAAATGTGAAAATGAGAGACCTGAATTGTCGTATTTCCACAGCAAGCGGCCAAATAGATCACCTGCATCCACTGAACAAAGGCCCAGATTCAATCTACAAAGAATGTGTTTTATTCTTAACTTCCAATTACAACACTCAGTGCAGCATTCCTTAGTACAACTCAAAGACAGCGCAGTGCAGTTAGACTCAGTCAAAGCTCAATGCTTTACCTCGATGATGATGATTAACTATATTGAATTTTCTAGTTTTTGTCTAGTTATTTTATATATAATCTAGTTGTTTTTTTCTGAAATATAATAATAGTAAGTTAAAAAGATTTAGCCATTGCATTCACCCAGCTTGTGGGTTAATAAAATCTCTTAAATGGTGTGTAAAAAGCAATAAATCTGTTGTGACAAATAAATCTGCATGTAGTAACACAAATATTGTCATATTTACTATAGACAGATGGATAAAAACTGGGTTATTAGAATACAATAAATACCAGGCAGTGTTTGTGCAGAATGTATGATCCTATCTGGAAGATGTACATACACAAGACACACTTATGTTGTAAGGTCCAACTCTTAATTTAAACCATCGGGAGACATGGTCGGAATCTCTCTACTGTAGCGGAATATACAAATGATGCGTCAAACTTTTCGAATAATGGAGAAAATTACATGACAAGTAGTGCTATCCATGACGCCACAGGGCGTCATTCCAGCTCTAAGGGTTAAGGGTTTAAATCCAAAACGCTTTGCTTGTAATCATTTGTTATCTATGTTGCCACATGGTAAGGAGACCTTTTCAATACCGATACACTGCAATTGATTAATAGAGTGCTTATTTTTAGTGAAGTGTTTAGCAATGGGTGAGGTGATGTCTTCACGACATGTAGCTGATTTATGTTCTGACGTGATGTCTTGCCTTTACGATGTCTTGTCCTGTGCTTTTAATTTTGAGAATAAAAATGCTTTAGCATCAAACAAATCATTCATTTTCTGAGTGTAAACCATCTAATAATCACTACTAAGCATCTACAAACCACTCTACTAACACAGGCATGGTTGGCACCTCAGTCAGTGATGACTAACATGACAACCATGCATACACAGTGGACAGCTGATTAATTTTTTTGTGAAGGCAATACAATATGGACTTAAAAACCCATCAGACAGTCTGATATACAGCAAAACCCCAGTGTATGTCTATAATCCAATTTCTCATTATAATACAAGTTAAAAAAGTGTCGTCCAAGTTGCATTGCATCTGAGTTTTTTGGGGGGTTAAAACACTGCACTTCCCTTACTACCTTGCAAATGGGGGAAAAGACAGCAGAATTTCGAAATAAATTCCTCCATGGTTCATTTATCTGGAGTAAAGTGTTGTCATAAGTGTTATTTACAGTTTCAGGAGCACGCGGACAGTCGGGATTAAAACTTCAGGGTATGCTGAGGCTGATCTCTGAGGCTTTGCTGTAATCCCCTTCCTGCCACCATCACTGAATGGCTAGTCTGTGATGAGCTCACAAAACAGCACAATGTTGCACGGGGCACCACGTTTAGCTTAAACCAACTTATCAAATGCATTCAAAGCACATCCACTAAGCTACGGGGATGGACATTTTTTTGCAGATCTATCAAGAAAACGCTCTTATCTGTATTCAACACATGCAGCGTGTGTCTGCATTGCCAGCTTTAGACGGATTCCCGCTCAAAACACCTCCAGCCAGTCTCATGCTGCTGTTACAGATAACATTTTGAAACTAACATAGATGAGCAGGTTTAACTTTTTTTATCATTCTATTGTATTTTATTGGTTTATTCATTTAAACGTCATATCTTCCATGCCATGTGCAGGAATGTGAATACCACATTCTTTGCATTGTTGCCATTTGTAAACTGGGTGGATTTGTTTACAAAATAAAGAAACATATATATGTTTTGCTATCAGTCTCATCCTGACTGTTCATTGCATTTTGCAAACTTAGTGCCTCAACATCTCCATTCTTCCATTTTTCAATTTGAATTCTCCATGTCACAGCGCTTAAGTGACACAAGAAGCCCGCACTGAATTAAACTGCATCTGAGTGTATATGTCATTCGTATGACAAATAAAACTGACGTGCCAGCAAAGTTGGTGGGCATTCTATATACTTTATCACTACATTCATCCATTAACCATTTACATTGCATACAAATTTAAATGTACCACATATTATGTAGAAATCCTTCTAGGGAGTACAATACAAGCCACACTTGACTCAGCTTATAATGGCATTGTCTCAAAAAGTGCTCAAATTCTCCAGCTATATTAACTGCAGTCCTGAAATCTTAGCGTAAACCTTTTACATACATTGTGCATTGCTTTAGATAGAGAATATAAGAGTGAAAAAGTTGGTTGAGCTCATACACCTCTGCCAACAACTGACCAGCCATGGTCAAAATCTTCAGCACACACTAACTCTTCAGCTCTCAAAATGTATTTCTGAATCTATTTCCAAAGACATTTCTGAATCTGGACCCTTTATGTTGGATACAAAAGTTAAAAACGATATAATTTTGCTATCATAGCACCTGGATAAGTCAGTGCACTGCAATAGAGCGTCAATCAAGACATGACACAATAAATCACTCTTGCAGATTCTTGCAAATCTAAAATTATGTGTGCTCCTTCCATTTTACAAATCAGTGTGTCAGTCTCACCGGGTCTAATCAGAACAACTGGAATTTACCTGTTATGTTGATGTTCAAACTTCAGAAATACTCAAGAAAGCAAACTGGAGCACTCACATTTAAATGTCAAAGCAGGAAATGACAAAAGTCAAAAGTTTAATATATTTAGTAATTAGAGCAAAAGGTGTTTTGACAGGTTAGTTTACCAAATAAAACTGATCTAATATATGATTTGATAATAAGGACATTTCCATTTATATTTTTTATCATTATAGCGTACTACATTTTGTATTATGTGTCATCAGTTTGCAATGTATTCACAAATGAGAAGGAAACGTTTTTTCCATGTATAAATAAATATCCTAGATCAGTAAATAAGTGATATGTAACAGAAATTTAAACCTGCACTACTGCGGCGCCAAATATTTGGGACCACTTTATCTTGTTCAGCTACTTGCTCTGCCCTATTAACAACACAGGCATTGCCATTAACAAATGATTATAATGACTTTAATTTGCCAGCCATTTGAAACAAAATAGGTCGCGGATATTTAAGTCCGCCTAACGGTCAATTTACATTTTCGCAGTAAGGTATAGCCAGTTTAGAACTTTTCTCCCCCACCAATTTGACCATATTATACATCGCCTCCTGCTGCACAAACGTCCCGTTTCCATTGGAATATCGAACCAGAAACTGAAGAAATGAACCACTCTCACATGGAGTCACCTAAAAGTGAAGATTGTCGCAGTGCCATTTTTCCTCCAGAAATGTTGGCTGCTATAGGCTACAGCACAGGTACACAAGTTTCTACTTTATAATCAACGCTGTGATCTTTCAGAAACGGTGTATTATGAGCCGTGAAGTCTGAATTGCTCACAGCTGAAAATATATAGAAGGCTTCAAAGCAATTATTGGCACTGTTAATAAAAATAAAAAACACGGTGCACCGTTACCTTATACGTTTGAATCTCCAAAGTCACTGTGGGGAAATACTACTACTAATAATAATAATAAGAAGAAGAAGAAATAAATATAAAACATTGCAAGTTACCATGCACTTTCATCATTAGAGAGAGGCCTCAACACCAGCCAAAATGACTTATGATTTTAACCGGTTACATAGGCTAGCCTACTTAACACGAATGTAAATGTTGGACCCATCAAATCCAAGCTGCACTTTACCGTGGCAGTCATAATTCGATTTTTAAACACAATGCTCTTTTCGACTTTGGTAGGCTATAATTAATTAGCTAACATAGTATCTTAGCCTAGCCTTTACCCCTAGCTTAAGGCATAGCATATTTCATAGGCCACTTTAAATCCTGACAAAATATAGGGTACCTCATTCCTGTACCTACACATAGATAGCCAAAAAGGCTAATACTATTTTTCCACTGATGAATATTCCGGTACAACCCATGTAAAATTAAATTGGAATATTATAACGTTACGTTACTTACCAAATGTTACAAAAATGTTTTATAGTTCCATCATTCTCTGGTAGGAAACAACGGCTATATGAGTTGAGGCGGGAAACTGGCAGATTAGGCTTCAAGCACAATATTGGCCAAATGTAGCTACACATATTGTATGTTTGCGGATGTATGTAGCCTATTATACTTGTAGCTAATATTCGGATACAAACCAGCAACGTAAGACGCACAGTGGCCAAGTATGTTGTATATTAACAAGCAAACTAAATCGAGGCGAAGAAGACAAAAGTTGTTGCAAAATACACAAGGTAAGAGCTAACCTAATGTTAGCTAACATTAACTTTCGCAACCTCATATATATATACACACACACATCTACCCACCTATAGCTTAGGCCTATATGTGTGTGTGTGTGTGTAGCATATAGCATACATTATTTACCTCACAAGGGCAACAGTGTTCTTGTGAGGTAATTTTCTTTTAATTGAAAGCTCATTTCTGTTGGCCTACATTGATGAGAGAATAACATGTTCTGAGTCTCTGATACAGAAGTCTACAAGGGAGTGATAAGTTCCAGATCATGACTTATTTATTTATTTATGTTCACATTTTTTTTTACTGTTTAACTCATGGACCCAAAACCTTGAGGAAGGAAGATTTTCTCTCGAAGCCGCTCTTTGTAGGCTATATGAAAACCATGGGCGGTAGAGCTAAGGCTTGTTTACTTAAAGGTAAATTGGGTTTTCTTTTCAGTGTGTTTCCTAGCACTTTGATAAACACACAAATTAAAATGGAAAAATCTCGTCTTTAGCCATATTGCGAAATATGGCCGCTCCAAACGTCTCTGCAATTTATGACAAAGTGATATTGGTGACGGCACTTGGCAATAGTGCATCTGTCAGCCGCATTTTAGTGAGAAACCGCAGGCGGGTCAGAAATGTCGTTAGCCAGCAACTGTTGACTCCAGTGTACAGTAGCTACTCGGTCATCTTCCTTGTCGCTCCGCGCCTGCACTCACACTATGGGGGCAACCACATATTAAATATTGGAGGGGGGGGACATAATGAAAGGGAATGTTTTATACCAACAAATTATTGGGGGGCAAATATGACTGTTTTAAATATTGAGTGGTTGTTACGCCCCCCCACTCGTTACGCCTGTCTCACACGCGTAGGCCTACATTCAGTGATATTGCGACTTGAGCGTGTCAGAACCACTTTTAGCAATATCCTCGATATGTTAGTCTTACTTGAATATTCCTCTAGCTAGAGCTTGTCACGACTTAGGTATAGTTACGCGGTCTGCTTTATGCTATTGGTGTGTTCAATAAAAATAATGTCGAAAAAACATGAAAATATGTCTTGTGCATTTCTCATACATTTTCTTCAACAACTCATTAAAGTGTGTCTATAAATGAGAACATTTATTTTACATTGTTATCACGATTGCAGTGGAATGCCCCAGGCCAGATATTGCATTGAAATACACTTCCAGTTTGTTTTATGGTTGAACAAAACGTGTGTTCATGAATATTCACAATTACGTGTGTTCTATAAAAAAATACGAAAAAAGTAAACGCATATACAGCCACTAAAACCAAATGAAAGCATCCACTAATTTGCTCAATGTATTTTTAATACAAGTAGGTTAATGCACTAATTTTAAAAGTGGTGTAAATTAATTAGATTTTGAATGCACTAATTCAACAATAAAGGCTGATTGATGGTCATATGTTTGAGAAAGTCCTGTTGTACAAACCCTTGGAAATGTATCTAATGCATTTATCTTTCAGAGAAAACCTGGACTACTCTAATTTTAAATCAAATCACTAAGCTCAACAAGTCATGACACCATAATCAGTTTTTTATGGTTATTGGACAATTTTATGTAGCCTACTTTTTATATGCAAAAGCATAATATTTATTTATGTATGTGTAAAACTTGATTTAACTGTTTGGAATACATTATTATTAGTAGTAGTATTATATGAGAAGACAACCTCATTCACAGTGATATGCAATGCTTTACATAATAATTTAATACTGTATCAGTAAAGAATCTAGACTGAAAGATTAATTTGAATGTTATCAATAATCTATTTAACACATAAAAATGGAAATACAATTAATATATATGAAATTTAATACAGTTCAGGATTAAAAAAGATTAAAAAACCTCATGAGCAATGTCTACTGGGAAAAAAATCATAGGTTATTAAACAAAAAATTATAATCACAGAAAGATACAAGAGAAAAGTAAATTACAATTTTTATTACTGCATTAAATAAAATGTGTATAGAGGATTAGAGAGCAGGGTAAATGCAGAGGTATAGTCTAAAGAGCTGTGTTTTAGCAGATGATTAAAGATAATGATGTGAGGCCATTCAGTGTTAATGTTGGAGGGCAGTTCATTCCAACATTGTGGAGCTGGAGAGGAGAAGGGGATTTAGCAACGACGTGGGGGAAAAAATAACAACAAAAGGGGAGATTGAATACACATATCCTCAATTTACATATTAAAGTATACATCTTAAATATTATATTTCCATAATGTTTGTTTGACTGCTGGCATATTCCACCCTTAAACGTAGCTACTGTGCATATTGACTAATATCTGTAGCTGACCGTGATATGATATTGCACTGATGTTGATATTGTTTTTGTTCTAAATTGTCTTTTAAGCCTGCACATTTTAAATGGCTGGCAAACATTTCTTTTAAAGTCTGCTCTCTGTGTGATATTAGCACTGGGTTTTTACCACTGGGGGCTTATGTAAAGAGCTCTGAGACTCAAACACAGAAAACTAGACTTCACTTGTACCTGTTGAGAAGTCTTTCATGCTTAATAGCCTCATTAGACACATTGTTAATTGAATGCTATTCAGGGCAACATCAAAGCAAATAATTCTAATATGCAGGTGCTTTATGTGTTTATTAGTTTATTTATTGCAAATGAGAGACCCAGTGGTTTAGGTTAATTCTGATGGAGATGAATTAAAAAATATATATCCTTTTCGGTGAAATATTGTACATGTAGGATATATGGAAGATTTCCATGTATATGTGTATATATATATATATATATATATGCAAAGATGATGCCCTCAGTATTTCTACTTGGAGTAGGTATAACAAGTGATGTGTGTTACACATATTTTGTCCCTGCAGGAGGCAGATTATAAAGATTCTTCACAAAGGATATTTCAAATCAGTGTAATGCAGCAGGACTACTTACTCCTGATCTCCTGATTGAGTAAGTATCTGGTATTAAAAACCAGTTTGGTACATTACACAAAAGGATTTTATAGTATTTGAACATGGATATTTGATTTTATGGACTGAGAAGTACTGCATCTCTACTGTGGTATGGTAATAACTGTAACAACTAAAAAAATTATTACACGAATAGCTTATTGTTACCATACTTTACATCAATGGAAAAGTAGAAATATTTGAATTTTATCCGATAAGACACAAAAGCATAAGCAAAAGATGAGTAGAAATGTGGGATGTGTATTGCTCTGTCTGTGTGTAAAGGTGGTGTGTACACCTTTCACATTAGACATAGTGTTCAGAGACATTTTTTCCACTTAAATATAGGTTAATGGAGCCCTGCCCTCTCTCTCACTACAAAATTACCATATGAGTCCCAGGGCTGCTGCTGCTAATGATGATGAAGACGATAATGATAACATTATATAAAATAATAATAATAATAATAATAATAATAATAATAATCATCATCATCATCATCATTTTAAAAAAACATGGTAGATTTGTTTCTTTCTTTTACAAAGAGCACTAAAACACTAATATCTCCATTTTATTTTTAAATTCTGAGGAATTTCACTGCTGTTCTCTCCTCTCCCACATGGTGCAATATTAGCCGATAATGGAATCCGAAAATTGAGGCTAACCCGTTGGAATTAAATTTATCAGCGTGTTTTTAGAAATAATAAGCTGTCAGTTAGAAAGTGAAGATTTGTATTTAGATATATGATAGGGATGAATAATGAATGGGCAAAAATAGATGAAATCGCTTTGTGCCTAAATTAGTTATTTGGAACTGGCAGACCAAGGCAATGATGAGGAGGGTGGTTGTTATTATTATAATAATTATTATAATTGTAATTGTAATTATTGCTATTGTTATTATTATTATTATTATTATTACATACAGAGGAGAAAAAACAACAACAGTAGTATAATGTAGAGGTTTAAATGATCTGTGTCAGCAGTTTGTATATGTGAGCAGGACCTAGTTGTATGTTGAGGAATATGAACGAATAAAACAGTGAAAAACACATGAAAGTGTTTAATAAAGCGATGCTAATGAGTGTGGAGGAGTAGTGCCCCCGCTTGTAACTCTGATCAGAGCCGAGCCCTGCGGACCCACGGCCCTGTGGTTGAAAGGGGCTGACGTTTCTGCCCAGCCTGGGGGAGAGGCTGTGTGCTCTGGGTCACAAAGCTCCAGGGTACAGGAGCGTTTGTTCTGCCTCTTCTTACACAGCACCAAGGGTCACTGTTTTCTGAGCAGTCTTTATTTTTACAATTTAATTTAATTACTTGTTTTTAAAAAAAAGCCACTGAAATAAACTTGGAGATCGACACAATTAATTTCCAGTTAGTAACCCCAGTATACTACTACTACTACTACTACTACTACTACTAATAATAATAATAATACAAGTAATAATAATAATAATTATTATTATTATTATCATCATCATCATAATCATGACAATGTTTTAGGATTGTGGTGTTCCTATTTTATATGATAGATTAAGACCCATTTTTATTTCTGCATTATACAACAATCACAGTAAAATGAGCAAAGGAGAACACTAATGCAAGTATTATTCTTGCATGCCTGAGACAAGCAGCTGAACTTCCCCGGGAATATATATATATATATATATATATAGATATATATTTATATGGGATAGATGACTATGGCTTTAGAGGTAGATCGTAGCTGCTTTGATGACACTGGTAAAGTTTTTAAATTAGCTGTGATTTGCTTTTCTTTTTTTTCTAATACGGAAGCCTATTACATACCATCAGTTTCAAATGTTCTCCCCGGAAATAGCTAATTCTTATTTATATATCTCTTATTTTTTCTAACAAAGATCTAACAAATGGAAAACAATTATATGCATTATTATTCACAGCATAATTTTAGAACATAAATAAATAAATAAATAAATATATAGCGTTTGTCTAGCGCTGTTTTTATATTTTCACAGGTAGACACTTGAGCATTATTAACATGAATTGGAGGAAAAAGCTGACAGGAGTTCAGTGCACGCCGTTTGTGTTCTTATTGAGCTGTGAAAGGCCATGTTCACTCACTTCACTATTATTTGGAACATGTCTAATTATATCCAAAGCTTTTAACTTGGATGTGAGTAAAGACATGACACCAAAGATAAAATATTATACATATATATATATACATATATATACGCACACACACACACATACAGACAATGTAGTAGGTGAATATAATGAAACCAATACACGATTAAAACAAAATACAGTAGAAACCAGAAAATAAAATGCTAACAAAAGCTGTCAAAATAAGGACAGTAATATTTAAATTCAGTCTGTCAAAATAAGAAAGCATAGGTAACAACAGATCCATTATGAAAATTAGTTTAGAACAGTGATTATTATTGTATTACTGCTTAGGCAGTTATTAACAACATTGTATTATAATTATAGGCAGCTATATGCTTTATTTGATTTTGCTAATCATTTTGTATATTGCTGTGCACTTAATATTTTAGGTGAGTATTAGTTAATTTTCTTTTTCAATTGTATATTTTACAATTGAAGTTCACATTTTGTGAACTGTCTAGTTTAGGAACTCATAAATAATTTAATAAATGTAAATTACAAAGGTAAGCTAGAAATGTATATGCACTGTTTTATTTTGTCAATATGGCTGATTAGTCTATCAATAGTCAATTCAATCCAATTCAGTCATTTCGAATTATAATTAAGCAACTGAAACTGATGATAGTTCATTATGATTAACAATTTATTGTTTGGTAAAGAAAGATTTCATTCTTGATGTACATTACTAAAATGTTAGTTTTGATTCAATGGAAACGTTCATAGATGCATGCACTATATGATAATGGTGAAACTGCTTTGATTATCAGTACAGCAATTGTGTAATGTGTAGTATTATGAACACATACCTAAATAAATATTGACTATCCACATCAATATAACAGTAAACAAGTATTGTAGAAATCCATTTCCGAAAGGCATTTCAGGACAGAATATTTCCTATGAATGTAGCTGATGTTGATTCTTTGGCCATAGCATCAAACATCAATATCTTAAAAACAGTAAATAATTGAGTAGAACTAGGGAATTATAGCTCTGTAACACATAAGACTGGAAAATAATTCAAAATCAAAAATACTTTTGTGTTTTTTTCCAATTTTATCTACCAATTGCTAAAGTTTGTGTATGTGAGGGGTTTGGAAAAAATATTAAAATTTGTAATGTTTTGTCCCAGAAACACTCTAGCTGTCTCCAGCTGATTCTTAATGAAATAACAGAGTGTTTATGGAAGTATGGGGGACAGAAATCCCAATTTGCATGCAATTACAACAAAAAAACCTTATCTGCTTGTATGGATAGCGTTACGCTGACATCACAGATAGACAGTTCTGTCGGGCTGGGTTCTAATATAAATCGCACACCGGACGCAGATCGGAGCAGATAGAGTCTTTCTTCCGACCCGCGCTGGTGTAAACAGGCGGTGACACGAGAAAAAAGGTATCTATATTAAAAGCGTGGTGTGTCTGTGGCAGTGGCGTCTGACGCCTGTCGTATCAGGAGAGGGGAGAAAGGAGAGGCACAGTTATCAACGGTGTGGAATCGGGCAATAGCAGGGGGGGCGCGTCGGCCGGGCTGTGGCTGATGGCTTCGTCTTCCACGGGGGCACTCCGGGGGCGCGTTTGTGAATTTATAAAAGCCAGATAAAAATCGGGCTTCATATTTCTCCACCAAATCACCTGATGAAAGTGATCGCAGAGATATTTACAGGGCACGAGGAAGAGTGTTGTCCCTGGCCCTTCAGGGATGAGGTGGGGTGGGGGGGACGCAGGGTGGTAGTATCTGAGGGGTGGTGGGAGGCATGAGGAAAAACCAAGCTGTGGATATGGTGTTTTGTATGGCGTAATGCAGCTTATTTAGGCTATTGTTGCCTGCAGTAACAATGTACCCCCCTGCCCCCCTACGTTTAACCACAAAACAGTAGTCAAACTTCATCACGTTCATTGGTTTCCAGCCTGGTACTATAAATTTGCCATTTTAAAATACTAATTTGTTGATTCATCTCTTAAATTAAATCAGTTACATCCATGATATCACCCACAAGCAATCCCTACTCTGGTTCTGCACAGATAGGTATGATATTAACAATCTTAATAAAGGCCATAAAAAAGAAAGGAAATCATGGGGAAAACCAGACCACTGTGTGATCCTTTCTTCACTAGAAATGTGTGATTATAATTAAGATATGAGTCTTAAGCACAATAAGAAAATTAGTCAAATCTGAGAGTTAGTAATTATACACAGACCGCTACAAGAGAATATCCTCCCTCGTTTCCCTTACAGTTGAGCTAAGCTGCATGATTAAAAAACACGAAACAAGAATCGTTGGCTCACTCCAATACTTTCATAATTTTGTCCAGCTACGGTAGCTCATATTTCACAGATCATAACTGTTTTCACTTGCAAAAAAATAAATAAAAAAATAAAAATAAAAAAAATATATATAAATGAAATAAAACTTTATTCTCTCCATAAGTTTAATGCTCTGCAGGTGATTTGTGATATACTTGCTCCTGATAAAAATCAGCCACGAGCCTCAAGGCAAATGGCTTTCCATGTGCGAAAAAGCGTGAAACTGGTGAAGCCTCACCGATGAATGGGCAGAGTGATTTGTGCCGGCGCTGAAACTCAAAGCCTCCGAAGGATAAGTGGGACGCGTTTGATGTGGGCAGTTAAGCAGAAAAAGCATGGAACCAAACAAAAAAAAAAAGTCCACAAAAAAACCCCTGGCATCTAAACTGGAGTTAAAGAGCTACCTGAGACAGCAGCCTGAGCACGTGCAGCTCAGACGCCTGCAGCAACAACCGGTGATTTACTGGGTCCGCAAGAAGTTGACAAATTTTAACACTGCGACCATAGCATATAGATTCACTTTCATAATAAACTTGCATAGAATGATATCTTTTTTATCTTCTTCTGTCAAACTTAGGGGCCCTCGTGAAAGAAGCTGTTTCGGTATGGAGGTTGCTGCTGTGGCAGGGATGCAGTCGCTCATGCAGGCGCGCGCAGACATGAGGCTGCGCGCCCAGAACGCCCAGCCTTACTCACGCCAGAGGGACACTGGAGCGCCAGAGTTTTTAACATGGAAATTGGCTTTGAACCCATCTGCGCGGGTCGGCACATCTTTCGGCGAGGTGCCTTCACCGCCGGCAGGGAAAATGAACCACCAATTCCCTCTAATGTGGCCTGATTTTCAGCCCGCTTACCCCCCTTCAAACCCGAGAACAGAGCGTTTCAGTACAATCCGGGGAGCGCCGTGAACCACAGAGCATCAGCTATCCTCCATGTCTGCCTTTTCTTTTTAACTGAAAAAAATAATAAAATCCTGTCTGTCCCTTTTTGGCAGTTTGAAACCAAATGTTTTTCTTTCTTTACAAAAAAACTAAACAAAAAACAACTTGAGAGGTTGGGGGATAAATAGCGTGCTTTGCAAAGCGTAGCTACCTGTTTCCACTAGTCAATATCAATCCACTCTCACATTCACAGTTAATCAGCCTGAAGGACACGTTTAGTGCATTAGTTGCCTAATTATCAAACAAAGAACAAACAGCATGTCTGGTAAACATTTGAACCAAAAAGGTAATTTGTTTTTCGGAACCATCAATCAAGTTAGATAATCACATTCCTGTATGAAGTAGTGTATATTCACTTGCCTCACAAAAGGTGTCAGGAATAAATTAATGGAAAAAAAGAATACTGATAATTAGATCTCTGTAAATGTAATATCAGAGACAGAACAACTTGTGCGTATCACCGATTCAATTTCACGTCTCTTACCTTTAGCTTCTGAACAATTAATTAATGAAATGTTGCTACCTTTGTCACTGAATCAGATCTATGACCATTGACTGTACTTTTAGCAGTTTTTCATATTATTGAGAGTGCCTAATAGGGTGAAATAAACAGCGTCCTAAGAAAGACTAGACCTAGAAAATATCAAAAGATGTTTCCTACCTTTGTGGCCCTGCTGTTTTCCCTGCCGCGTTAACTTATTTAGAAAAAGTGTGTGGGTGAAGTGACCAAAGCTAAACAGAGAAAGAAAAGCCAACTCATTGGTCTACAAAGTCAAACCGGCCTCCGCATTCGGCGACATTCAGCCAAAGAGCAAACTTTCAATACGTGTGTTGGGGGATAATGTGTGAGTTCAGCAACTTGGGGGAACGGGGCTTGTGGATGTGTTATGTGGGATGTCTTTATTTGACTGGGCTGGTTTTGTTATTTTCGGGGCCTGTCCAGTTCGGCTGGTGTCCCTTTCACCCCTCCATGGAGCTGGGCCGTGACCCCGTGGATCTCTCCCTCAAAGCGGGGCTCTTTTCAGGCCTGCGGGCCGAAAGCCCTCCCTCTCCCCTCCCACCAGCACCATCCCATTCACACGCAGAGATAACTTTATTCATCTGGGGCATCATTGTATCCAGTTGAATGGCGAGGGAGGGGAGCAGGGGGAGACACTGTGTAGACACTCTACGTGAATTCAACAAGGGGTTATGTCTTAATGTCTTCATTTAGACTTGGGAGGCGGAATGACGTCCAGAATTCAATCGAACTTACTCCTCACTCACTCTGAGACTAGGATTTTTCTCTTGAGGGACACCCCTATATAAAACACATTTAAAAGCTGTATGGTAATATACTCATAATTACTCATTTACAGATTTAAGTGGAGGCTGCACTGTCCTCAAACTTAAGTAGTAATAATATGGGTAATAATAATTAAGATGAGTAATAAACTTGATATTTCCTCTCCACAAAGTAATCACAGTCTCCTTTAATTCAGTGCGTTGTCCTCAGAAGTTAATTCAGACTGGGCTTGCTTTCTTTTTTGGGGGAGTGCCATATCTGTCCCTTTGATTTGCCCGTGTGGGTGTTGGGTGAGTTGGGGGGGGCGACAGTCCGGCTTAGTTCATCTCTGGGGACCACCCTGCTCTTCTCCCATCATTCATATTCACGACGGCTCCTTTTGACAAGGATGCTGATCTCACTCAACGTGTTGTGATATTGGACAATACTTTCTGTGTAACCAAAAAAAAAAGCTGAGGCCATCACATTTTTTCAGGGCCTCATGGGAAGGGTGGGGATTGCCTCTTTCTCTCCACAGGCCTTGCCTCCCACCTGACGCAAAAGACCTCAAATCCAACGAAAAAATGTGATCAATTCTACACTTTAGACTAACCTCTACATTGTCCTTTTAAAAGCCAGCTGTACATTTTGATCGGTAAAACAAATCCGTCAGTCAAAGTTCTTCCAGTGTTAAATTAAACTTTAAAAAGGTGATAAGTAGGCTATGTGATGAAATGTGAGTGAGATGTTTAAATTGTTATTTATTAACTTATCTCTTAAGTATTAAGTATTAAGTCTATATACATTTTAAGATACCATGCTAAGCATCTTCAAGGCCCTAGCTCAGTATGATTGCAATGCTGACACATTATTGTTTGTGTTGCTCATACAACACATATAATTTCAGTCACTTCCAAACTTCTGATATTGTTTAAGAAGCAACATTTTGGTATTCAACTTTAAGGATAAATTGAAATTGTGATGATTGTTCCTACCATGTATTTATGCACCTTGTAAGTCGCTCTGGATAAGAGCATCTGCTAAATGCTTAAAATGTAAATGTAATGTAAATGTGAGAAGTCTGAATCTGCATCTAAATTTGTAAAAAAAAGGATAACTATTTATACAATACTAAGACTGTCTTTTATCCATATGGAACACCCAAGTTATATAATGAACCTGACATTAGAAATTCTGACGCTCCTGTAAGAATTGATGAAGTCTCCGCAAATGTTAGGCCTACCTATTACGTTACATATATATATATATGTATGTATATATATACATATATATAGCTGTGCAAACATTTGAACCACGGCGAGGTCCAAGTGTTTGCACAGAGACCGTTAGTGGCATTCGTGTGTGGGAGGGGGGAGTGAGGGGGGTGAGGGGGGTGGATTTGGGGTCTTTAAAAGGGAGAAGTTTATACATTAGCACCGTAGTTGCAAAACACTGTTGATATTCAAATGATTATTGTGCAAAATCTGGGATAAGCTGCAGACTGAGAGCTCCTCTAAGTGCCTACAACTATTGCTAATTCCCCTCACCATTGTGGTGAGCACAAAGACCCTAATCCCATTTCACTTTTCCAGAAAGCTCCAGCTATTTTCTCTCACATAAACCAACAACACTCCCTCTGGCCACAGCTGAGAGGCTCTGAGAAAGGGCCCTGTGTGTGTGTGTACTTCGCGGCTTTTGTGTCTCTCGGCCAGTGCTTGGCAGAAACTTTTAAGTGGTCCCAGTAGGCTTCAACCACCTTTTTGGCCGAAGAAGAAGAAAGAGAAAAAAAAGCTATCGTCGTGGACTTAAAAAAGAAAAAAAAGGAAAAAGGAAACCAAACTCTTAACCTGCATTTTCTTTTAAAGAATCACAGGATGGTTTCCATGACTGTGTCTTGAGGTTTCCTGAGGTTTTTGTCTGACAAAAAGTTGTACACAATGTCCCAATAATTATGATAAAATCCAATAAAAATAAATCTGCACTAACATGTAGTCTTCTACAGTATTCTATGAAATTTGTGAAAACATCTTTGACCATTTATCCATACATAATCTTTCAAGATCCTTTGGTCTGCACTTGTGGACTTCCCTCTTCACTTCAAACCACAAAATCAGTTCTTGAGCCTGAGATGGGCAAAACAGTTGCTATAGATACTGCAAAACAGTAATTTTGTGGTCGTGGTTGATTTTGAGGTATGCTTGGGATATAGTCTTGGGGTATAGTCTTGTTGAAAGATCCATTTGCAGTCAAGTTTCAGCTTCCTGGCAGAGGGATCCAGAATTTGGGCCAAAAATGATTAGTTCTGAACTGGAGTTCATGATTCCATTGACCTTAACAAGAGCCCCAGGACCAGATGCAAAAAAAACATCAAAGATCTACCACCATACTTCACTGTAGGTATAGGTTCTTTTCAACATAGGTGTCCATCTTCCGAAGCCAAACCCGCCACTAGTGTGCATGGGCAAACAGATCAATTTTTCTCTCATCTGAACTCCAGGGCATTGCAACTCTGGTTGGAACCGGGTGTAATGGCCATATCTCCAATCTCATAAAACACTGTAGAAGACAGCATGTAATGCAGATTTATTTTTGTTGGATGTTTAAAAAAAGAATTATTTGTTTATTTTATACAGCCTTTTTTGCTCAAGGGTGTAAATAATTTTGGAGTCTCCTTTACTACATACTACAAAAAGTTTTTTGTTCTCATATTAATGCCTAATCAAATCATAAGAGAATTCAGTCCCTGGCCTAAAAGGTTAGATAAATAAATATTTATATATTTTATACGCACCACAGAAGGATGTTGTTTTGTTATTTATCTATGAAAAAATTAAGACTTCTTAAGGTTTACTGAATCATAAGTCAAGGGCAAGCCACAAAGCAGGGTGATTGAGTTCCATTCTTATTCGCCTTCTTTGAGCCCAGCAGAATCTGCGTGATTCAGGTTCACTCATAAAAAACAGGAGCTTTACTGAAGGCTTGAGCTATAGCACAGTCAAAAGCTGGGGCCACCTGAACATTTTAATTGGGGTGACCTTACATCAAAGTCAGCATCGTCCTGTGACTTATCATTTTAAAGGAATACTAAGATAATGTCATTAAATGTTATGTACTGCAAGGCACATGGCCAAGGGCAGCCAATTGTTGCTTCGTCATTCCCGACCTTCTTTCTCAAAGGCAGAATCATTAAAAAGCATTATGACTTTAACTTAAACAAAAAAAATCTTGTCTTAATGAAGGCCACCTTACTTAGGTTACATTTGTACAAATTGCCTATTTCGGGTTAAGTACCTTCCACAAGGGTACAGCAGCAGTGACTCACCTTGGGAATCAAACCCACGACCTTGGCACATCCCTGGGCCACTACCTCACACTGCTTCCTAAATCAACTCTTGGAGCCAAAAACAGCTGCTTAGCAATGTTCCCCCCTGTCAGCATGCGTAGGTTCTTCCCCGGAAACATGAAATCTCACTTTTGATCACGGCAGAAGAATAACAGGATCCTTGTTTGAACCAGTTGTGCGCAGATTGATTTGTGGATTGCTATCTCATGTTTATTGACATGGTGAATAGGGTATCCTGCTCAGGTGAACTACAGATCAGTGAAGCTGCCCCAGGTTGATAAAAGAAACCCCCAGAAAACAACAGAGGCAGCTGGGGAGCAGTAGACAATGGCGAACAGTTGCGTTTGTACAACATTTGTGCACATATTTTGACGTGCCCATTGAAGACCATTTTTGTCACAATCTTTAACTTTTATGTACTGTGCAAGATCATACATTCAGTGTCGTCACCATGTAATCAAACCATTTGCACACAGAAGATTACCGCTTGTAGCAAAACATCTATATAAAATGAAAACAATGTTTACCGTTATGGATGCACTGTCATTACAGTACATTGGCGTTCCTTGATAACAGTTATACTCTGGCTCTTCTTTGTGAACACAGACTCTGCAGCTGAGATTCGGAGCCCAAATTCAGTACAATGCAGGTTCTACAATTGGCAAGCATCCTCCTATATATTTACCACATATTTTGATCATCTAGTCATCTATTCATGTTATCCTTAACTTTGAATAACTAGTGTAGGCAAGCATTCCACTTTTTCTGTATGTACACAACGTCATGATTTATTGGCCCCTGAAATCAAAGAAAAATATGTAAATTGGAGGGAAAAAATTAGCACAAATGCCCACTCAGAGTTAAAGCCAATGCATTTTGCTGGCAGATCAAATCAAGGGAGGCTAGGTGGTTATTAACAGTGTAACAATAGAACGTGTGAAAGAAAAAGTACACTTCTTGCTGTTGGCTCAATGTAAAAAGATAAAAGAAATACATGAAAAAACAAACTTAAAAAGCGCCAAACCAAAGGTCTCAATGCTCTCTCTGTGAATCAGAGCTCCTCCAGGGCCCTGTGAGTCTTTGATGGCCGCAGCTTTCTTCTGGAGATCTCTGTATCACTTGAAAAGGTCTGCTCCTACTCTTGGACTCAATGAGAAAATGCCCCTCTCCCCCTCTCTAACATTCTCTTTCTCCCTGTCTCTATTTCTCATTCCTCTCTCCCCCACTCTCTTTCGAACAACCTCTTCTTCTCTCTTTTTCTCTCACACATTCTCCCCCCTTCCCCTCCACACTCACTCTCTCACCCCAGCTCTCCCTCACCCCCTTTCCCTTTATTTCTGTGTGTGGAGTGGTCAAGATTTTTTCAGTTGAATTTCTGTCGACTGAAAATGCTGTTCTGTTTCTCCCCTTGGTGAGTTGAAGACCCTTTCGAATTGTTTGTTTTGAGGAGTTGGTGCAGCAGGTGAATTGTGCTGGTGTTTTGTGAGGAGTTGATACATCAAGTGAAGTGTGCTGGTGAATATCTGAAAGCCCTTTTTACATTGTTATTATGACTTTTTTCATTTTCTTAGACCCCTTTATCCAGGGTGACTTACTTTCTACTTACTTCTATCTTATATATATATATATATATATAATCAATGTATACAGCTGGATATTAGACTGATGCCCTTCAAGTTCAGTTCAGGATGCTCAAGAGAATAACAGCAGCACCCTACCAGGGAATCAACCTGAAATCAACCTTTGGGTTTAGATTGAACTGCTTAACCACAACATACTGTCACTGGTGCAGTACTTTTCAATATGTTCAGTATATATAATCCATCCATCCATCCATTGTCTAAGCCGCTTATTCCTGGTCAGGGTCGCGGGGGGGGTGCTGGAGCCTATCCCAGCATGCGTTCCGGGCGAGAGGCAGGAATACACCCTGGACAGGTCGCCAATCCATCACAGGGCACACACACCATTCACTCACACACTCATACCTACGGGCAATTTAGACTCTCCAATTAGCCTAACGTGCATGTCTTTGGACTGTGGGAGGAAACCGGAGTACCCGGAGGAAACCCACGCGGACACGGGGAGAACATGCAAACTCCGCACAGAAAGGCCCCCGGCCTGGATTCGAACCCGAGACCTTCTTGCTGTGAGGCGACAGTGCTATCCACTGCACCACCGTGCCGCAGTATATATAATGTACTTGGTATTTACAGCCATAATTAAACAGTTCACTAAGTTGTACAAATACTGGTCAAGACATATTGTATGGATTTACATTACCGGTCAAAAGTTTTAGAACACCCCCAGTTTTTACAGAAATTTAAGCAGTTGAAGTCCAGTGAATAACCTGAAATGGTACAAAGGTAAGCAGTAAACTGCCAGAGGTTAAAAGAAAAAGTTTAGGTTACCAAAAACTAAAAATAATGTACATTTTTTGGCAGTGAGTACTTTCCTACACCATCAAAAGGCACTTGGAAACTGGACTCTGACAGGAAGTGGTCCGGCAGACCCAAAGCCACAACAAAATCAGAAGACAAGTTTACGAGAGTCAACACCTTGCACGATAGGCGGCTCACAGGACAACAGCTTCAAGCACAGCTTAACACTGTTCGAAGTATGGAAGTCTCAGTTTCAACTGTGAAGAGAAGACTTTGAGCAGCAGGTTTGACAGGTTGAGTGGCAGAAAGCCATTGCTAAGATGGCAAAATAATAAAAAGAGGCTTGCCTGGGCCATGAAGCACCGCCAGTGGACTACTGAAGACTGGAAGAAGGTCTTATGGACTGATGAATCAATTTGAATCAATTCATAAATTTGAAATCTTGACGTTTTGAAAGGTTTTTGTAGGCCGTCAAGCAGGCAAAGGATGATTCCTCAGTGTGTGACACCAACTCTCAAACATGGAGGAGGAAGCGTGATGGTCTGGGGCTCTTTTGCTGAATCCAGAGTCAGCGACTTGCACAGAGTGACTGTTAACCCACGTTAACCCATTACTTGTTCCCTGGAAAAATGGGGGTGTTCTAAAAAGTAAATAATTGATCAAATAATTACATTAAAATTCCATTAAAATATTTTAAAGTGTAAAATAAGATATATCAAAATAAGAATGGTTTATTTCCATTAAAAAAATTAAAAAAAGCAACAATATTCTGTTCATTCATTGGAAAATGCACAAATATAAGTTTCCTCCTAATAATCATCTCGAGCATTGTTACACGCATGGTTACTGAGCATGGTTCTCTCTGGCTCAGTTGGTAGAGCACAGCGTTGGCAACACTTAGGTTGTGGGTTCAATCCCCACTGGGGCCACATATACTGAAAATGTATGCATTCACTACTATAAGTCGCTTTGGATAAAAGCGTCTGCTAAATGGCGAATATTATTATTTTTATTTACACTGTTAATGTTTGTTGTAATTTTCCAATCAATCATTTCTATCTTTTTTTTTTCCACAGACAGCATCAAATAGAAGTGTTTCACTCACGCATCCCCATCTTGCTGGCTGGCGCATAGGGCTTGCTGTTTCTGTAGCATAAGATATTTATGGGATGGGGTTGCTAGCCCTATGCCCAACTGTCCCCCATTACTGGGTTCCAGAGATTTGGGATTCTGTTAGTGCTCTTCCCTAGCCTTTTGTCCTCTGACTCAAGACCAGCAGAATGTGCTTGTTTGGTGTGAGCCAGACAGAATGGCAGACTTTTATTGAAAATCAGTGACTAGTTTTATTCCTTAAAGGAGAAATGTGAGTTTCACACATTTGGCAATCAAATGTCCAGTCTGATTGACAGACAGTTTGCTAACTCCCACCCTGTCCCAAGCCCATTTATTACCCTGGTTATTGCCCCGAACCCAGGCTACTACGAGAGCAAGCACACATTCATTCCCTTTGAAAAGTGAAGTAATTTGCATCAGTATCACCCCCAAAACAACGGGCTTACATTGTAATGCTTAGTTAAGTATATCAGTGTTTTTTAAAAGGATAAACAACCATAGATTTCATTATCTGTACAAAATATCCTATACATGCCTATATAACATGGACTGACAGATTTCTTGTCCCACTAAAACACATTCTGGTGAAATATAGCCCAGCTCTGTTCTGAAAATTAACTGTAATTTTTAGAGCTAAGTTAAGGTGATTTTACATGACCTTTCACAAGGTTATCTAATCTTTGCTTTTCTTACCAACTACATACGTTTGAATATATGTGATTATACAGGGGTTACACTTATATAGGAGGGAAAACGAGGCTACGGGAAAATGTAGCATGACCTACCTCTACCTTAACTTTGTAGCCGAGTGTTTCCTTGACATTACTCGCTTGTTAGCTGTCTAGGTTATTAGCAACAGGTATCGTTCAAGTTCTGGAAAAAAATCACATTATAATCCATTCCACATTATAAATGTTTAGTTTCACAGTGCATTTTGTCATGTCATCATACCGATATATTCTGCATTTTGGGATTTCATCTCATGCATAGTGTCGCATAAAGGCATCAAATTGAAAAATAAAAGCTACATATGGCACCTGAAATAAATTCATTGTAAATGTTGATAATCACAGATTGCAACTGACCACAGTCCATACATGGAATAATCAATTTAATTAATCTATTTTGTCTCCAAATATGCCCAAATATTCTCTTTGTTCATTGGCTTCAAAAACATATTTTTGTATTTTTATTCGTATTAATAATGCATTTAGTAACACACTCCTTAGACACACACTGAAGCTCCTCCGAATAAATGTGTTACAGAGCCTCTTATTTCTATTGCGGCTGAACACTCTTGATTGGGGGGTTATGCATCTGATACCACCCGCAGCTTGCTGTAGTTTATTTCTCAGTGACTTCAGATAAATGCACAGAGTTGTATGTGACCAATAAGAGTACATTTTGAGAGATGGCATTCCTAATTATAATAAAAGGAAATTATGTCTCTTGTCTTACCATGTGTATCAGAGAGCACAGAAAGATGTAATAGGGCTGGTCGTTCAGCATGTGATTGATTCACCCAGAGAGACAGCAAGAATTGCATTGCCTCCCAGATAACTTGGTTCATCAGTCAGCTTGTCTCTTCTCGAGCACGAGAATATGCCGTGGCCATCTACTGTCCCCTGGATTCAATCAAAACCACTAAGTCATTGTAAGGAGAAGTGCTATTCACTCAAACATATTACATTAACCTAGTGCCTTAGTACAGCAAATTGACTGTGTCCCTTAAGCTGGTGGCTTTTTGTTGCATTGAGTGGTCACTTCATTGAAATAGGATGGTCCTTTAATCAAGCAGGGTTTGTTGAATTTTTCTTTGTTTATTTATTTATTTATTTTTGTGTGTGTGATTCCATAGAAATTATTCCCAAATCCAAGTGATTTTTACACCATATAGTCACAGCCTACGATGTCCCAACTAATTTGTCAAGATCGTAGTGACATCATGCGTGAATTGCAACAACTTGTTGTAGCTTGTACAGTGTGTGAGGGTTTAAGACTCAAATCACAGTCCTCGTGGGCCGGGCACTGCTATTTTTCCACATTTCCTTTACTTGGGAGTCACGTGTGAAGGCACTCTGACCAATCATTTGCATTAATTGTTCAATTAACTACCTGAGAGAAAGGAAAACCAGCGCTGAATTTGAATCCATGGGCCAGATTTGAGTAACCTTGGTCTAAGACTTATCATTATTTGCCTCTGTGCTCTCCTGACCTCTTTATGACATCACAACA
This sequence comes from Aldrovandia affinis, assembly GCA_029706075.1. Taxonomy (NCBI): domain Eukaryota; kingdom Metazoa; phylum Chordata; class Actinopteri; order Notacanthiformes; family Halosauridae; genus Aldrovandia; species Aldrovandia affinis. The sequence goes on from JAINUG010000004.1 coordinate 10,550,716, forward strand.
AAATTATGATATTTTGTGCTGAAGGAGAGATGGTAATACTGGGTGATTTCAATTACCCCTCTATTAATTGGGAAGTAGTGACAGGTCAGGGTAAATGTGAAGAGGAGTTTTTAGATATGGTCAATGACTGCTTTTTGGTACAGTCTGTTATTTAACCTACGAGAGGGAAATCAATACTGGATCTGGTTTTGTGTAACAGTCCTGATAGAATTTGCAGCACAGAGGTAGTAGAACCACTGGGGACAAGTGATCACAGTGCAGTTACTTTTTATATATTTTGGCAGGTTAAGACAGCCTCCTCTAACTCTAGAATTTAACATTTCAGACCAGCTGACTTTAATAATATTAGAGAATTTAAGTAATATAGATTGGGTAAAACTTCTAGATTGCAGAACTGTGAATGAAAAATTTACTATATTTAAAAGGGTTATTGTAGATCTACATTGCAAATTCATCGCAAAAATAAGGAAAAATAGGATGAAAAAACAGTCTCCGCAGTGGATGACTAAATCTTTACAGGAGATTTTGAGGCAAAAGAAGCGACTGTACAGAGTATATAAAAAGGAAAACTCAGAGAGAAACAAGTTTGATTATTGTAATATGCGGGCTAAGGCTAAAAAGGAAACAGGATGAGCGAGAGTCCAGGCTAGATGCAGTACTAGATACTCTTTAGATTAGGACATGACGAGCCTAGATGGGCTGCACGGCCCGTTCGTCATTATGTATTCTTATGTTCTTATGATATGACTGCCACAATCTTTCAGTATGAGAGGTGCTGCAATGTAATTCCTCTGTAACTGCTGTCAATATCCAATAGAAACTCTGGGCATCATTGCCCCATACGATCAAAATATGAAGGCTGCTCCTGCACTTTGTTTGGTTTGAACCCAGACTATGGAGGATAGATTGGTGTTATATTTGCAGGACCACAGTTGTCGGCCCCAACATTAATTGGACTCATTATCACAAACGAAGCTGGAGAGAAGTTGCTTTTGGTCTTCAGCAACCTGGTAAGCCATTACCACTTACACCTATTAACGATACTGTAGTTACATATTTATTAGCATTTTGCATTCACAAGGAGCTCTGTGAAGTTGGCACTCCATATCACCGAATTATAAATGCTTCATCAATTGCTTCTAGGGGTTTGTGTAAAGTATTGTCTGGGCTACTTTGGTTGTTTATTCTAAGCCGTGACTCTCCATCACCAGTTAGCCGTGATGGTTCATGACAAATAGCCTAAAAGAATCATGAGAAATGTGATTATTGAGTGATACGGGGTGCACAGAGCTTTAGCAAGAGCAAGGATCATTGCTATGTGTGTGGGTGTGTGCACACATGTCTGACTGAGCAGGGGGACAGAGTTTTTTTCACAACTTCAGATGGCAGATAATGATGACCACATAAGCTATAGCCATTTCCAATGTAAAATGTAAAAGCTTTACATTAAAAGACTTGTTTTTTAAGCGAATAATTTTATATCCATGGTAAACATTTAAAAAAACACCAGCTATGGGGCTCTCGGGTGGCTCAGCCAGTAAAGGCACTTGCCCAGAGTGCAGGTTGCCCATTGTGGCCGGGGTTCGCTGCGTTTGGCTGTCCGCCCCATGGGGAGGGGGGAGTGAACCTGGCATGAGCTCACCGCAAGTACAGAAAGCGTCCCTGCGTGTATCGGATTCACGGTCGACGGCTCGGCGGGGTCTGTTTCGAAGGAGTTGTTTGGCTCAGCCAGTCGGGACATGAAAGACGCATTCTGAAGGATGCTTTTCTAATATAAACTAGAAGGCTATCTAATGTTAAACCCCCTGGACTGGATGGGCAGCTTTTGAATGAGTAAATAACATTATCCATTTTAATGCTTTGTGTTGTACATGTTCTCTATTTGAAATAGTTTAGTTACTGATATACCGTAGCCTTCTAAACACAACTTAAAAAACAGTTATGTCATGACTATGTATTTTTCTATGACGGATTTATGTATAATATAGTTTGTGGATGCCTCCCCAACCTATTCAATAAGTTTTATTTCTCCTATCAATAGGTCTGGTAATACTTGTGCAGATGCACTGATGTTTATGTGATGTGGATTGGCTGCAGTTTCCACAGTTGAGTGGGATGAGCCAATCAGATGATTTCTACAATCAAGTTAGGTGCACAGAACCTGCGCAACATCTGAAATTCTGAAATCCTGTATTGTCAGGTAACAAGAACATCACCTGCATTTCTGCTTTTCAGGCTGGAGGTATGAGAGGAAACCCATGACAGGTGGTGCTACCATGTGCTCCCAATCACCTTTTCTGTCCACAAAATCACTGACTTGATTTGGATCAGCCAGTCAAAATAACATTTGGTAGCTCCGCCAATTTAGGTGTTCAAGAAGCCTCATTCTCCATCATTACTCTGGGCTCCATTGGGATCCCTTGGGGTTGCTGATAAATAGCTAGATTCACGCAGACTCACAGGACTTGATCATTCTGTGACAGAAAGAACCAAGCAATAATAATTTAACTTTTGTGTCCACTACATTTTCAGAATAAAGCTGGGGGCGGGGGGGGCTTTTAATTCTATACATTGCAGATATGTGACCTTTTCATTTTTTAAATAAAATCTCTGAGCATTATTGTGTTTATGGAAATGCGTCATACTCAAAAAGAGGACAGAAACACCCTTTTCACTGCAACACAAAAGAATCTCTAAGCTCCAACTTATTACATTTATCAAGGTCTTAACGGGTGTGATAAGTTCCAGTACCCAGGTGGCCATCAAAATGCTTCTCTTATCAGGTCCACACTTAAGTGGAATTAAGGCAGGCCTTGTGTGGAACTTAGTCATCCCTGGGTTTAATTAATTAGTTACAATATTCCCACCGCATTTGAAATTTTAACCCCCCGAAACACTCATTAGGAATGCTTTTCATATCTCTCACCCGCACTGTACTAATCTGACAAACGTGTATGTGACCAAGAGAAATTTTTTTTTTTACATTTAGCATTGGGGGTATGTGTTGCGGACGTAGAGACAAGTAGAGCCTGCCCTGATAGACAGCCCATGACCTGACAGGGATTGCCAGAGTGGGTGTTAATTGGGAAGTAGCACCAAATCTTTCATATTATTATTATTTTTTTAATTATTCAAAAAAGCACAGATATGCCATGTTTCTTTCTCCTTGACAAATCACCATACTGTTCATATATATACATATATATCTTTCTATATATTTTTGTTGGTGCCTAGAACAGCCTTGATAAGATTCAATGATTGCCCCAAACAAATTCTCGTTGTGTTTTTACATTGTTTACATAAGTGTCCTCTGTGTGTGTGTGTGTGTGTGTGTGTGTGTGTGTGTGTGTGTGTGTGTGTGTGTGTGTGTGTGTGTGTGTGTGAATTGTAATACTGAATTGAATATACTTATGCAGCATTGTAAATTTGGTTTGGTGGCCAGTGAGATTAATATAAAATGTTGCAATAGCTGTAATGATTCGTAATTAATACTGCCTTGTGCTGCGATGTACATATTTCACAATATGCTTGGAATATGTCTCTATATTGATTTAATAGGCTTATGGATGGTCACTGCTCAACGCAATCATCCAAGGATGCTCCCCAGAACCAGCCTCAAATCAGTGGAGAACAATTGTATAAAAAAGTAACACTTTGCAGGTCAAAATTAGCAAGAAATGTTGTTTGCTTCCAGACCTCAGACTCCATCTGGCTCAAGACCCACCATTCTAGGGGTTTTGTGCCTTGAGGTGAAACAGAGACTGACGGCACTACATGAATCTATTTTGTGCTGTATAATATGTTGTAGCTGGTTAAGCCCTGAAGGCTTTATCATAGATTGATTGTCTTGCTGTGGTTGACAGTCATCCATGACAGTGGGGCCTATTGTCTCCCAGACTCTCTGATCCTCACTGCCATATGGTCTACTGGCATGATTGTCCAGTATGCTGTTGCACACTTCCTGCTGGCTACATATATTGATATGTGTGTCTTGTTCCCCAACACCTTCAGGTTGTGTAAAGGGAGATTTTCCACAGAAAAAAAGATACAACCCTTAAAGTAATCTGTCACAAGGGTTGATTTGGATAGCCCTGAGGATAAACAACAGTATGCACATGGCCAACCAGTGATGTCGCAGTCATGGCATGTTGAAATCCAGGGCACATTGACATTTTGTACAAAGGCAATGAAAGCAAAAGCCATCATGCCAAGAATTATTTTTTCGGTATGTGTTGTGCTTACACGGTATTTCTTGCTTGCTTCCTGTTTATTTTAGCTACAATTTTTTTTTATTTGCAATAGTGGCATCTTTTTGCTTCCGTTTTTTAAATGCATATGCCGTTCTCAGATACAAGAGAAGGGATGAAAAAATACTGTTCCCCTTAGAATGTACGCAACCTTCAATTTAACCTCACAGCCATTACGCTCAATGGGGAATGGCCTTTCTTTTGTGAAAGAAGCAGCGTCCTGTTTTTTTCAGCAAAAGGATTTAATTAAAACCAATGTATTACAAAATTCCAAAAGCAATGGTAATTTTAGGATACAATCATTCTAAATGTGTCTAGAAAAGATAATTCTACTTAATGGAGGCATTTAAATATCTTGGTTGAAGCCTGTTCTGGACCCAGGAAAATATCCAATTTATGCAGAGTACACTGCAATAAATTGGCTTTATAGATATAACTAAATGAATAAATAAAAGTCATAAAGCAATTTACTATCAATATGAACATTTCTGGAAATTGCAATGCATTATATGGCAGACAAATCATAGAATTGTTGTTAAGATAGGTGTGTATGAAAATCCACAGACAGTCTGCCACAAGGGAAGGGCCTATTGATGTATTTTTAAAAATATATATATTAGCCATAACAAGCAATTAAATTACCTGTAATTGATAAAAAAAATATTTATTCAGACTTTATAAATGAAAATAGATATGGAATGTTGACATTTATTGAGGATCTATTGAGCATTTGCTGAATTACCTGTGTTCCTTTTTAAAGTTCAGACGTCAGGATCACACCCTGGTCTGAAGTAACTTTGCCAGCAGCAAAACAAAATGTTTGCTAAAAAACTTGTTGTTGCTGTGGCTTGTACTGTTTTTATCCCCTTTCCAACTCAAAACTTGTCACACTTAGTAAGGCTTGGTTGTAAAGTGCCGATTCCCCCCTCTTGGAGTGTGGGCCGTGTCGAATTGAACGCCGATGTGGACTGTCAAGTTGGCTGATATCTTCATCAGTGATTGTGGAGAAAAAAACTCATAAAGCCTTGTGTGTGCGTGTTTGTGTGTGTGTGTGTGTGTGTGTTCTTTTGAAGCAGAAGAACCGATAGGGTGAGAGGCGAGAATGAAGGGGGACACATTCACTGCGGACACATAATGAATGATATTATAATTACAATACAAGTTTGGGAGCAGGGGATGAAGAAAGGAGACGTGTGACCGCGGTAGGAGTCTAGGGACTCCGTGGTGGCGTGCACACTGGCCTAAGGATATAACCCCTCACCCAGCCCCCTAACCGCTACCCCCTACCCCACCCCATACAGCCTCTGTGGCACTGTCTCACAGAACACACGCACGCTGAGGAACTCAGGGAAGGGAAATAAAATGTACTTGCATGAAATTTGCAGAAAACTAAAAAAATCAGGAAGAGGAGGCAGTCACTGCAACTGGGAAACAGGAGTGGGGTGCAAGGCTTAAGGGGGGTGATGGTTTGGAAGCTTATGTATGTGCGTGGTAGTGGTGGCGTGCCTGGTGGTAGTGGAGGATGGGGGTGGGGAGGCAGAGAGAGAGAAGAGGAAGGAGAGGGGAGGGGATGGGGAGGGAAGCTGGCAGTGAGTGAGAAGACTAGGACTTGACAGCGAGGTGACGGAGAGTTCAAACAAAATGAGGCTTGTAGATTAGCAAAGCTCCCCTCTGTGACAGGTGTCATCTCTGGGGGCAGTCTGTCACTCTGCCTGCTGCCACTCTTTATATAATACCAGGAGGGAGAGAGAGGGAGAGGGGAGAGGCGACGGCAGGATCACCTTTGGGCACGTCCTGCTGGAGTCCTCCTGCCAGTCACTGAGATTAAAGCCCCAGTGACCGAGGAGAGAGCCAGGAGGAACGCCAGCCGAGCACAGTGAAAACATACAATTAAGCAATGATCTGTCTGTGCTTAGCCTGCACGTGAAACGCTTTCCTCTCCCGGACAAGGGTTATTTTATTTAAAAATCACAAAAAATCTAGATGTTCTATAAACAGTCCAATTCCAAGCGTGACGGTGTGCGATTGTTTTTTTTCCTGTTTGTCTGTGAAGTGGAGAGTGACGTAGTTGAACCTGCTGTTGCTGCTGTTACTCCCTTTCGATAGGCTGCTTGAGATTGTGTCCTTTATTGCATTATTTTTACATTTCTTTGATTGACACAAGATATGGTGGGAGTGGGATTCAGCGGTTGTAGCACATCTACAAACTGCTGTATCAAAGATTAATTATCGTCACTATTAGCCTTTGGATATTGTTGGACATCCTATATGTGTATATGTATATATATAAATGTATATATATATATATATGTATGTGGGTGTGTGTGTGATATTTTGTCTACTGTGATATTTTATTATATATATATATTTGCATATTGTGCGACAGCCGTGGATGTGTGTGCCTGGCGTGATATGATATTTATGCATACATATACAATGTATATGATTTATCCCGTGACATTATATATATTCACCATGTATCATATTATCACTAAGCAATGATATTGCTTCAATGTTATTTTCCATTTATAATATTCCCAGCAGCAGTGCATCGTCACGAAAATGTAAATGCATGCATATTATTGGTTATGCATGCGTACATTTAAATGTGAAATTATACCCGAGTTGTGAAATAGAAAGCGGAATATAAACTGTAACACGGGCCAGAGGGGCCCTGTTTTTTTGACTCCAGACACGAGGGCACAAGCTCTCTGCATGTCAGTGAGGGCGTCCTTGTTCGGTTAGCGGGTTGTCCGCGGAAGGTTCTGGATCTCCTCGCGGGAGTATGTTACCCCAAACTTGGAGGGAGCCCACAGCCACTGACTCCCTGACGCTCATGGGGTGGCACACTGCTACCTGCCCGAGCCATCTGGCCTGCAGATTGTACAGGATCTACACAGCACGTGCTGCTGCAGTCCTACTGAGTTACCCAGTCAGCAGGGGGTCCTGTTTCTGATATTTTCCTTTTTTTTTTTTGGGACTGGAGGAAAGGCTGTTATTAGCGTCATAAAGCCACCACCCCCCCAGAGAAAAAGCTGTCAAAGGAAACTCAGCATCTGGCCTTTGCGACGACAGGCCACGCATCCACACCACCACCAACTTTCGCCTTCACACGTTACACACTATGCACATAGACAAATGATTTTTATCAATATACAAATCAAGCATAATTGCTGCACAATAATGAAAATTAGGGTGTTTGTCTGGAGAAATAAATTACGGGATAGAAATGTTTGGGTGGTGGGGGAGCAAAAAAAACTTGTCATTTTGTGAAAATCAAGGAGAAAAAGAAAAAAGTGTAGCAATTTCCAAAGACAAAAGAGGCGCTGAGCACATCCGCCACAAGGGATGGCCGTGCTGACGAACATTAGTCTAATTAGTATGCTGCTATTTTTCTTTCAGACAGAAGAGGGATGCCCCCTATTGACTTTGTCAGGAAAGCCAGCGCAGAGAGGGAAGCGGGGTGGGGGGAGTTAAACCAGCACATGCTACGGACTACAAATTACATTGTAAGTCTGACCAAGTCCCTGCATACCTGAAATTGCATTCATAATGACGGTAACAGCAGAATCAGGGCCCTCTGCCTGTGTGGAAAATGGAAGGGCTGTAATGCATCTCCAGTGAAGCCCCAATGGCCGGCATACATTACGCATGCAAAATATTCATAGGGCACGGGGAAAACGCAAGGAGGTCAGGTGTTTTTGGGGGTGCTTCTTCAATGGGGGCGGCGAGAAACTCGCTTGGAATAGTAATGTGATGGACTGGTATTACAGAATTGATGGGAGTAATGAAGAACAGACAGGAATGCATATTAACCCATCTGGAACAATTGCGAAATATATTAATCTTCATCACCACCACCCATCGTCATTATTGTCGTGTGGTATATACTATTTTTACTCCTATTCCAAGCACTACTTGTACTACTACTAATAGTATGATAGTATAATAGCAGTTGTAGCAGCAGTAGTAGTGGTAGTAGTAGTAGTAGTAGTAGTAGTAGTAGTAGTAGCAATAATGGTAACAATCATAGCAATAATACTAGTACTACTGCTGCTGCTGTTATAGCTATGACCAGCATTACTTACAGTTGCACATTAGAAGTTATGTTAAAAGAGTTTGACGGTGGCTGTTTCTCCACTGCCCAGTGCATTTAAGCAGAAGAGTCACATGAATGCGGCTTCCTCACATGGCCACCAATTCCCGTACCCAGTAGATTTATTTTACCCCCCCAACACACCCCACCCCACCCAGCGAGCGTGTGCGCGTTAGGGAAATGCACCACCTTAGGCTGGGCTCGGCTTGGCTCCCATGAGTAATGAGACAGGCTGTCCACCATACTGATAGAGGCTCCCATTAGAAGACATGCGCTCCAGGGTATTCTGTCCTCTGAAGAGAGAGAGAAAAAAAGTGCAATATTATCCTCATGTTCAATTTGTAGGCACATCAAAGTCACACTTGTTGGCCTTATTCTCCTTCTTGGTTTTTTTTCTAAAATTTTTAGCCCGATAAAAAAACGAGGAAAAAACACGATATATGCCTATTTTTGAATTTGACAGTGATATAGTGCGCAGGATGGTTTCTAGTTATATCACAATCAGTTAATTATTGTTACCAGATAGGCTTCATCCTTCCCCTTTCAGTGCTGGTATGTGAAACCTGTCTTGATGTGAAATTAACTCTAATGAATTTCTGTCTGTGCCCCTGAATGTTAATTATGCAGTGGACCTCTCTCTCTTTCTCTCCGTCTCACACGCACAGACACTCACACACAAAGATAAATAAATAAATAACAGGGATGTGGTTAAAGAGCCAGAATAATTGTCTGTCTCGTTCTTCCTTTATTTCTCTCTGTGTTCGCCTCTGGCACTGGGAAGTTTCCGTCTGTGAGGGTTAGCTTTAAAGTGAACCGATTATCGTAAATTCATTATCATTTGAGTTTTTTTTCTTCCTTCCACTGAGGTAGGAAATCTTTTTTATATCTTTGCAATGGAATTATACTAGCCCAGAGGAGTACACTAGCACTGATTGTACAACCTTTACAATTTAATTTGTAGAATTATCACTCAGGTATGCATTCACGTGCGCCTGTTTTTGAAATCCTTCTAGGAAATAAACTGGAGTAAATATGGTGTATGATTTTAAAAATTATTCCCAAATATTCATCCATACATTGAATAATGACTGGTTTAACTGTACAACAAATGAATGACCACAATTCCATCTGTGAAAATTAAAATAAATAAATACTTCTATTGATATTTGTCATTTGGGAAATGCAAGGGATCCAAGATCCCTTGCAAAATCCCTTTTATTTATACTCGATTATACTTGACTTTTTTCATCAGTATCCATTATACTGTGTATAAATACACACAATTATAATTATAATGCATATATGATACACTATAACAATAAAATATATTCTAATTATAATATATATTTTATGTTTTGTAAGAAAAAAAACACTACTTCAGGATTGAATGATTTATGTGAAATGCAGATAAAAAGCATCAAACGATATTATATCACAAATTTGCACGCATTCAGGAAATCCATACTCCATGATTTTTCAAATTCACCCTGAATAATCCTCTTCCATTCCTTTTGACTTTGTACATTTGAAAAGGACTGGAGTTACTTTCTCACACAAGGATAGGTGTGTGTATGTATATATGTGTGCATGTGTGTGTGTGTGTGTGTGTGTGTATGTACACTGTACAGAGCCAACAAGCAGCATAACTCATGGAGTGGAGCTGAATCTCACACCGGACAGCATCATTGGGAGCATGCTGGGATATTGAAAATTAATGCTGTCCTTTTGTTTTAGTTGTGTTTTGGAAAGGTGGAGATGTGGGGGGTGGGGGGGGGGGGGGTGATTAATCTACAGATTAATAAAAGTTCCACTGTTAATATGGCCATCTGTTTATGTTCAAAGATCAGAAAGCCAGTGCGCTCAAAAGAGAATTGGTGCATAAAAACCACTGGTACTAAACTAGGAATTCGTATAGGTTATACACATTTTATATTATCACATTAATTTGACTTACTATTTATAGAGCAAATTGTTTTTTAAGAATCATCCGCAGGAAGCAAACAATTATATAGAAAGCGTATCGTTTGATCTCTTCGGAGAGATTTATGGTTTAAATAGAGACACAATTGCGGCCATTTGAAATCTTTGTTTCTCCCTCTCCTTCTCTCTCTCTCTCTCTCTCACTTTCCCTCATTCTGTGGCTCTGGCTCTGTCTCTCATTCTCCAGCTCTCGCACGTAAGCCCAGGTTATCCGACCCGGTCCGTGGGCCGACCCTCGGCAGCCCTGGCGGCTGTTCCCGAGCTCTCGTACCCCGGGCGCCCAAGGCGAGGCGCGGCAGGTAACATCAGTGCGTAATTGTGCTGTGACATCGTGAACCTGCCCCTGATACATAACCGTGTTAATTTTCCGACAGTGGTGCGCCAGGAGTACCGCGCTCCCAGGCACCAGGAGTGTAATTTGAGCTGCCTACACCGTGCTGGGGGGTGTGTGGGGCAGCGGTTGGAAAAAAAAGTGCAGGTCATTGGCTGAATAAACAAATTAAAAGTGATGCAGGTCTCATTTGTGCCTGACCAATCTGTCTGGTAGAGGCCACGGAGGAAGCAGGGCAGTGGGGTCGACACCCACCCTCCCGTCGCCGTCTGTGTCTCTGGGAGCGAAAAACACTTCGCTCGCCTGCACTCAGACAGCGTGGACTTCAACAGGCCTTATTCGTGTCCTGTGCACCTAAGAATGACTACGCTATTTTTATGCTTGTTATTATTAATCAATGGTTGTAATTGATGTAATTGTTTAACAAATGCAAAAGAATGTTCGGCATGTATGGGAAAACTGTTGTAAAGGCAAGTGCGTTGTTTTTATAAGGAGCTGACAGACGGTCAGCCGATTGCACTCACAGCGCTTTGTGCGTTTATGTGAATGCGTCTGTGAATGCACTACATGCAGAATTCGGTTAAAGCATAATTAGCCCTAACATTACTGGAACAGTTTCTAATTCCAATAATTATGATATAAATCATGTTTCATTCCTAGATTACTTGACAACTGAGTTGTGTGTGTGTATATGTGCATTTCAATATATGCTTACACACATACACACATTCATATGTATATTCTGACTTAAATATAATGTTAATGAAATTAATAGTTTCCCTGTTACATATTATTATTTACAATTGATCTAAAGCCCAGCTATATCTCTGTGTCATCATTGCCCCAGTATCATAAGACACCGAACACCTTGATCTGTAAAGAGGAATGGTCCCATTGCAGTATGCAGTCAGAAAAGATTAGCAGGCCCATGCCATGACCTTTAACCAACACGTCGAGGTCCCCTTGAAAATTCTGAGGGGGTAAAAAAAGGAAAGTTGTGAAGGACAAAACCCAAAGAGAGGTGGGCCAGAGTGCTGAGCGAATTCCACTTGTTAAGAGGCGGAGGGGGGCGGGGCCCAGTGGCGCAGATGGGCGTCAGCCTGTCACTGTGACAGCTTTATCTCGGTGCCCGGACTTCGCTGGAAGGAGGGGTGTGTGCGAGAAGGGTGTTTATGTGTGAGAGAAGGGTGTGTGTGTGTGTGTGTGTGTTGAGATGTGTGTGTCTTTGTGTGTGTAAGTGTAGGAGAGAAATGCTGTGTGTGTGTGTGTGTGTATGTGTGAGAGAAGTGTTTGTGTGCTATGTGTGAGAAAGAGAAGTATGTGTACATGTGAGAAGTGTGTGAGAGGAGAGTTTATGTGTCTATGGTGTTTGTGAGATACGTGTGTATGCATGAGAAACAGAGAGAGAGAACTTTGTATGTGCATGAGTGTGGGTGTGTGTGTGGGTATGTGTATGTGTTACAGGTTTGTGCGTACATTCATGTGCATGTGTTAGAGGTGTGTGTGTGTGTGCGTGCGTGCGAGTGTGTGTGTGTGTGTGTGTGTGTGAGAGCGGGTGGAAGGTGCCAACGGGGCTGTCCTGCTGAAACACTGTCACAGCCCGCCTGACTGGCAGTTGAAGAGCTCTTCATTAGAACACCGCTGCGTCTCGGTGAGGGAAAAATAAGGCTCCCAGCCTGGGACCTGTAACCTTTCCATTTAATCAGGAGCTCAAACCGCTCTCTCGCCCAGCGAGGGCTGATTCAGCCCCCAGTGGGGGGGCGCGTCTTTGAGGCAAACCGCTTTAATATCCAACCAGGCTAAAATATCATCCCACAGCACCGCCTCCGCCAACGTGCCTAAACCCAGCTTTATGGATTCACAGGTACAGAGCCAGGAAAAGCCTGGTCAGTGCCACTAGCAAACAGGCTTTCAAGTCGTAAAACTTACTATACTCAGTCTGTTACAATTAGTTAAGACAGTTATAGTTAATAATCCATATATTAATTATGTTGTATGTATTTGAAAGAAAGCAATAGTAATGAATATTACTTATTATGTTGTTTTTTAAATTTAGAATTTTTTACTGGAAATAGAAAGGAATGTAGTGTGTGAAAAAACACATAAAACATATTTTAAAACTCTGAAAACAACATACAACAATCAACTAATTGTAGTAGTTGGCCAATGGAGAAATCTCTTCAAGTGAGTAAAATAAAAAAATAAAAAAATTGTAAAAAATGTATACATTATAAATAAAATTTGTAAAAAGCTATTGATCATTTTTATTCATATTTTATTTAAACATTTCAGCTGTAAATTTCCTCACTGAAATGATGGGTCTGCATCATTTAACATCAGTCAACTAGGCTGTTATAGCCAGTTACTCTAGAAGGATCTAGTTAAGACTGATAAGTATGTTCTTCTCAGCTCTCAGAATAGACTGGCTTTTTTTTCTGTCACCCAATAAGCTGCCAGCAAGACTGACACTGAGGCGGGTAAAGCAAGAATCCCCATGTCAGGATTTATGTTTAAAAATATTTTGAAGGGTATTTTATATATATAGGGTTGTCAGTATAGCAGTCATTAATACAACTTGATATTAAAATCTATTTATCTTCTAGTTCTTTATTGAGCTTATTAATGTACTTTACTCAAGCCTTTTATTTGAGTTTACTTTTGTGGATTTTTCCTAGATTCTAAAATAAACAGTAATGCTAACGCCTAAATGGTTTCGATAATTATGAAGCAATCTCCTTATTGTACTTCAAAAAAAGTTTTTTTTACAATTTTACCCACATGGTTTAACCCAGATATCAACATGTGGCATTAAACAGAGGCAACGTGTCTGCTGTTCAGCTTCCCTGCCAGCGATACATTAGTAAAACTTCAGTAGCTCAGGGCAGTACACATGAACTGGGCTTTTGTGGCTCCACGATCCTCCATTAAAATGCTAATCTTCCTATTTTTAATTCACATCTCAGTACTTGTTTCTTCCCCTCCAAGAGTAGAGAGTGGGGGACTGTTGTGTAAAAATGACCAAAGGACCCTTCAGTGCAGAAACACTTAAACTGTAGGTTTACACAGTTCAAGGACATCACAATTGGTTGGTAACTAGACAGCAGTGTTGTCAGAAGAGATTTTGCATGTATCCAACCTGAAAGGGAGAATAAAAGAATACAATTCCAAACTTTACTTTTGCTTTCTAACCCAGGGTAAAAATTTTGAATTAATTTGTCTGGGTCCAGAAACTTTTAATCCAAATAAGTAGGCTATGCTTAGCGTTTAAAAGTAAAACAAAAAATATTGCATCCTCAACGGTATATATATACTACTATACTATTAGTTTTACTATACACTATAAGTCAAAATAAAACGTTGTATCCACAGTTGTGGGTTAAAAGAGTGTCACTGTCACTGTAATGCTGCCTGATGCACCTGCTGCTGTAATGACATACATGTATTTAAACAAGAAGCAGTGGCTCAACTCTCCCGCAACCCTTACTGGACAGAGCAAGCCTAATTCTTTTTGAAAAGTTTGCCCAGAGCTAGATTTTGAGCCCTGCATTACAGCACTTCCTGAAGTTATGGGCTGACACAGGATGGATGACTGGTCCCCCAGATATTATGACATCATCCTTGGCTCCACTGTCATGTGCATACCAATGACACTAATGAGAATGACACAGGAGAATTTAAAGTATGTTCAGTTCATTTTTTTTTCTTTGAACGGAAATCTACAAGCTTCATAAATGGCCTCTAGTTATTTCTGAGCCATGTGTGGAACATGATTATTTATAGATTATTTTCTGTTATTTTAGCAAATTACAAATGCTATTTTAAAACTTTTGACGATATGTCCGATGCACCTGCAGTTTCTTGTATTTTAGCTGCTAATTAGCTTGTAAATTCCCCCCTATCCCTGTGCTATATTAATCAATGGCACAACCTACTTACCATGGTAACCATGCTATTAATGTGTTTTCATCTGTTGCCAAAGAAAATAGCAGCAAGTGCATCACCTTGTGTTTTATGATGTTTTAAGTGGATGTATTAAGTCTTTATTTGCTGAATTCAATAAATCAATTAATCATATTTCATTATATTGCAGTGCCCTTAACAATCATTTTGCCCCAGAGTGTTTCATTCATTACAACACAAGAAATTGTGACTTTGAAGATCGCATAAATTAACAGGAACAGTGAAAAGATATGAAATTAATTTTCACTTTGCAATTTAGTTAGTTGTCAGTTGCCAATAAAACAAAACAACATCCTCTGGCACATAATCAATAACGTAAAACATAAATTTGAGTAACATTTGCAAAAACATGGTTTTTCTCTCAAATTAATCATAATTAAAAAAATTGTGAGCATGCGTTAATCAGACTTCAACAAAATGAATGCTCCTGATCCAATGATGAGGCATACAGAATTATAGCCCATTTGACACACAGACTGCAAAATACCCCAAAAGCCCCTTAAACACAGGGCAGAAACCGTTTGCTACTGTGGTATTGTACTGTCGCCTGGGCGACGAACGCCAGACTGACCCTGGGCACTCTGTAAGTGTGAAATGACACATAGAGGACAGAGAAAGGATACCATGAGGAACAAATTTCACACTGAGGTGAGAACAACATCACCATGAGATGTATCGCAGGACATTCCTTAAGATTATTGTGATGCTGCTTCTATGGACGACGAGTGAAAAACTCCTACAAAATTCATTTTTAAGTTTAAAAAGCCATTATTCTAACTTATTATTTTAGATTTTTCTATTTTATTTAATTACTCGTATTTGCATCACGGCAGTCTAGTTTTAACCACCTGTGTTGTTTTATGACCATATTTATATTTCATTTTGTTGTTTTTCTTCATTATTTTATATGGAAGTTATTTGAACACAATTTCAGATAAAGTTTCATAAGTACACTTATTATTATTCTTGTTCTTATTATGATTATTATTATAGTAATAATCCTTGTCCAAATGGGTACATGCTAGTCACTTTAACTGAGGGCTCTACCCATTCACCATGATCTGAGGTTCAAGAGAATACTATATACATTTTTTTTAAATAACGTCCATTGAAAACATTTGTGCTCATTATGTTGTTGAAAAATGCCTGCATACCATTAATGTAATAGAATGAATGTATATTAAATATATTTTTGGAAAATAAAAAACATATGGGCGCTCTGCACATATTGAGACTGTTTGCCAGCTCTTCCTTGTTAATTACAACAACAAGTTGAGGAGTGCCATTATGGGGACCCCGGGTGAGTGCTAACTCTGCTAATTGGATAACTAAAACCCGCTGCTGTGCAGTCAGACAGTAGTAAAGGCAGCAGTGTGTTGTCTGGAGCATAAGAAGGCAGTTATTTTGCTGTGAAACCTCAAAGTGTAGAGTGTGATCAGTCTAAATTGGGAATCCAATATGCACGGCTATCAATTCTCTAAACATCGTGGCTCTAAAACAAACATAATAAGCCCTTGCATTCATTGATTATTTCTTTTAAAAATGGCAAAATCCCATATGTGTAGCAATGTAGCATTGCAATTATATTTAGTCTCACATTGAGTAGAAAATTTGGAGGAGCATTGTAATTACTTTTCAGTTTTACGCCCTTCAGAAAGACTTGTACATGATGAAAAGTTATTGTTATTATAATTTTTCATGTTTTTCTAGTGATATTTTCCACGTGGTTGGCTTTTTGCCAACTTTTTTGTGTTATCCTCAGCAATTTGCAGTGTGCATTAATGTGATGTCATATATCAAGGGTATGTGTGTTCGCATTGTGTATATCTCTTTTTTTTAAATCGTCAAATAAAACTAACGAACTACTTCTAAAGTAGTAGAAGTGCACAGTAAAATGTACTGTGTATTTATGACGAATGATGTAAAGATTGTGTTGGGAAATGAAGCCTCTTATCTGACTATATCGTTACAATGGACTGTCATGGCAAGAGGATCAGAAGTAGTAATATATGTTTAATAGGATGTTCATATAGGGTTCATTTGTATTTAATTTCATATCCAATACAATTAATCTACAGTATGATAAATAATGAAGAAAAGAAATGCATCACGGGTCTTTGAATCAACAAGGTTTATTTAAATATGTTGTTATTCACAGTATTCACAGAGGACCGCATAAGGACCTTAAAGTTTGAATCTTAAAAAAATAAGATTTTTAAATTTTATCTGAACATATGCTGACTATGATCTTGGGTAAAAAAAGCCTTCTTCAAGTGGGTCTTACATAGGATCCATAACACCTTCATAAGGCTTACATAATGCATCTTTACCATTGTCATAAGCATACATAAATATCATATCCAGTTTATAACAATTGGTTTTTATCAGCGTCACAATTCCAATGATTCCAGGCTTTGTAACCTTAGGTCAGTTTTTATAGACTGGCCATGATGTTTACTTTGCTTATGAAGAGGGTTATGGCCATTGTCTATAGATAATAAAGGCAGTGTGATTGCTTCCTAAGACTCACTTCCTGTAAACTTTTCACAAAAGATTGTATCTGCTCTTTTCTGAGAACAGGTTCATTTTTCTAGCTGTGTGCTAACATGCTTAATTGTGGTATGCAAATGAGAGCAATTACCCAGCTTTTAGGTGATAGGATGGCAGCTGAGGTTGGCCATTGAGTAGGCCTCACCCAAGGAGTTGTCATGGAAACAATGAGGTATAACCTTACTCTCAAATATTGACAACGCGGGCAGTAAAAGCTGAGTAAAAACTACCAGATCCAGCAACATCTGCAACAGAGAAGGAAATACATACCGATCCAAGCCTTTCTTCATTATTATCATCATCATCATCATCATCACCATTATTGTGTAACAGGATGCAGATCATGTGTAAAATTAATTAACATTGTTGCACAAAAATTAGTAGAGTGGGCGAGCGCTGCAAATGTTGAAATGTTTTACTGAGGGCTATCTATAATAACTACATTTGATGTTTTTAAAATGTGTTACATGGGATTATGCAGTATTTGTTTTCGATACGGTGATGGGAGTGCAGTTTAGTTTCATATTGAAAGAGGCGGAATGGAATTTTGGATCAGTCATTTGTGTAAACTTGTGACTAGAGTGCAGTGTTATTACACTAAAGACCAGGGTTATTTAATCAACTAGTTGATCATCGGTGCAGCTGGGTTGGCTGAATCACCCAGGTGTTGGGCTTTTGTGATGAACTGGCCAGGCTTTTGCACCAGAAATTGCCCTCTCATTCTAGATCTGTCATATTAAAATTAGTATTAATAATAGTAATAATAATAATAATAATAATCATATTAATAGTTTGAGTATTTCCATCTTAGATAAATGCAAATAAGTAACCAGTGTTTCATACAAAACAGTTCTGTGGATGCTTCATACTTTTTGGTCAGGTAATTTGTGAATTTTTAACATCATTTCATTCAAAGCCAACACCAACTTCCCTGTAAAATAATGCCCTGTAGTTGGACTGACTTCTCCCCGTCTTTGTTTACAGGAAATTAAGAGAGTGTGACACGGTGCCGGATGCTGCTGGCATACTAAATACAAATTTTAGTCACAAATGGATATTTTCTATGGCAATTTATTTTACAATTACTCTTGCAGAGGCTTTCATGAATTAAATATGAGTTCTGTCTGAGAATTAGATGTTACAGAGCTAAATTACAAGAGGCAGCCTGTAATTGAGGTGGCTGCAACATGGGCCTACTGAAGTAATCCCTGGCTGGGTCATGTGACCGGCCGTCCTCCAATGGCAGGGCCCGGCTCTGCCACAAAGCGGGGGCAGCTGAGAAAATTGATTTTTCATCTGAGCGGTATTTGATAGCTTTTGAAATCAGAAATTGAAATTAACTAACCTACGCCCCGTCATTACAAAAGAGCAAATTAAAACTGCATCAGTGCTTCCTGTTGCCAGCGTGAGGGCCTGCCAAGATAAATTTGTAAATAGATTTTAAGATGCCTTGTCTCTCTCCACTCGGCTCTGCGCAACGTTGACTGAAGTGCCTGTTTAAATTATTTATCAAAAATCGAGCTCAAGATGTCCTTGTACGGCTTAGGGTCCTTTCATTTAAAATGAAACACAGTATCGCATGAGAGAAAATAACACAGGACTGCGTACAGATTATTGTCCCAGACAATGCAATACACCCTGATTTAAATCTGAATTAAATATGCAGAAAGTCTTTTGAAATTCAAACGGACAAGGTATTGCGACAAGTTGTAATAGCCTCTCAACAACAGGCTGTATAAATATATACAGGTAGCTGGCAACATAAAGGAAACACTCGAGTAAATGAAGGGTTCTGGTGGATCTGTTATGGTGTGGGCCGCATTTTCCTGGCATGGTTTAGGTCCACTCAACCCCTTAAAGGGAAAGGTAAACGTCAATAAATCAAAGCCATTCAGAGTGATCACCTTCATCCTATGGTGAAGCATTTCTATCCTGACGGTAGAAGGTCTCCTCCAGGATGACAATGTCCCCATCCACAGGGCATGAGAGGTCACTGAATGGTTTGATGAGCATGAAAACGATGTAAACCATATGCCGTGGCCGTCTCAGTCACCAAATCTCAACTCAATTGAACACTTGGGAGATTCTGGAGTGGCATCACCACCAACAACAAAACACTGGAATGGTTTTGCATCCCTCCAGTATAGTTCTAGAAACTTGTAGAATCTATGCCAAAGCACAGTGAAGGCGTTTTGGTGCCTCTTGGTGGCCCAACGCCTTATTAAGACTTATTAAGTGTTTCCTTTATTTGGGCAGTTACCTGTGTATATGTATATACAGTATATACGTATATGTACATATATATATACATATATTATTTAATAAAAATACATATTAAGTATGGGTGTTACCTATATTAATCACTCTGAAAATATACAATATGGATTATTTTAGATCAGTTTTTACAACATATTTAATAGACAGTAGACAGTATGAGGATCATTCCCTAGGGAATAAATTAAGTGTAATATGATCTACTGCATCTTCGTCTTCATCTTCATTTGACAAACTTAAAATATGATATAAAATATATAATATAATATTTACAGCAACATACTTTGCCTCCTATGTTATGTGTGTATGTGTGTCATTGTATAATATATACACACACACACTCACACAAACACAGACATATACAGTACATACTGTATGTATATGTATATGTGAATATTTATTTACAGATTAATGTTATGCAAATGTTACAGTAAATATACTGTAAAATGTAAAGGTTTCCCTTTTAGCAGACACTAAATTTAAAGAGCTCTGCAAATGTAATTAGGTCGGAGATATATTTCAAGCCATAATATAGTATGACACCAGTGTCATGTGTGAAAATGTCATGAAAATGTATATTTCAAATTTTACTCTTAACTCCTTTAGAAAGCCACTCATTTTTTGCATAGCATATGTTCTCATGTGTTTATACAGAGCTCAAATTATTTTTATTAATGTTTTTGTTTTTGTATTTTAAGTACCACCTCGAGGATTCTCTTGAGATATGAGAATGTATGAAATATAATAGAATTCCATATCCTTGCGTAATGTTGAGTGGTGCTGGACCACTTCCATCAGATGGGAAATGCCTGTGCTCTGTGATTGACTGTCATACGTAATGCAGTAAGTGGGGAAAACAGAGTGTACATGCTGCTGAACGCTAATGCTGCATTATTACTGCGGTCTGACATAATGACTTGGGCGATGTTGTTTCAGACTGTCACTAAGCATCTATGCTGCTTCTCTTAAAAGACCCTGAAGGATCATTCTTTTGAAGTCTTGGTAGATTGAAAAATAGAATTTAGTTTATATATATATATATATAAACTGCAACTGTAAAAGCAACAAAGGCTGAGAGGCAGAATAAGTGAATAAGCCCAGAGGACGAAGGAAACAGACATGGTGTGTATTTCGACAGACAAACCGAAAGTGAAACAGATGTAGACGCAGGTGGACACAGAGATCAATGGCTGGTGGGAGGCAGAGAGATAGTTACCTTGAGATAGAGGAACTTGTAGCAGATGTGAAGCAGGCTAGCGCCCGGGTAGGAGGATGAATGGAGCGGAGGCATATGGAGAAAGGCATACTCGTCTGTTCTGCCGGCATTGGAGTGGCGAGGAGGCACAGTACAGTACACTACTGCAGACAAGAGAAGCTGTCACTACAAGGACTTATTTATGCAAAAGGCTTCTACCAATCCTAACTACTCACTAACAACAACAACAACAACAACAAAAAACCCTCCAGGGCAGCAAATGGCAGGAGAGAAAATGGCCGTCCATGTGAGAAAAACTTTAAGGAAGTGACCGACCGGGCTAAATCCCAAATTCTGCCTGATCCTGGGCCTGCAATGGCAGATAATATGTCTAGCCTAGACACCCGTTTAGGAACTTGCAAAATTGTTCGCCATCCCAGTTTATAGTTTTTTTGTCAGTCACGCAGGGACAACGGTTATCGTTACACCCCCTGCATTTAGGCTGCTCAGCACTTTCCACCTCTTTATGACTCACTGTGTCTCCAAGGTCTCATTAGCATCTCACAGACCTTACGGAAACTGCAAGTTCTGCAATAGGGCGCAGGTGCCATTAAGGCTCTGACCTTTTAGCCATGGCACTAAATGCTAAGTCTCTGCTGACCTAGTTTAAAACTCGCAGCCTGTACTGAAATAATACCTGCCACACAGGTGACCATAAAATTGAGTTGTCATGGATTCGTCCTGGCTGACAAGGCAACCTCTCTCTACCCTGAGAGCCTGAAATCTTAACTGAGGGTTGTCCGTGTTTAGTAGAATGTGATCCATTGGCTGTCTTCCCGATATCACATAAACTATTCTGTTGACTAAAAGAAGATAAAATACTATATCATCGATCTCCTGGGGCTCCTGTTGCAAGGGGCGATACGACCTGCTATTTAGTCATATCTGAGTTATAATTTAATTCCTGAATTACTTTGGCTGAGCTTTACACACATTTTCTGAGCCCTTTTATGTCGTCATAATCTACTGATAAAATAAGACGGGTGTGCGGTGCAGCATACATCCATGAATGCATATGTGTGTGTGCACATGCACGCACGCTCAGATACAGGCATACACATGTGCTTACTCATGCCAACACACATTCACACATGTGCACACACACACAAACATATTCTCACATGTGCGCATACATACATGCACATACACGCACACACAAACAAACATACATTTTTTTTTTTTTTTTACATTATAGGCATTTGGCAGACGCTCTTATCCAGAGCGACGTACAACAAAGTGTTAACCGTAGTCAAGAACAGTTTAGCTGAAAGCCACCCTAGTGGGAAGTACAATTCCTGGGTGCTAGGAGCAACCACATAGTTAAACTAGGACCCTGTAGGTAAATCTGTAGCCACAATTCAGAGGTAGCAGTAAAGCACTCAATGCATGCACACACATTCACATGCTTGTGCACACAAATATTCCTCACACACACACTCACACACACACAAATGTGAGCGCACTCACACACATTCACATGCTTGTGCACACACATATTCCTCACACACACACACACACACACACACACACACACACACACACACACACACACACACACACACACACACACCTATGAGCGCACTCACACACATTCACATGCTTGTGCACACCCATAGTCCTCATGCACTCACAGACAAACACACTCACACACACACACATATGAGTGCACTCACACACATTCACATGCTTGTGCACACACATATTCCTCACGCACTCACACACACACACACACACACACACACACACAGCGCATTCACACACATTCACATGCTTGTGCACACACATATTCCTCACACACTCACACACACACACACACACACACACAAACACACACACACATATATGAGTGCACTCACACACATTCACATGCACACACACACACACACACACAACACACACACACACACACATATGAGTGCACTCACACACATTCACATGCTTGTGCACACACATATTCCTCACGCACTCACACACACACACACACACACAGCAGTTGTCCTGACATCGTCGCTGTCCCTATGGCCTCGCTGTCTGTGGTAGGGCCTTTAAGCGGGAGATAACCTGATGGACTGATCTTGTCTTTCCCAGGTCTTCCTGAAGCCTGGAGACACTTGGACTGGTAGGCATTTCACAGCCTCCCCAAGAGTCCTAACCTTCCCCTTTTCTCTGCTCGTCAGCTGGGAGGTGGCAGAGCTGTCAGCGGCCTGTTGCTCATTGATGTTTCTGCATGTTTTATGTCTGTCTGAGGTATGACAGTCCTGACAGAGTGCTGATTTCAATCAGCTCACCAACACACCAGGAGAGAGAGAGAGAGAGAGAGAGAGAGAGAGAGAGAGAGAGAGAGAGAGAGAGAGATTGAGAGAGAGAGAGAGAGAAAGAGAGAGAGAGAGAGAGAAATAAGAAAACAAATAAATAAAACAAACCTGACTGGTTTCCATGGGCTCAAATCAGGCCCCGGGCCCTTGCCCGCTGACGACCCCCCCCCCCCCACCCACCAGCCCTTTAATGAAAATGTTTCTCTCGCATCTCAAATGAAGGTGCCCTGCGCCTCAACCAGCTGATTGAACAGAAAAGAAGAAAGAAAGACCTTTTTTATAATGAAAATAAAAGAGAGGGAACAGGGAAGAAAGAAATTGTGCCTTTGTCATACTGGGAGGGAGAAGGGATGGCGGGGGGTGTAAGCAGTAAATCTGACCCTCCAAGCCAAAGGTTCTGACACTGAATCAATCCCTTTAGGACCAGGCCTGTTGGAGCAGGCCAGGGTGGAGATTACCTCATCACATCTGAAGGGACCACCGTCCCATTTCATTCAGGCACCATATGCAGAGAGCCAGATGTATGGCCTGTACCCCTGTGCCGCCCGTTAAATTAAGTTTTTCAGACCGCCGCCGAGCAAAAAGGGGCCCTATCAGAGGCAATCCTGTTCAAAGACTGTTTGAAAGAAAGCCCAGCAAATTCTCAAGAACACAACATCTCTCTTTCTTCTCTCTCTCTCTCTCTCTCTCTCTCTCTATGTGTCTCTCCCCCTCTCTCTCTCTCTCTTTCTCTCTGTCTCTCTGTCTCTCTCTTTCTCTGTCCTTATTCACTACACAATACTAAGTAAATTAAACCAACAGTAATCCAAATAAAGCTTTTTTTCTCCTTCTCATTGGCGAAATGGAGCTTGTGCTTGCCAGCAAAATTATCCCGCATATCTTACTCCCGTCGCTCTATAGGAATGAAAGACGTAAAGTTCAAATAAATTATACAAAGTATTTGTACCACTGTGTGCTTTCTAAGCTTTTTAAAGAAAATGTGATATTTGAAGTTTTCCAGAGTTCAAAAAGAGGCTGTTTGCTGCTGTGAGTTGATTAAAAGTGTAATTATTGTTTGCTGTGGCAAGATTAGGGTAGTGTTACTCAATTCATGGACTTCATATGACACTAATTCTACTAGAAACCTTCAGCTAACATTAAGACTCCAGAATACCCTACAAGGCCACTGGTTAATTTGCAGGTAATGTCTTTCAGGAGGTGCATTCAATTTCCGCTGATGTGTGGGATGCATTCGCAGTGTGTATTCCACAACATAGTCATGTCACAGATAAAGCAAACATTAGCTGTCATCAAAATAAATTTAATTTGCCCATTCTAATGGCAAAGTTTGACAGGCATCTTAATTCAATCTGTGTTCGGTATCCAGATTCGCATCATGTAAGGTTGGATAATTGATCCATCAAAAAAAAAAAGAAAAAAAAATCAACAGGCAGCAGGCCTCAGGACGTCTGGAGGCGACAGCACGGAAAAAACCGCAGCGAAACAAATTTAACCTCCCGTGCTCGGTGGAGCAGGGCCCCCACACAAAGCCGATCAAGCGTGTCTTCTTTCTGACAGGGTCCCGTTTGCGATGTTGTTAAATAATCTCCGGGAGAAAAAGAAAAGAAGGCAGGAAAAAAGGAAAGGTCTCAGAGGAACCTTCACGCAGAAACAGGGAAAAAAGAGAGAGAGGGTGAGAGAGAGAAAGGAATAAAGTACCCTCAGGGGCAGAGAATGCCCTCAGCTTTCAGATTTTAATTTCTCTGGGGCCTGACTTATGGCATGGGCCTGGGTGATCCTGGGGCCTGGGAGCCAGGACCCTGCTCTGACCCTTCCCATAGACGGGCTGAGAGAGATGTCATCGCAGGACTCCCAGGGATCACCAGCCTGCCAAGCGCTCTGAAAGCCACTGCCATCATTTCGGCTCTAAGTCTCAGCTGAATGGCCGCGCCCCAAAAGGGCGGGGGGGGGGGGAACTGGCGGCAGGCAATAAAAAAATAAATAAAAACAGGTTGCAGGGAGAGGGAACTTGCTTTCAAAATGTATTTGGCCTCTTGACCTACCGTCCAACCCCTGGCCCCCGTCTCTTTGAAGACGGGAATTTTTTTATTTTTTTGAGGGAATGTAGAAAGAAGCACAAGTGGTTGGGGGGGGGTGGGCACCGGGGGGAGCTGTCAGAACAGACGTATTAATAATCTGACAGCTTCATCTGCTCTCGAAGGCCAGGACTGACAGGCGCACAATGCCATGCGCTGTAGCCACCCTCCGACACGCACGGCTTCCGTGTCCGAGCAACAGGCAAGAGTATAGTAGAGACATGACACGCCTGTGAGGGCCTTGGATAATGCCAGCCGTCGTCAGTCAGGGACCTGTCTCGAATATCGCCACTGACCGCCAGCATGTGTACCGTGACGAGGATCAAGAGATGTGAGTGTATATATTATACGCATATATTGAAAACAGCACATTCTTATTAGCGATCAGGTGAAACCAAAAAGGGGCGATTTGGGAACCAGATTTGTATCCACGAGGCTGTTTATTTGAATCCCAGGTTGGGGTACTGCTGTTGCACCTGAGAACGGAAAGCCTTCATGTAAACACTGTATAAGTTGCTTTTGTTGCCCTGACATGCTATATGATGCAATTCACGTTTAAAAAGTCCAGTTTCTCTTCCCACTGTGTGAGTCGTGGAGGGGGGGTGGACAAATCAAGAGGGGGATTTATGCCATGGGCCCGGGTGGGGTATAAAAAAGAGTGAAGGGGGAAAACAGTCCCTCCCCTGTGGAAGTATTAATTGAGGCTGGGGATTCGCAGCCCTACACCTGCAGATCTGCTACCGTGAACGAGGGGGTCAGTTGGAGTGCAGGTAATTGAAGTGCACCCACCCACAGCCCACACCCCTGGTAGAAAGTGCAGCTACCCCTCCTCCCCCATCTTGCCCTGTCCTCACACCCTTCTCTCTGCTGCACAATTACTCTCTCCCTCACCCCTCCAGTTGGCCCCTGCCATCCTGCTCCTCGTGCTATCCTCAGCGCCATGAGCTACCCTCCCTTTTAACCTTATGCCCCCCCTCCTTCCCAAGGCTGCTGGGAAATCATTTGGAGGCTGAAGCTCACACTAAGCCCCTTTGCTCACTCTGCCTGTGGACCCGCAGGGATGTAAAGAACTCTGGGTAACATTGAACAAAGGGGTAATAGTCCGTAAGCTAATGCATGTGGAAGTGGTTAGTCTACCTTCTCTCCCATAGCATGTTTAATGTTTAATATTTTTTAATAATAATATATTATTAAATGCTTAATATGAATAATAATAATAATAATAATAATAATAATAATAATGATGATGATGATGATAATACATTATTTTTGTATTATTGATTATCACATTTTAGTAATCTGTCAGTGCATGCAGGTATTACTCCTCTGGTACATGGTACTGCTGTGCAAAATTCATCCATTACATTGGAAATATAAATAATTTGGGGATTTGCTTAACTGGTCTGTAATTTATATCAGTGGACATCGCAAAGCGATGGATGTGTAGTGATGTATGTGTATGTGTATCTTTACATCATAAAATGCTCTATTGTTCACCATTTATAGCATTCCACGTTAGTAGTAGTCAATACATGGCTTTAGTTTAAATGTGTTCCTTATGTCTTGTGAGCATAATGATGTCTTAATGATATATCTCATCTTATAACCTGGAAAAGGAGCCAATGGGAAACCTAAAGATTATGTGAATGGAATGATTTTAACATATTTAGTAGCAGCCATTGATTTTTTTTTTTTTTTTGTAAGTGTCTCATGGTCTTCAGTCTCTTCCTTCATCCTGAAGAGAACAAAACCCCTCAACACCACCCCCCGCACACCTCCCTGTGAGTTATTACCTGAAATAATACCATATGGTGTAATGTAAACAACATCTGCATATTCATGTCATCATTTCCTCTCTTTAATTAGTTCCAGCAAAGCAGTTTACCCTTCGGAAGCCCTCGCTGTCAGCTCTGAAACCATACACCCGTGCCCTGCTGTCTGACAGTCCTCCATTTTACCACTCGCACTGTCGCCTTGCCAGTGTAGCGCCAGGTGTGTCTGGGGGGCGAGAGGGGCGGAGAAGGGTGTTAAGAGGAGGTGGGTGTGGCCGTGTCTGTCACAGAAGCACAGACGCTCTAATGACAGACCTGACAGATCCCCGCAGCTACACGGGGGAAAAGCCTGTGGCATCAGAATTTAAATGGTGTTCGATGATTTCTCACAAATGTACAGCTGTTGTAGATCACCCCCACCCCCCACCCACTGCAGGTTAGCTTCCTGCAGGGCTGTGCATTACTTACGGACCCTTACATATCAACCCCTAGTTTAACACAACCCAGAGGAGTACATTCAACTAAATGTCACCACTCTCCATAATAACACACAACATGCATACAGTCAAATCAATTCTTGTGCTTTACCACAGGTTCAACTTTATAGGAAATTGAGATATTTCTCAAATTTGGCATACTTCAATTCAACTTGATGACAGAGGGGGTTTGCTCACAGTGAAAGAATCCAGTGGCTACCAGTATTGTATGCAGTGGGGAAGTGAACACAAGATGACTTTTACCATTTTATTTCTGTCAAGACTTCTATGTTTTTATTAGACACAGTTAAAAAAGAGGAAATTATTGTGTGTGTGTGTGTGTGTGTGTGTGTGTGTGTGTTTGTAAAAATACAATGTAGCTTATGTCAAAACAGTGTAAACAGTATTTTAAATCTTTGTTTTTTGTTTCTTTATCTTTATTAATCTCACTTTTTTCAAACCAGTAGCTTTGTACGTAAGAGTAAATGTTAGCCACAAAGGTAGCTAGAATTATTGAATGGATTTATTGAAGAAGAACAGTGTGATATATGCAGCTAACTATACATTACAAATATCTATGAGTGCTATAATTTCTAAAAACTGAAGATATTCTTTTCCAAGCTTACTCCATGGGGTAGCATTACTCTTTGGACTTAATGACGCTTGGAGTGTTCAAGACCAGGCTAAACACAGTGCTGGATGCATTCTACACTGGAGGAAAAATTACAAGCCTATGGCCTGTTGTCATCAAACTTTATCCCTACTGCTACTGCTACTGTTTTGATCTCTACTAAATGCGACTGCGTCTCACTGACTGTTATCTTTTCCGCTTTGCCCGCAGGTTGTTTTCTGCCACGTCTCTAATGATGACCAATGGCGTGCGAGTCGGGCAGCATCCAACATCAGCTTGAGGTAACGTGAGCAGCTCTTTGGCTTTGATGCCACGTCCTCTAATAAATTAATCTGCCATCCAGGAGCTCATTGTTCACCATCGTCATTACTCCTGACCCTGCGCGGCTCAAACACAGACGTGCCTGAGGGAAGGGAAAGTCAAATGGGGGAAAAAAAGAATGGAACTGAATTAAAAGGAATATCTTGTTAGGAGAGTCAGATATGTTTTAGAGCCACTAGTTTCACTCGGGGTGCCCCGGGTGTCGCGACCTGCTGGCGTCTAGCTAATACACCAGTGCACGTTGCCGCATTGTTCTCAATCAATAACTAATTATCAAAATACCGGCTTTGGCCCCAGCTACTTGTTTTGGAAGAAAAAGAAAGAGAAAAGAGATGGGGGGGAGGAAAAATAACGATGGCTTTTGGCTGGATGGCGATGCTGCCGCCACCACACTGTCGCAAGCCTTTCAGCATGGCCTGCGCCGTCAGACTGAATTACTGTCCGCCGCTAATTGACACGGACTCGAACAGAAGAATGCTTGTTGCTAGCGAATGTCACAATGATAT
This sequence comes from Aldrovandia affinis, assembly GCA_029706075.1. Taxonomy (NCBI): domain Eukaryota; kingdom Metazoa; phylum Chordata; class Actinopteri; order Notacanthiformes; family Halosauridae; genus Aldrovandia; species Aldrovandia affinis. Next base: position 10,579,505 of record JAINUG010000004.1, read on the forward strand.
CCTCAAAGTTATAAGAGGAGACAAAAAGCACAAAAACACACAGACTGACTCCGGTGGCCATGGCCTGGTGCAAATGAAACTTGGCAGGATGAGGAAAGAGAATTCCACGGCATTACGTCACAGAAAATTAAGTGACATATTTTAGACTTTTCTTTTTTTCAACAAGCAAAACCAAATCTCAACTCTTGGTTTAAAAATACAAAGACCTGTATTCCATTCGGAACTCAGTTTTCCATACCGCCTTCATTGTCGCCATACCACTTTCTCCCTGCTCTGCGATTACCCAGTTCAATTTGATTTCTACCCTACTTGGTACCTACAGTAGTACATTTCACCCACCTACAGATTTGCCATTTGAACGAAAGCCAATAAATGAATCATTTGTAAAAAATCAGGAGCAATATATTGTATTTACTCTTGCACTTCAATAGTGGTCGTTAGAAATGTCCTCCAAACAGAGGCAAGGACAGCAGTACGGGCCAATAACCGAGAGATATATGCTTAGACTCGCTGGAGGTAAATCAATCGGGCTCACAACCTGGAGGCTGCAGTTTCGACTCTTGGGTGGGGCTATGTGCCCTTGAGCACAAGCCACTTAACCCGAATGCTTCGTTAAAATATCCGACAGTGTAAATGGATAATGTGTGAAAAGGTCTGCAACTCACCTTGGATAATAACCACTAGTAACGACTACAGCCTCGTGGGTGCCACCCTGGACGGAGGTCCATCAAACCTGGGATGTGCCTGCTGGCCCCCCCCCCCCCTGTGGCAGGTGAGGGTACGGTCTTCATAAGATGATCGGTGCGGAGGATTGGGTGGGTCCGCCTGCTGGAGTGAGACTGGTTGAGCTGCGTCCAGTGTGTGACCTCATTATGGGAGTTTAATTGCATTCTTATGCAGTTTCACTTCTTTTTCTACCACAGAACCTGATGTCCTCCTGACAGCCCTCCACAACAATTCCTGTGTCACTTCAAAGCAAATTAATTACTTATGGCCTTGGTCTACAAGGGACCAAACACGAGGTATGTTTGTATGACTGTGTGTGTGTATGTACATATATATATGCATCATATCATCTCACAGATTGTCTGTGATAATATACAGTGTATAAATATACTGTATATATATATGTATATATATATATATACATATATATATATTTTTTTCTTACTAAATTCATTCTAATCGTGGACACACACACAGACACACACACACACGCACACACACGCACTTACACACACACACACACAAGCATATTAAAACAGGTCATCACCGCATTTATGAAATGTTTCTCAAGTTCAGAGGCTGATTATGGCAAGCTATGTTCTGAGTACATTTAAAATGATAGACTGTGTACTTCTGCATGGACATCATCAACAAACGTTGTGCTTGGTGTTTGCTGATAATCAATTTCCAGCTTCCGTTTTCACCTTTTTATATGGTTTTTAATGATGTGATTATTTGACTGCTTTCTCCATAAAATTAAAAAAGCAATGAATAACACCACTTAGACAAAATACTATATGGTGCACCTCATTTGGGAAGAAAGATGGTGAGCCATAGGCCATACAATCTGATATGTAGATTAATTAAAATTCTAATTTATTGCATTTAAATTTGCAAGGGCTCTTCTGCCTCCCTCTGATTGTAACACTGTGTCGACATGTTTCACGTTCAAGAACAATAATAACGATGGTGTTTTACATTATTAAAAAGATATCATTGTAAGTATTGCACTTGGTGAAATCGCTGTTTCACAATTTTCCTACTTGATTCATTTTTGCATACTTATGAACAGTTCTATTTCAATCAGTCGTGCATCATAATTCAGTAGCAAAAAAGTTCTTAACTTGTTGGCATAAAAGATGGCACAATAATGCATATTAATATGTAAATGCACTGAGACAGAAGCACAGCAATCAGCCGCCGATTCATTAACACCTTCTAAGTTTGTACCTGTTCCTAATCCTGTGACGGTAATTAGGAGCTGCTGTGGAACACATTTCACGAATTAAAAAGAAATGCAATCCTGTATGCTGTAGTTGACACTTCTAATTAGATTTGAATTGTTGACGGTTATTGCACAATTATAAAACAACCAACCAACCAACCACCAACAATTTAAAGGTGATTTTGTATATATACACTATATGGCCAAAAGTCAGTGGACACCCCCACTAATTATTGAGTTCAGGCAATGGGTGTTTCAGCCACACCCATTGCCAACAGGTGCATAAAATCCAGCACATAGCCATGCAATCTCCACAGACAAACATTTCGAATAAGAATGATTCGTAAAGAGCTCAGTGACTTTAAATGCGGCACTATCATAGGATGCCACCTTTTGTCCACTGACTTTTGGCCATATAGTGTGTGTGTGTGTGTGTGTGTGTGTGAGAGTAGTTTTTAGAGAAAATCTGACTGTGGATGTCTACCACACAGTGATGCTCCTCCCCTGTGTTTCCAAAATGTTGGGGGGTTGGGGGCAGTGTTTATGCCAGCGATGTCACCTGCGATGTCACCCCTGGGTCACCTGCACACCTCACCCCAGCTACTCCAGAGCCAAAGCCATAAATGGAGCGACGCTTTCAAAACATTAGCACACGGGTAAAGGAGCTACAGGGGCATTGCACCAACAACAATGCAAGTGAAATGGGAAAAAGTACAATGAAACAGATTAGTAGGTGTGCGTGACACTGTGTGCTCATGTGAGTAGATGTGTAAATGTGTGTGTGAGTCAATATAATATAATATATGCTATTTAGCAGACGCTTTTATCCAAAGTGACTTACAGTAGTGAATGCATACATTTTTCAGTATATGTGTTCCCAGTGGGAATTGAACCTACAACCTAAACGTTGCCAACGCCATGCTCTACCCACTGAGCCACACAGAACCACAGTCAATTGAAGAGTGTGAGTATCTGTGTGTTTGAGTATGTTTCACAAAGTGTGTGTGTGCATGTGTGTGTCAGTGTGAGTTTAAGTGTGTGTGCATGCCTGTGTATATATGCTTATGCATTAGTATGTATGTGTGTGTGTGTTTGTAGGGTGGGAGGGTGAGAGGGTGAGAGTTTTGTACATAAAATATTTAATATTTTATATATTGATCCATTTTAACACTTATTTAAAAGCATGTTGGATTCATTCTGTCTGCTTGTTTATAAGAATGTACAGGAATCAGCCATTTCTAATTGTCGTCCACTGATCAGACAGGGACCAGATTTGTTGGAAGAATGTTCCACAGACAGGGGCAGGTTGGGGAGGGGGGGGCTTGATGACAGGTCTGGTTTGCCTCGGCCATGTGGTCCCGCAGTTGGGGCTGGCCCAGTGCGACGTGAGGGTCAGGCAGTGACGGCGTGGGGTCTGCGGCTGCCCCTCTGGAGGAAGGAGCAGCCTGTTGAATTTGGCCCATTTAAATGGAGTATGCGCTCTAAATGGAGTTACTTTCTCCAGTGGTCACAAATGGCGGGAGAAATTGTCCCGGCGCCTGTGGGCATAGGGGGACTAAAAAATAAGTCCCACACGGCTGGTGAAGGCCGCAGAAAATAGCCCCCAGTGATGATAATAATAATAACAATAAACCCTTGTGGCTATATTCAGACAAAAGTAGGAGAACCATCTTGGGCCGCTGCAGGGAGAAAATAAGGGAGGATGGCAGGTTTTTGGCCGGGGGTGTTTCACCAAAAGAGCTCCTGGTCCTAATGACATTAGCAACCATGAAAAGAGAAGAATCAGCTGATTCCTGTTGGTACAAAGAAAAGCTGGTTGTACAGAGGAGTTGAATAAGGCAAAAGAAATGTGAAGGAAAAGTACAGACAGAAGAGCCGGAGACGGGGGGGGACGTTATTGCCTGGGATCTGAAGTAATACCACAGCACAGAGCCAAGCTGTACAAACAGTCACAGGCTCACGCAGTCAATAAAATGAGCAATCTTCAGAGGCAGGCGCCGTAATCAAGCCCAAATCCATATCGAGGTGAATGCCAGAGTTTTCGAAATGTCAGCGGCAGTGTCTTCAGAAGGGCAGCAGTGACAGGCGAGGCGTGGAGGGGAGAGGGCCGGTCCGGGCCGGGGGGTCCCGGAGCTGCTGAGGTCCTGGACACAGGGGCGGGAGGAGGGGGCGGAGCGGGGCAGCGAGGGTGCACCCTGCTCCCCGGCCCGGACCGGCCTGCTGTGCCCTGATAAGACACAGGGCTGCAATTCCAATATCATCGCTGCTCCATATCAGAGCCAATAACCCAAACGTCCACAGAGGGGTCAAGAAGAAAAAAACAGGTGTGTGTGTTCAGAATTTAATACCCCCATATGGCACAGGCACTGCCTTCCCTGTCCCCGGACATCTTTGGATTTACATATGAGTGCCATTATGGCACATTTTTAACTATAGCAAAATAGCTTCATGAAATTGGGTGGGGGTTTTTTCTTCTTTTTCTTCTTTGAAATTCATTCTTGTCCACCCTTTTGAAAAAGCAAAGTCTTTCTTTTTTGAAGGTCTTTTAAGTCATTATGAATGATTATTTTCTCTCTCTCTCTCTCTCTCTCTCTCTCTCTCTCTCTCTCCCTCTCCCTCTTCCCCTCTCTTTTTTGGCTTAGTCTTCTTGAATAAAATAAGCAGAGATTTGCTGAAAATCAGTGGCTTTTGTGTGTGGCTGCAGGAGCATGGTGAAATGTTTGGACACTAATACCCATTCATTTCAGCAGCGCCGTAAATAAAAGCTTGCAGAAACGAGTCTGCCATGAAGTGGTATTCTTTGGTGCCCAGCGGGATATCCTGTTCACATTAGCACAGCAGGAGAAAACTGGCCGGAACAGCCAGACAACTAAATCAAGACGTTTTCAACTTCTGACAAAATTACTATAGGGAAAAAGGGAGGTGGGGGCAGTCTAAAGATAGGGAGGTGGGGGTGGGAGATGAAATCTTTTCAATAAGGCTGTATATTCCTAATAATACCTTTAAGGAAAGCTCCATGTGTCTGACATGTTCCAGGAAGTGTTACCCAAATGAGGAGTACAATGTGCCTGGATATTAAAACCATTTTATTGTAAAGAAAGGGGGGGTAACTCAACAGCCCTTTTCCTCCCTCTTTTCTTTTCTTTTCTTTTCTTTTTAGTCCCCAAATATATGCAAGGATTTTGCGAGTATCCATGTTAAAGGCACAAGGTTTTTTTTTCTTAGTTTGAGAATAGCTTTTTTTGGAGATCTTTAGCAAAATGTAAAGTTCACTGTTTTCCTTTCTCTTATTATCTGCATTTTGAGTTTTATAGAAATTTTTTTTTTTATATTAACTGTGTTTCATTTTAAAACAGGGGTAGCACATTCCACTTGCCACATATGCAAGGAATATGATTACATACAGCAGTTTAAAAAACGTTCTCTAATAAATTAATTTTAAGGTTATATCCATATTTTTGGTTTTGTTTATACACAGGTGCAAACATGACCAAGAACGCTGAATAATCCAATGCCTCCCTGCACTGTAAAAAGTGCAGTAAGATTCATATCTCCTTGAAGCCGTTAAAGGGGCAGAAACCGTTTCATTCAACTCTGACTGCTCCCAGGAAACATGGATTAAAGACCAGGTGGGGAGAACAACAACAAAGCCACATCTAACTGGATTGTGCTGAAATGACAAAGGTGGCGGTGGGGGGCAATACAGTGCAGACGGTGGTAGGCCTGACCGAGAAGTTGCAGCCCTTATGCCCAATGTGCAGGTGGTCTTTAGAGTTTGGGGTTAAATCTGAGCGGCTGGCCTACATGAAAGAGTCCCCCTGCCATCATGTGACCACCTCAGCTCCAGCAGCAGACCAATACTGATGAAACCCTGGCGGCAGTGAAGTGCAACCAACACCCTGGCGCGGATCTGCATGGCCAGTGTGAATGTATGGTTGTGGTAGGCCGCCGCTGGGATTCACACACCACCGCAGGGCAGCCGAGGATTAACCCCCCCTCAGTGTACTTACAGCCAAAGAGAAAGTTTGTATGTCTCTCGCCATCATTCTTCCACTATTTCTCCCCCTACCCCCTCTGTCCCTTTCTCTCCCTCGCTGGGTTCAGTAGATCTTGAGGAAAACGGCAGCATGCTGGTCAGTGTCCCACAAGGACACCGGGTCCTCATGAAGCCCCACTGTCCCCTGGCCCAAGCCCTTCTGCCTCTGCTCTGTCCCTGCTCCATGACCTGATGGAGTGCCTCACGCATGCTGGGAAATCACACACACAGAAACACAGGCAGCCAATGCCATGTGCTTTTGTACAAATGTGCATTTTTTTCATTTGTGAAATCTCATACACCTTGGACTGCAAAGAAAAACAAAACAAGGGATTGTTGCTTAATTCAACTGAATTCAAGAGAGATGCTTTTTCTGTCTTTTAATGCAGATTAAGTGACTGGCAGAGAGTGATCCGACCCGTGTTTGAAGTGGTGAATCATGTCATACTGTAGGATCCTTTCCATATAGTCCTCACAAGTGAGAGCCATTTTTTTTCTTCTCCCTTCAGGATGTTTTCTGGAAATATCTCGAAAGGACAGAGCAACTGGCAACACTGGCATGTTGAAATTCACAGCTCAAAATTCAGGTGCGACTCAAAACATTTTTTCTTTTATTTACAGACACAAGGACTCATAGAGTGCAAGTTATAAGGCAAGATTTCATTCATGTCACTGGAGAAACAAAAACAAGGGCATGGACAGCATTTACATCGAGCTGCACGGAAATATAAGTATACAACTGCAACTGCTATAGTATACACAGAGTGCCTGGCAATTATCCTGACAAACAACATGCCTATGGCATATTAATGTGCAGGTAGAGCCTAATAATAATATGAGAGCAACAAGATAGCATTTGCATGGGACCAAACGATCCTTAAGAGCAATCTTTGGCCATCTTAAACACAAACATTACAGGATTTGTTGTATTTGCACTGTGCTGCTCACGTGATTAACCCCATGAAAAAGAGCTACCCATAATTCTCCTGTAAAGGAGATGTTTTTAAGATTTTTTCATCATGGCCTTCCCCACTTTTGGAAGGATGCGCCGGTTATGATCCTAAATGCAACTCCATTTCTCCGACAGACATTTGAGAGAGTGAACTATGACACCACAATTTAATTGCCTGACCTCAGTTGATTAGCTTTATGGTGCGGATCTCCTTATATAGGAGATCCACGCTGACCCCCTCGAATAGAGTCGTTCCCCCTCTCCTCCCCAAACTCTTTCCATGGACTTTGCAGAAAATGGGCCTGAGCCACAGTGGGTTAATACTACACCTCTGGTTGCTTAAAAAGAATGGGAGACGACAGACCGGGGCCTCTACCCCCACCCCCCACCCACACGCAGCACCTCTGAGGAGATGTCTTTAAGAGCGAGAGGCAAAATGAACTCGTGTCAAGCTGTTAGGCCGGGGAGAGACGAGAGTGCCATCCAATCACGGGAGTCCCAACACAGGATCCCATTATTAATGACACTGAGCGGCGGGCCCCGGTCAAAGGTCCCTCCCACCACAAAAGTTCAGGTGTTACCGGATTCATTAGAGCGTCGCTTTCCGGGAGACGTGATGTCATTCCTGTTGTCTGGAGAAGGGGGTGAAAACTAGAATGTCTTTACTGCTGTCAACACCCTGCCATCTTAATTTCTTTTTATGACGGTACAACTCAGACCACCTGGGAAAGGTTGGGGGGTCAGAGGATCGCGGGAGCTTCTTATTTAAAGGGGGGGGGTTCAGAATAGTTGACATTTCTTCCCTTTTTTGCAGCTTGCCGTTTCTCTCCTTGTTAAAAGAAAACGTGTCACATTAAACTCAGTATTTCATACGTTCCTCGAGAAAAAAAAAAGCAGAGGAGATAATGATCAGTCATGCTTCACTGTTCTTTTACAGCGTGGTTAGGACCGATACTATCACCTGCGTGTACGAAATGATCACAGATGGTGCCACTGTGGGGGTGGGGGGAGCGGGGCGGTGTTTTAATATTAAAAGAGTCCAAAAATAATTAAAATTAAAGATCTAATCGCGCACAATTTAACGCAACTCAACGCAGAGACAGTTTTGCACAATAATTTATGTTGCGATAAATACCCTTCGAAACCTCTCCTACCTCAAAGAATTAGCTAATTTGTGATTGCATGTATCTCGATGCATTTCCACATCCGTGTATATTTTGAATGGTCACACAGAACACACAACACACACACACACACACACACACACACACAGATAGATAAATAGCTGTCAATGCCTGTGCCAAGTTAATAATGTAATACAGTCCCCCCCAAGGGGCCAGTCCGACCAGCAGGGTCCCTGTGCTCTGAGAGGGGTGAAGGTGCGCCATCAATTTTTTTTTGGGTGGGGGGATCCCTGACCCGTTGGGTGGGAGCACTAATGGATGACCTTGAGGTTGGAGTGCTCCAGACTTTGGGAGATCATGTCTCCTCACCCTTCGAGCTCTGTGACCCCCCACTCCCCCACAGCTCATACTGTCCTCTTCTGACCTCAACCTTTTGCTCACTGATCTTTGACCAAATTATTAAGCAGACACCTGCTTCGAGTCTGTGACTGGGCCAGTCTGGGGTGGGGTTGGACTGGTTTGGAGTGGATTGGGGTGGGCGGGTGGGCTGACCACCCTGGGCAAGTATAGCTCGATGTGAAACGTTTGCAGCGTGACACAGTTGTCAGCGTGCTGCCAGAAGGATCTGTCTGTTAGACTGTGGTGAAAGCACAGAGGAGGCCTCAAGTTTAGGTAAACAGTATGTCTGACGTTTTTTTATAGTGATAGTCGCATGCTCTGTTTTAGCAGACGTAACCTTTCCTTCCAGCAACCCCTCTACAGACACACACACACACACACACAGTGCGGGTTTATTTGTTTGGACAGGTATGCTGCGGGAGGGACAGGTAGTTACAGGAGATAAACGGTGTCCCTGTGGCAGGGGAGCTCGGAGGGCATTATTTCCTGTCCTGTCTAATGTGCAGTGAGAGGTAAATATGCTTCCAGAGCGGTGCTCTCAGGTGCATCTCTGGGGGCCGTGAACCAGGAGGCGCTCTGTATTAGAGCAGCTCCTAGTGGCTGATAGGTGCAGTGGGTACACCAGACCAATGCCAGGCTACAGGTGGGCTCCGGCCGAAGCCATGCACCCTCCACTTCACGGCACAGCGACCGCTTGGCAGTGCTCTCCAGACCTCGGCCTTCTAAAGCTCAACCAGCAGAGCTGCTGTGACACGGAGCATGTCAAAGTTTCAGTTTCACACACACACATATGCACGCATGCACACACGCACGCACACATGCACACACACAAGCCTCTTAGGCCAAACCTGGACTGCACTTCAAAGCGTTATCTTTGAGATCAAAGCAGAATTCATATTTTGTCTCTTGCAATGCAATAAGGAATGTAATATAAACGAGCTCCACATTCCATTGCTATGCAACAGCCCTGGCTTATGTACTGTTCCCCATTCAGATTTTGTATATATATATATATATACATAATATAGGATTATGCAGGCAATAGGCATAGTTGTGGATTAATAAAATAACAAATGTAATATTAAAACTGGTGTGTTTTTTCTCCTGGTAATGAATCTAGGCTTGTGACACACTGCGATGTAGCCTTTTTGTGTAGAGCTGCAGTATGTTCGAGACCAGACAGAGTGGCGCGCGATGCAATGAGAGAAAGTCGGTAATTGGTGTCATTATATCTAGAGGGGAAAAGCAGTGTTCCGTCAAGGGCAGGGAGGTAGGAGCGCAGGCCCTGGGGGGCACCCCTCCGGAGCCCCGGGGGGAGCGCTGGCCATTAAAGGTGTGGCCCGGGAGTGACACTGACCTAGCCTGGCCGTCCTCCATTGTCCTGCCATCTGCCCAAACGTGAACTCTGCCTCCTCGACCCGGCGTCTCAATTAACATGTCCAGCTGGGCGGAGAATTCCGTCAGCTCCCTAATATCATTACTGCCCCCCTCCAGACAGACCGGAATATTAATATTAAAGAAAGAAAGTGCACCGAGGTCTTTTACTTCGCCGTGGGAGAGCTGCTGCTCCTTGTGCTGTACCGAGGTTCGCACGAACAGAGAGGGAAATCCGAGAACCTTCAGACACGGTTGGGTTCTACTCGTGGGACACAGAAACACGCTCTTCCTCCTCTTCCTGTGAACAGGTTAAATCAAGAATGTATCTATGTATACAGTGCCTTGATCACAAACGAAAGGGGCCCTAATAGCCCTGGATGTCTGACCCAGGTTCTCGAGCCTCTCCTCGAGGTGATTTCAGTGATGCACAAAGATGCATTCATGTTTATTCAATCAAATCAGGAAAACAGGCAGTGGGGCCTTTGTTTTTCATGTTCCTCTACCATTAAGGTATGAAGGTTGCTCGGTTGTACTGTAGGTGTGTGTGTGTGTGCGTGTGCGTGTGTGTGCGCATGTCTGTGTGTACATCTACGTAGATTGGATGCGTTTCACAGAAGAACAGTGGTATATTAAAACGTTGAGGAACTGGATTCTTTGAGAGTGCTTCACTGCCTTGCAGGCTAGGCCCGTCCCGTGGCTCTCCGGAAAGTGCTGGATTTAGGAGCTGGCATTGCGATGGACCGCTGTTGCCTGACCCAATAACAGGGGTGCTGCTGCAGGCGGCGATGGTCGACCGCTCCAAAGTGAACCAGTGCGCTCAGCAGCTTCCCCGCCTTCTGTGCGAGCCCCTGCCGTGGCGGCGTAAACGGGACCAACTCAGTCGGCCACCATGCGTTGCCCGTCACGGCTGTAACGGAGGACAATGCCGACCTGCACCAGATTTTTGGAATTAGCTGGCCCTTCTCCAGACAGATTGTACTGCCGGGATGCCAGTGAGACCAATGGAAAGTGCTATTCCCTTCCTTTTCAGATATGTATATGGGATGTGAAGATTAAATCCAGGTGTCGGAGCCCGTAAATGCTGTTCAGGCAAGGGCCACCGCTGGCTGTGCTTGGGAACTTATACCACGGCTCTGTGTGCCAGCTGGTAAAAACTCGTACTTGTTTGCCAAAAGAAGTCTAGCTACTCATGGCGGAGAGCTATGACAATCCAAAACAAAAGTCCCCAGTGTGAGAGCAGGCCACTGTAGAGAGCAGTGTGTAGTGTCTGGCGGGGTATTTACGATGTGCGTTACACTCCCAGCCAAAAGCAGGAGCTGTGCACAAGTGCGAGTACCTGGGAACGAGCACTCACGGCAGAAAACCAGGCACCTTTGGACACACCGTTCTAATAACACAACAACACAGCTGTGCAAATAAACATCCATTTAGGTTAAAAAAATATTATTTTGTCTGCTTACTTTATCACAATAAATACGAGTATTTCATTTTTTGTTTCTTTTTTTTAGAACATCAAGTACAAGAGCACCGTTAGCCAGTTCTCATTTGGAGAGATGTATTAATGATAGACTTTCTGGAAGTTTCTAACATATGTGTTTTTGAGATTTCACGTTGTCTGGGGGAAGATCTGTAGATGGGCGGCCAAGAATGGGTTTTGAGAAAGGAACATCCCCTCATTCTGTGAATCTCGTGTACAAGAACCTAAAACATGCAAACATGGGCTTGTATATCAACCCCATCATTTAAAACTGAACTTTAAAATAATATATTCAATGCGGAAGTGGGCACCAGGGATATCCCAGATCAAAAGCACCAGGAAACTGCTCTTCTTCAGTAGTACATTTTATGAGGTATATTTCACAGGAAGAGGAAGTCATGTAAGTGACCCCCCCCTTGGCGATGGAGTGATGGGGTGGTGGAGAGAGGGCACTCATACCCTTGATATACGAAGAACCCGGGCCACCAGAAGCTGTCCTCTGTCCCCCCCGCACCAATCATTTCATAAGCTGTGCTCCATCCCCTCCCGACTGCAGGACCTGAGCTTCAAAAGCAATTTCAGGGGGAAAATAAGGTGCTTTTCTTCAATTTTTGAGCCATTTGCACGGGGTTAGTGTTGTTTACCCACCTAGTACTCTGGTATTTACATACCTCTTTAAAGAAAAATTGCTAGGTATGATTTATGGACTGCTGTGAGAGCCCAATTTTCCATGTTGTGCATCTAATCTGAGGGGCCATGTGGAAAGGTCACATCGGCCCTACAAATACCAGGCCCCCTTCTCCGCAGACAGAGGATATTCATTTTTCTTAGAGAAATGACAGGTGGGCCTTCGCCAAACAGGGTTACGGTATGCAAACACCGGCCCCGTCTGATAATGACTTTCTGGAAAGCGCGCGCTTTTGACAAAAAGCACAGGGACATTTCCATCGCCGAAATCTATTTTTTCCCCCATAAAGAGTCAAATAAATAAATAAAGCAACCCCAAATATGTCACAGATTTTTTGAACAACAGTTGCAGCCTGTGGGCTCTTACTTTGATGATGGCTTCCATTAGACTGCATTTGTCTCTCAGCTCTTTATTGTTTTTTGTGCTCATTCAGTTCTCAAAATCTCTTTTACTGTGTAATATACAGTGTGTACATGTTAACGAAAAACAGTGGGAAACTTGCAAAGCCAAAGCCGGCCTTTCACTTTTGGCTGCTGTGCTGTGTCCACAACGCTATGTAACATAACAGGATGGAAGTTGTACCCTTTCTAGCACCATTTTTGTTATCAAAACCTTCTGCCTAATTAAATAAATAACCTGTTTGTACTGTATTAGCGTATGTGCACTGACCAGCCTTGCCATACATCATTAAACTGCCATATGGCATGTGTTTCAGGGAAGAGCAATGAACTGTCAGGCCAAACTGTCTTATAACCTTTACCCTGGCCCTTCACTCCGATGGGATACCATACCGGGGGGATAAAAATACTGAAATAAAATACATTTAAAGGCACTAGAGGGAACACGATACCGTATCAGCCTCTCAGAGTGTGGACTCCACTTTCTGGTCCTGTGTTTCGGGGGCACCGCCACACAACACAAATGTAATTCACTGCACAGAGTTATAAGACAGGCCTTCAGTCTTCTTCTTTTTTCTTTTTTTTCAACTAAAAAATATCAATATATAAATATCAAGACATCCACCAAAAAATGACTCCCAACCTAAAAGACTGAGCTTTCTCAACATGAATAGTTAATGATCAATCACAGCCCTCTAATCTATTATCCATTAAATAATAACATTCATTAATATTAACTGTGTCGTCTGGCTGTATTGCATTTCGGAAAGGTGCAGACTTTTCACGTTTCATTCAGATGGAGGGGGGGGCTCCCGAAAAGGTCACAGAAATCATAGTGGGTCTGAAACAGCAGAGAAAATCAGAAAGGGCACCACAATCAAGCCATCGTTTCGGGATAAGCCAGCAGCATTAAAGTGACAGGGACCCCAAACGCATTGTACGCTCCGGTATAATTTATACAATATATCAACGGGAAAGCATTGTTGTGCTGCTAGCTCGCACTTCGTGGCATTTTTAATAGCGGGAAGAAAATTGTGGCAATGGAGATAATTAGAGTGGATTTGCATCTTTCATCATATTTATGTGACAACTTTTTATTTAAACACGGGACCACTTAATGTCGCACTGGGACGAGCTGAAAACAATGAGTTTCTGTCTTGCATTCTTTTCTCTGAAGCCGCAGTTAAGCTTTAGTCCAATGAATTAGATTCATGATTTGTGAAAGTAAATTTTGGAAAAGTGTGTATTCACATACAAACAAACACAGATACACACACAGCAAAGTAGTTTAAGACCTGAATTCAATCAGTATTTGTCCATAACTTTGACTTAAGTGCAAGTGTTCAATTCAAATGTAGTTTAGCGAGTTCAGCGATGGAAAAAAAATGCTCTCGTCAAATTGTGTTTTTGAAAAAAAAACCCCACTTGCATTTATCTGTAAGTCAAAGATTAGGTCAAATGATTGAATCCAGGCACATAATGGCCTTGCGTACAGTAACTAATTGCAGAGTATGTGTTTAATGCTTCCTGCATGTTGATAGTTCCTGTATGTAACATGCATCTTCAGTGAGGTACGGCCACATTTCTCTGGAAGCAGGGGATCAAGTTCAGCCTAATGATGGACCCCCTGACCTCTTCCCGGGAAACAAATGGAACGTCAAGGTGACGTTGGGTTGGGGGGGGGCGGGGGCAGGGATTCTCCCATTATCGCTGGGCAGTTTTTTGGGGAGGAGAACAGATGCAGCGCAGGGGACCAGGAAAGGGGTGAGGGTCAGGTCAAGGTGACCATACGCCAAGGTGAGGGTCATGTAAGCATGGCTGCCTCTGGGGGCTGCTGGTATACCCCGAGGCCAGAGGGAGCGGGATGGTGGAGAGAGGCATCCATGCAACGAACACCCGTGGATCAAGTACTGGTCCCATGAGGGGGGTAACTACCGTTTGTGCTTACCCCATCCCTGCAGGAATCACCATGTGCTTTGATAACCTTGCCTAGACACAAAAAAGATCCTAAACATCAAGATCTTAAGAATAACATGTATAAAAGATCACTTTTCCCTGCTGTGGCCTGTAGTGCACTGGGCCCATCGATTAACTTTCTCTGCAGGGAAATTGACCATGAGGCCAAGTGTTCAGCATGATAACAGGCTTTTTAAAGTAAATGTCGAGATAGAGACAAACAGACACACGGCCTCTGCATGTCCTGCTTCTTATAGCCGCAGCAGAACTGAATTGTATATTTAATTCATATTTTTGTTGTATTTTGAAGAAACAATTGCTTCTTATTTTCAAAGATTACTGTTCTTACAGAGGAACAGGACAGATATGACATGCACATGCTAAATTCAGGTATTATGTTAAGGAGAGGTGTGTATGCATTTAAAGCAAATTGGAATTATTTGGAAGAAAAAAAAGATTGGCATCGTCCCTTTTAGGGAGTGACTTATAGGCTGAAATATAGAAATTCCCTCTCAGTATTTGTTTCTTTGCATATGTTAGTGTTCAAAATATATGTTCTCCCACAGTACGTTTTTAAGTAAATTAACTGAAATCAGAAGATTTGTGTCAGCCAAGAGTTGGGGCAGATCCCATGGCACTGCAGGGGAATGAAGTGGTTCAGGCGCCCTTATTTTTAAACTTAATTAAAAAGATGACCTACGTGATTTATTTGATTTCCCAGGCCTATAAAGGGCATTAATAAAGTGGCAAGGAAAATACTTAAGAATGTATTCAAATAGAACAAGAGGTTCTAGTGCGGGGGCCAAACTGCCATTCATTTAAAATTCAAAGGGAGTAGGATCTGTGTGGGGTAAGTTTGTGCCCCCTGATCAAAACACAGGAAGAGGAGCTGCAGCCAATCAGCTGTGTGCAGAACTGTTCTTATTTTCATTAGATTTGCTATTTTGTAATGACTCAGCTGTGTGCTGTACTGTTGTTCTTATTAGGGTAGCTATTCTGTAAGACCTCTATTCAGCCAAAAGCGCAACGTTAAAAAGCGCATTGCCCTTAACTTTGAGTTGCAAATGAGAGACGCAATCCATGTTTTTTCCTTTCTTTGTTGACATGTTTGATTCATTTAGATGGCTGCTAAATTCATAATATTTTGTAAGAAATACATTTGCTCTAAGGTCAAGTTAAGGACAAAATGTGGTTAGTTTAGATAAGAGGAATTTTGGGGTGTCCTGTTGGCTGATTCAGCTACATGTTTATCCTATTTTAATTGTATTGTACATTTTTGTCACTTATTGAAACGGGATGTGTGATCTCCTCTCTAAGCTATAATAAACCATTTAAAACTGTTCTTTTGCTGTTACTGTTAAAGATTATTTTATTTGTTTGAAACGTCACATGGCAGAACAGACTGCGATTGGGAAAACAGTGGTACAGGACACTGTGTTATCTACAGTCACCTTTTGTTGCAGTCTTCGAACAAGATGAACAAAAAAGTGACACTCCCGGATACAGAAATCCGATCCTGATAAACCTGTTGGAGCATCCGGTTAGATTCACTCCAGAATGTGTCCCTTATTAAGTTAATATTCACTCTGTGCATATGGTAAACAGTAAGCAACTGTATTTAAAAAATGCTCTTTGTAACAGCTAAAAAAAAATGAATGAGAAAACCCTGCTAATGGAATTTGGGGACTCATTTCTCTCTGTGCCCGTCATATACACCTCAAAGAGATATTAAATATTTAATGAAGAGAACGACACCAGTCCCCCCCTCCCCAATATATGTTTTTCCCTCTCTTTTCCCTGTTCTCAGACTACTGTGGACCGCAAACTGTTCCACGTTCTACAAAGGAACAATTAAATATTTGCTCGCGCATCACCAACGCTTAAATAAAGTGAGCAAACAAGCCGTCAAATATGTTAACACGATTTCCCATCTTTTTACATTTGAAGTGACGCCACTGGAACCCGGTGCATGCTGGGAAAGGGGATTACAGTGAATTATAGATCAATGTGCGTTTTGTCTGTTAGAGACGGGAGGTGGGCGCTGGGTGACTCGTCACAGTTCAGGCTCTCCTCCGTTCAGGTTCACTTCTGCACGCGTGTTAAACTTTCATCTGTTCTCTCCCCTCTCCGCTCCGAGGCATTGCCTGCTTTTTTAACCCCCTGACCTTATTGGGAATAATAATAATTCAATATTTTAAAAACAGGAGGTTAAAAACCTGAGGAATATGGTTTTGAGCAAAAAAAATAATTTTTGTAATAATATTTTTGTCATGTGACACAATCATTTATCCCAGCCAGAGTCGACTCTGGCGCGACGGGGAATCGAACCGCGGTCACCGTGGCCAGCGTCGGACGTTGAAACTACTAGACCATGGGAGGCCCTGAAAAATACACTTTAATGGACACCCAAGTAACAGGCACTAAGAAAGTAACCGACACTGTTCAATAGTTATGACTTTGTAGGCCTTTTTACTATCAAGTGGTAAAACATCAGCTCACAGCGAGTGAGTGACTCATTCATCAAGTGAGTGCATGAGTGAGCGAATCAGTCAGTCAGTCAGTGGATGTGTGAGTGAGTCAGTGAGGTATACTACCATTTCAAGGCCTAATTCCTCTAGACAAGAAAAGAGAACAAATTGAGAAGGTCTGGCCCAAGGTCCACGCAAACCAGGTTCAGCCCCCTACCAAAGAGGCAGCTTTGAAAGTGAGTACATTAACCTCATTAGTGACTGCTGGCTGGGTCCAAGACATTAGAGGAGCTCCAGTGCACAGCACAGTGCTCTACTGGACTGGCAGCCGTGCCGAACTGCCAAAGTTTGAATGGAAAAGTTGTGCGATTCAAACCCATCTCTTGGAAGGGTATCTGTATCTACAAAATAAATAGGAGGATAGTATAGATGAAGAGATCACTCTGTTGATTGGATTCAGTGTAATAACAACAGGATTAAATCAGAGTGAAAAAAGAGAGTCATAATATTTTTAAACAACCAATGAGAAAGGGGAAGACGGGTGGGGGGGGGGGACGCGCACCCCAAAGGTCACTTTCCCCTTTGTAGTCAATAATTGACATTTAAACGTGCGTTTCAAACGTCACTGATAATGTTACTGGAGATAATGGAGGGAGGGCTGGCACATTGGCTCGCAATTACGGGCATAATGAGATGCAAAAATGCTAATATCCTTTGTGAGCGGCCCTAGCCGTGGCGTCTGTGCACGGTGATGGATGCCCCCTCCCCCCCCAGGGCTGGCGGGCGTGGAAACAGTCAGGAAACAGAGTGTGTGTACACCTCCTCACCTGCCCTCCGGAAACCTGATCTCACCACGACTCTGGCTGCTCCCGGTCTCCATGTCTAACCCGTGATTTATAGACGTCTGCCTGCATGGAATCGACACGTGGCTTGTAAATCTGTCCATGCACACACGTTATTCTAAAGCGTTCCTAAGGAGCCATAACAATAAATCCACGTCTCGTTTATTTTTTGCACCGCCCCCCCATTCTGTTACGATTCAGGGTTTTTTTCACAGAACATTTATTTGCTACATGACAAATAGCCAAATAAAGGCAGGAACATTTTTGAGGAAACAGGACAGAGCCAAGGGTGTGGGGATTTTCTGCAAAATGAAGCGAGTCTGAAGCAGATGACTGCAGGTTTGCCATCCTGGGGGAAGTGAGAGAGAGAGATGGTAGTGAAGCACAGTCACTGCTTTGTGGTCAGGACCCCTCGCGTGGAGGCTGGTCCTGGACCAGTGGGTGTCAAACTGGTTCCCCTATTTCCCATTGACAGAGAACATGAATGGGAACTATTCTCAAGCAAGGCATTCACTTCAAACCTTTGTTTTAATTTATATGGGAAATTATGGGATTATTATGAATATTATGATTATGATGATGATGATGATGATGATGATGATTATTATTATTATTATGATTGTGTTTTTGTTGGGATTTTATTTAAAGCATGAAGCTCATTTTAACATTTTATTTTGCTACATCAAAAAGCCCCCAACACACTTAGCATTAAGTTTAAATCAAGGTTCATTGCGGTAGTTGTTGATGTCATAAATTGCCTTTGATCAAATATTCATAAATTACACCCCTCTCCACCCTCCTGCCCCCCAGGCACCCAGACCCCATGCCCACCCCACCAATCCTCACCCCCTCCCACCTCTTGTAGAAGGTAACTGAGTGGCACACAGATCTTGTAAGCAGTCCTGCTGTTTGTTAGCGGCAATTAATTTCTCTGGTGCCTTCATTCTATTCAGAGAAAGCCTTTGTGCTTCAAATCCTGCTTTTCTAAGATTCCCCTCCTGTGCCGTGTAGGGGAGAGGGGGGTGGCTGTGCAAGAGTGGGAGAGTAAGAGCGAGTGAAAGAGAGAGAGAGAGAGAGAGAAAGCCTTGGATGACAGATTATCTTGGGCCAGTTAAGCATGTAATTGCTCAAATGAGTTAAAATCCCTTCAAATATCTGTCTTTGCACCTCATCACACCACTTCACAGATTCAAATATTTGACAATTGATGGAGATAAACTAAAAGGGATCTTCATTAGTTACCAACCACCGCGACAAGTTTCTTTCAGCCCAAAGGCCTATGTGTTCAGGGGCCTTATTATTAGCCTTAAAAAACTACAGGAAAGAAAGAGAAATTACTTGGCTCCCATTTTTAGATCTTTAAACCAAAGAAGCTCTTTGAGTCTGAGTGAATATGTCTTTTCCCACATTCCCAGGCCCCCGGTCCTTGTGCTCCAATGACAGGCGTCTCACACTGTGCCCCAGACAATGCTGGCAGCATTCACCGTCGCTGTCCAATGAGTGGCGAGCTTACTGCAGCCCTCGCACTCTCTTATTGGATCATCCCTTAAGAGGCAGACAGGAAAACAGTGACCCGATAAACCCTGAACCCAGGGGTGTAACGGCTGTGCTGTTTAAGATCGATTAAATTGCTTTTTGAGTTGGTCAAATTCAAATAGCAATACAAGAAGCAATAAAAAATACAGAGGAAGAACAGAATAAAAGAATAAAAGAAAAGTGTGAAACTGAAACTCTGAGGGACAATCTACAACTAGTTGTAGTAGTAGATATTAGTAGTATCAAAAAGAACAGGGCTCGAAGCTTGGGTAGTGGCTATAGCAGGAAAGTGGGTAGCAGTGGTACTTACCGTTGTAAATAAATGAGACGGGGGCAGTGGTGTCTGGACAGGCCCTCGAGTCCAGGGAAAGTGCTGGATACAGGGTGCGTTAGTCTTGCCAAACCCCCACACATAGCTACTGTTGCTGCGAGCCTTGGCAGACAGCTCCTGGCTCTGGAGAGTGCCCCTCTTCCGTGCCAGCTCATCCGCGGGCCTTATTGCTGTCCTCAGCTACGGCCTGCATTTCCGCCATGGTACAGCACACAGCCCCAGGAGTGTCGGATTATTTTTCCATTTTCAGACGGCCTTTTATCCCATTGTGTTTTCGTCACAGTGGGGTTTAGGGTACGCAGGTGATGAAGGGGTCGCTCCAGGGGGACAGGGGAACCCCAGGGACAGTGTTTCATTGGCTGTGCAGTGCGGAGCATTTACAAACCTGCTACGCTGCCATTTATGCATCTGTGCCACTGATCTGATGGTATGTCCAGTCTGGGATTTCCAGATTTCATTTTTAAATGCTCGTAATTGTAAGGTAAATGCTCATAATTACCAGTATTTAAAAACATAAATAAATAAATGATGAAAGCTTCCCTCGGTGCTCTCTAAGTACGCTTCTTTATGCTGAATTTTGGTCTCCGTTTATTATGTTGAATTAATTTGCAGAGGCTTTTGAATATTATGAGGTGAAAACATGTGCATTGTTGGTCAATTATTGCCACTGGATCTACAATATAAGGACAAAATATGCAAAAAGGAAAATGCTCAAATATGTTTGCTGCCGATATGCTGCAGTGTTGTCATTCTCTCTGGTGGTAGGGTAAAAGGGTAAATGGTACAGATAAAGGTGCAGTAAAAGGTAAATGTGACTTTAACCAGGTGTGCAAATGCTTGCCAAACACCACTCCCAGCAGGTAGGGTGAGCTGATCTGTTTTAGTTTTCTCAGTGACTGCTAATGAATAGTGTGCGCATACAGGCGTCTGTTGTTAAATGCATGAATGTAGATATTATACATGTGTGTGTGTGTGTGTGTGTGTGTGTGTGAGAGAGAGAGAGAGAGAGAGAGAGAGAGAGAGAGAGAGAGAGCGAGTACAGGTGTGCATGTACATTAGTCTTAGTAGGATCATGCTCTGCCAACAGAGAGGTGCCAACAGATTTTGTCTGCCGTCCAAACAAAGAAACCTTGGATGAATGTTTGGATATTACATGTCCATACTGCACACACATATTACTTACTTTATTAGGACTGTGTTCTGCTAACTGCTACTGATTGGTTATACACTGGTCTCCTTGAGAAGTGCATGTGACAATACAAGTGTACCAACAATCAGTTTTATATTTGTGTTACACCACAATGGTTGCATTAACGCATGGCCACATACAATCATCTATTTTCCCTTGTACATTGCTGCAAAGGTAAAAAGAACACAAATTATATCTTAACTGAAGTAATGGAAAACATGCAGTCACCTGCAGCTTTGAGGGAAATCCTTTTTTATCTCTCTCTCTCACTCTCCCTCTCTCTCCCTCTTTCCCTTTCTCTCCCTCTCTGTCTCTCTCTCTCTCTCTCCTCTCTCCCTCTCTCTCTCCCACGCTGTCTTCCACACACATTGTCACTCTACCTCCATGTTGGGTAAGTGTACAGTGCGTTCATGTTCAGATGGGCAGTCAGTTGTGTTGGGCCGGATCTTTCCCTGACCGTTGCGTGCCTGTGCTTCTTCATGAGGCCGCTGATCTAAAGCGACGTGTGGAGGGACTATTTTATTTGGTGCCATGGAAACAAGGGGAGTGTGATGCTGGCACTTTGTTGAGGTTGGCAGTCAGTGGTGGGAAATGAATTCCAGCTGGTATCATCATGCCCACATGAATGAAGGAGAAGAATAAACAGGGCAGTTCAGCAGTACAGTCCTCCGATATAGCTGCTTAACTTTAGCTCATTGGTAATGCTTACAAACTGAGAAATAAATCAACTAAGAAATAAATATCCTGAATGCTAGAATTCAATTTTTTCTTCTATTTATTCATTTCTTTACTTAAGTAAACTTTCTTAACTTATTTTTAATTGAACTCCCATAGTTAAGCAAAATCAATCCCAAATCAACATGCAACATCTAGGCTGGTTTTCTGGCACCGAACTTGGACAGGTTATTTCAGATCAAGTTTGGGTAGTCGAGTCAGAGTAAGAACAGAGATCAAAATCAACAGGGGGAATGATGGAATTGAACAGGTGAAGATGGCTCGCAGTTCTACGCCGGTGACTAACTGTGAAAGTGAGATCTATCAGGCTACAGGGAAGGGCAGCAGTGTAAGGTCTCATGTGATGTCGCTGAATGCGTGGTGATTTGCACAATTCCATAGATAGGGAATTCAGCAGAGTGTCCGTACCTGCTGTTTCTGCAGTTACAGTCTGGGTGGCATTAAACTCAAGGCTGCACGGGTTCGACAAAACACTCTGCAGAAGAGAACCGTAAAAAAATATGGAAAACATTGTGTGCTCTGCTTGACAGTGTTTGTCCAGATAAAGACAATTAACAGATTAATCCTTAGGTTTAGTTTATCTCCTACCCATATTCAATGACTTCCGTATCGCATTTAGAGAGCCTACCAGTGTTACTACGCCCCAGAACACCTTACTGTCCAGTCACTGCAAAACCATTACTTGACTTGGACCTGTTTCCGTTGTATTTTTCCTGTTGCGTGTGTATTTGCGTGTGGAGAGTGGGCCCCAATTTTGAAAAGCCTTGGAGAAACTGTGCATTTTGTTTTGTGAAACCTTTGGAGAGAAGAGGACCAGCGTCAGGCCCTTTACAGATTTCCAACAAACAAAAAAACAACAACCTGGAAATATAAACAAACTATAAACATCCAACAATATCCCGACCTTCGCTTTGGAGAAACTACATTTTACATAACCTGTGCAATCTTACTGTGATTGCTACCGCTGCTACGGCTCTGGAAGCTACCTGTTGCCCTCACGTCTACTCACCCACCTCAGTGCACCGCCGCTGTGCTGCTTCTCCTCGGTCTCTGCTTTGTGGATAAGCCTCTGCTCTTTCGCCGGGTGGATGCAGTCAGATGTCTCCTCATTGAGTAATTTGTCGGCTTTCTTTCTGGCCTGACTTTCTGTTCGGAGTCGGTGGTTGTCGGCTGATGGTGTTTCTGCTGGTAGGATATGACTGACTATGGTTCTGGTACTGCCCATTAGCGACCCGCCTGCTCACTGCGTCGCAACAGTGTCAATTTCCTGGGTGATCCGGTCAACCCACGCCAGCCGTGCACACTAGCCAACTAGCTAACTGTGCCAACTACGTCCATAGACCGCCATAATACTGCTATACGCTAGCATAATAGTATCTCCTCATTTTAGCTGAAACTAACGTTAGATGGAAACACGCACTGAATATCCGTGAACATTTAAAAAAATATATATTTTTTTAATTTTATTTTACACATCATGTTCCTAACCTACTCAGCGTCTCATCTCAAATCTCTGGGGCAGCAACAACGTCACTATACTATCTCCAAAGAGACTTTAAAACTGTGTTATGTATCTGGGATTCTGAAACAACAAAGAAGTGGACTTGGACTTTTAACAGATCAACTCCTGAACTCTGTGTCGGGCATTAGTACCATCCAGTCCCAACGCCAGCACTTAATTCAAACCCCACGTGGAATTGATTTGAACAATCTCGTCACTGTTAAAACACAATTTCTGTACCAACACGCAGTATTGGGTATTAGAACCATCCAGTCCAGATGAAACCCGGTCTATAATCCACACAAAATGGACTTCAACAACCTCATCTGTGTACAAACACAAAAACAGCCCCCCTCACTTTTGGCAAGAACTGCAAAGTTTGCATTGTTAAAACACTCAGTCTTTAGCAAACAAATCTCTATTTTTAAATGATTTTATCACTGAGCAGGACATTGACTTCCTATGCCTAACAGAAACATGGCATCGAAATGGGTACTATTTTGTCTTAAACTAAGTTACTAGGCTACAAATACACTGAGAAAGCTTGTGGCTCTGGTTGAGGGGGTGGTCTTGCAGTCATCTATAGGGATGTGTTTAAACTGATTGTACTGCCTGTCCCTGATGACCTTCCATTTGAATGCATTGCATTACAATCCCAAACCCCCCAGCCCCTTGTCATTTTATTAGTCTATCGCCCTCCCAAGTCTACCACATCATTCGTGTCCGTATTTTCTAATCTTTTAACAACTCTTTGCCCCACCCTCAGCAATATTGTGATACTTAGTGACTTTAATATTCACATTGACTCTCCCAAATGCTCTCTGGCCATTGACTTTTTAAATCTCATCGACTGCCTCTCACTGACACAACATGTTCAAGGCCCCACCCATAGACATGGTCACACCCTTGATCTTGCCATCACTGGAGATGTCCCCGCTGCCAACACCCACATTCTAGATCTCGGCATTTCAGATCATAAGGCTGTACTACTGGACATACCCATTGTACCCCCTGCTGGCAGTAAACGCACCATCACCTTTCGTAATATTATGGCTGTCGATGTTACCACCTTTTCAAATGCTCTCCAGTCCAGTCTTTCCAGCACCCATGCAGACATCTCACTCAATACACTACAATTACACTCTTCATGACAATTTAGACAAATTTGCCCCTGAAAAGACCAGAGAGGTGTCCTTCTCCCGTTCCTCCCCATGGTACTCTGACCAACTCCGAGAACTAAAGACCCAGGGGCGCAAGCCAGAGCGCAGATGGAGAAAGACAGGTCTTATTGTTCATCTACAGTCTTTTAGGGAACACCAGAAAGCATACTCTGTTGTGCTAAAAAAGGCCAAATCAGACTACTACTCAACCAACTCATTGCTACAAATGAAAGAAACCCTAAACACTTGTTCTCCACAATCAACCGTCTTCTGAAACCCATTTTCCTCCTCCCTTACCCCCTCCACAGCTGAGTGTAACCGACTCCTTAACTTTTTCCAATCTAGAATTGATCAAATTCAACAAGAGATCAAGCTCATTACCCATATCACACCTGCTCACCCCTCACTCTCAGAACCTATCACCTACACTGTCCCATCTCTGAACAGCCTTGAGGAGGTTACTGCTGCTGAGCTATCCTCCATTTTCTCAAGGGGGTCATTTTCATCCAACACCTTCCCTGTTTCCTCCGGGGTCCCACAGGGATCAGTACTGGGGCCCATCTTCTTCCTCATATACATACTTCCCCTTGGTTCCATACTTAGACACCACAACATCTCCTTTCACTGTTACGCTGATGACACATCACATCATACCTACAAACCTCCCCTGACCCCCACCTGGCCATTTCACGACTCACCACCAGTCTTAATGAAATCCAGACATGGATGCACAATAACTACCTACAACTCAACGGCAGCAAATCTGAAGCCATTCTTATTGGCACCCCTCACCAAACCAAAAAAGCTGGCAACCTACTTATCTCAGTTACAGGACATTCCATTCCCCTCTCTGCCATAGTCACTAATCTTGGAGTTAAGTTTGATTCTGCACTTTCCTTTGAAGCCCACATCAACAGAATTTGCAAAACCTCATTCTTTAATCTCAAAAACATTGCTAGATTACGATCATCCCTTAGCAAACCCGACGCAGAAAAACTGGTCCACGCATTCATCTCATCTACACTTGATTACTGTAACTCCCTGTTTGCTAGTTTACCATCCAAAACCACTCAACACCTACAGTACGTACAAAACAGTGCTGCCCGTATTCTCACCAGGACAAGAAAATCAAACCACATCACCCCAATTCTGGCCGCTCTTCACTGGCTACCTGTTGAATTTTGGATCAATTTCAAAATTCTTCTCCACACCTTCAAAACCATCACTGGAAACAGCCCCATCTACCTTCAAAATCTTCTCCCCAGATAACTACCCGAGCCCTCAGATCCAGCTCTTTCACCTCCACCCTCCTTACTGTCCCCAGAACCCACCTCCACACTATGGGGGACCGGGCTTTCTGTTCCCTGGCACCACGCCTTTGGAATCAGCTCCCATATCACATCAGGACTTCCAGCTCTCTCACCACTTTCAAGACACAACTTAAGACTCACCTTTTCATCTCTGCTTTTCCAAATCACTAAACTTTAAATTGCACAAAGCCACACAATGAACACTAATACCAGCTTTTCAGACCCTCCTTTTAGGATAAATAAATTATGTGTATTGTTTATTTTATTATGTGTATAGGACAATTAGATGTATGTATTTGTATTGCTCTTTTTGTTGTTTTTAAATGGTATCTGTTGTAAAGCACCTTGAGATTTCTCTGTATTTTAAAGTGTGCTGTATAAATAAAATTCATTATTATTTTATTATTACCTAATAATAATACATATTTTTTGTATAGCACAACTCATTGTCATAAAAATGGCATAAAAAATGCAGGAATAACAATAGGGTTAGAGCACACACTCAAGTCGACAACATAGCAAACATCAACATGTCATTAAACAACCCCAACATATATTGAGTCAATATTCAGCCAGCGGTATACTACTTACACATGAAATGAAATATGGAGAGTCCCAGTGACTGTTAAACATTAAAAGCAATGAGAGAGTGCCATACCCCCCCCCACACACACACACACACACACACTATAAAGGATTAAAGCCCCTCACTTAGCCTTTGCCTCTGGATTAATAGGATGGCCTGGTATTGAACCTTTAGTTTGTCTCTAGAATGCTGTGGATCCACCAGAACTAGAACTATAGCCCTGATCCAAACATCATGCCTCCATGCCTCAAGCGTACGGACAGATTATTGATACACAAAGCAACTAACATTTATGGTGTAACAACCAATTGCTCGTACGTACTTGTATGTGAGACAAAACACATATACTCCACCAGCTGTCATTGTATCCTATATTCTGAAATCTGTGAAAAATGTTAGATAATACCACAGTTATGGCATTTACACAACACTTTGTAAAGTATATAATTAATTGCACTTATACACCAGTAAAGCACATTTCTTATAGGCATTTATTGCAATTGCATTGAGTCAGTATTTACTGTTTTTATTCATTTAATGTTTTTTCTCCTTTTTCTCCTAATTTGGAATGCCCAACTGTATTCTATGCACCTCCGCTGTCAATTCACACGCTGTCCTACAAAACATATGATGTTAGCCGCCGCTTCTTTTCACACCGCAGTCTACAAGTTGCGCTCTCACAGACATGAGTCGGAGGAAGGCATTTTTTTCACAGCTTTACAACAGCAGACTGGCGCAGGGGTTGCTGGTGTGTGACGAGACGCAGAAAATCTGGCCGACTGAATCCCTCCCTCTCTTGCTACCGCCAATTATGCGTTTCCCCCCCGGGGCTGCTGGCTACAGTCGGCACTGGCACGGTCTGGATTCGATACCAGACCATTGGACTCATCCACACACAAGAACAATGCCTAAACAGGCAGAGCCACCCAGCAGCTCTATATGTACTCTTAACTGAATAACTGATGTGTCTGATCATTGTAAATGTGTTGCTCTTGTTAGTGTACTTAATGCACTGCTGAGGGTTTGACATCCGAAAGGTGTTTGCAGCTGTCTGTAAAAATGAACCCCATGTTATTCTCAAGCAGCTTTGGTGTTGTGGGTGAATCATTACTGTGGAGTGTTGTATTTTATTTTGTCGCTTGCACTCCACATTTTCCAGAGGAAAAAACCTAGATACAGTGGTTTTTTGATTGAGTGTATCAATGTGCTTATTTAAGTCGTACACAGATCGGAAAGGTCTCCTCTGGCATACTTTATACACACAGGGGCCTGGTGGACCATGACTGTGGCACTCTGAATAACACTCACAGGGTTGAAATATTCAAATATAAACAGAATATATTTAAACAGCCTTCATAATATGCAGTGAAGTGTTATCATTGTGTTCACAGCCGAGAAGAAGAATGGGGAAACCACAATTACTGTATTACATAGATCCAGTCCTTATTGTGGCTCTCAACACTGCACAGCTGTGAGTTTTAGTCAGATGGCCCTCTTCAGCAGATCGTAGTGCGTGGGTAAGATGGGAACTTACCTGTGAAGCTGTGAACCTTGCATTGATAAACGATCATTATTATATTTTTGTTTACTGAGGCGCATATACTCTGTTTGCGTGTAAGGTTTTGGTTTAGGTGTGAGTTTTGAACACCCCGATATTCCTATTATACTTCAAGAGTAAACCCTGATGCACACAGAGTCGATTTGACAATACAATACTTCCCCAATCCTGTATAGTAATACTGCGAGGGATTACAGACTCAATTACACAGGCTGGTAAACTCTGCAGTGCTTGCTTTAAGGCTTATCGTGGAGTGTTTTTATACAGAAAATGCAGAGCACGGTGGAGCCACATCGCAGATATTGCTCTATCGTACCGGGGTTCAGATTCGGTGACAGCTGATGAGCGGGACAAGGTCGCCCAATGCGCTCAGTTCAAAACTGGAACGAGGGAGCAGGCCTTGGGTCGGCCAGGTCTGTCAGAGCTGTCAATCAATTAACCCCTGAGGTCCGTGCTAAGATAGATCTACAAACACACAAGTTAAAAATAGTAAATTTTTCTGCTGTCACAAAGATGTGAAAGCACACACTAAACTATAGTGACGAATTGTTTTGCCAATGTGCGTTTGTTCACCAAGGTCTTGGTTATGTAAGGGTGTGAAAATAGTTTAGCACATCTGAGATCTAAATAGCTAAAACCTGTTTTTATCAGAACTGGTCACATTTATTTCAGGCTGTGGGAGGGCTAAATGCTAAATACCTGAATATTCATTTTGGCTCTTTGTTACGTTGCAACACGCGGAATGTTTGGCGTCACAACACGCGATATTCATAGGCTATATTTTCACGAGTATTTGAAAACAAGCGAAATAAAATTAATATCAGCATAGACTGTTGCTGGCAGATTGCAAGCGTAAACACAGACATGATGTAAATTAAATATAAAAAAACAAGCGAAATAAAATCAATAGCATAGACTGTTGCTGGCAGATTGCAAGCGTAAACACAGACATACGATATATTTTATAACATTTTAGGCTGTTTGAAAAGTATTTTCTGTGCCTATTGCAATTTGTTACATTGCGACATGCGGAATATGTAGTCACAAGACGCGGAATTTATATATATTTTCACGAGTATTTGAAAACAAGCGAAATAAAATAAATATCAGCATAGACTGTCCTCTTCAGTTTGTGTTGTTTATGCCGGCGTTTTCACACATGGCCCGACGGACCTCCCCGAAATTAGCACCTCGTTAACATGTCAATAGAAGGGGGACGTTACTAAAAGGTAAAAAACAGAGTAAAAAGCAAGGTTTACTTTTGGTCTAATTAAGCTAATTTTAAAAATCCCATTTGATTTGCCAGTGCTCAAATCGGAAAGTCGCGATTCTAAGGTTTCTGTCAATGTTTTTGCCGCGTGTGTATGATAAAATATCGCGAAGTTAGAAATAGTAATATACTTGTATTGCTGCTTGGATCGGCGCCGATCCAGCCGACCTCAGGGGGTTAAGGACAATTACGGGGGGGTGAGGGTGTGGAAGTGACCATGGAGAGATAGCGAGGAGAAGGGAAATTAGGGGGATTGGACAATAATTATGGAGTGGGAGAACAGAGATGGATGGACGATTCTCCCACTCATGGAGAATGTTTGTAGCCCTGGTAAATTCAAACATCAAAGTACTGAAAGGGGAAGGGAATCCGTTTTTATCTTAAATTGTATAGTTTTACGCATCAAAGAAGTGTTGCACTGTTGGTTACATAGTAATGTATGTGTCTAGTATTTTGTTTATGCTGAAGAGAAAGAGTGAAGTTGAATGGGAAGCTTGAATTATTTGGCTGTCCTGTGTTAAAATCCAGCTTATAATAATTTGTCTCTGTTGTAGATATCAGTTTCACCATGAAAAAATATGTTCATGTGTTGTAGGAGTGCAATATACACTATGGCTTGATAAAGGTGATTAAACAGGTTTCGAAATGAATGTGAAAGCAGTATCACGTGTAAAAAGCACGCTTGCTCTGTCTGGCCGTTCTGATTTGTGACGAGTGTTAGTTCCCATCGCTCCCTGTGAAAGCCACAATTAGTTTTGCCTTTTTAAGGGGATCAGACAGGGACAGTGCTAAAGGGATGCCTTTCGACCTATGAGTGGGGCAAACCTAAACCTGGTAAACATATCTCAGTAAAGACAGAGGGAAGAATAACCACCATTCTGTCTGTTTGGAGAGGGGAATGACGACTGTAAACAAAACAGCGGCAGGGACTCATTGTAGAAGGAAGAGAGAGAGCGAAAGAGGTATATCATGCCAGTCAAACATATTGACTTGAAATGAGAGGGAGTGAGATAGAAGGAGAGGAAGGGAAAAAGAGAGGGAGATAGGGAGCAGAGAAAGAGAGGAGAGAGGGGCAGAGAAAAGGTCTGAATTTCTCCAGCTGGCAAGCTTTCATTTTCCACCCTTCTAATTAAAATGCAAATTAAATTTATAATTAGCAACTGCAGTATCCCAGAAACCACCTTGTGCTTGGCTCAAACATATGGGGCCGGCAGTGGCAAGCATTACGTTTTTTGGGGGGGGGTCAGCTTGTGTGTCTGTGGATGGGAGGGTGGTATAAAGTTAGCCTTTGCTGGACACTATGACAGTTAGGAGGGGGAGGGGATGGGGGTCAGAGAAGAACCTTATGGTTTGCCTGGAAGGGGGACAGGATCTATGACTCACACTGCTGTCACTGTCCGTGTCAGAGGTCACCCCCCTGTGTTGTCCAGGCTCCGTGGAGGTGCCACAGTTGCTGTGAAGGATCAGAGACTTCAGTCGAAAGGTCACTGGCCAAAATTAACCTGCACTGACTTCCAGATAATTCATTAGACTGTGAGAAATAGCTCTGGTTCTGACTCAGTGGTTGCTACCTGTCAAGTACGAAAATGGACACCAGCCAGCCAGCAACTTTGTTTAGATGCCATTTAACAATCATCTTTCATTTCTACTCTGCGCTGTGGATTTCTCTTGGTTCATTTTGTTTTGAAGACCTTTGAATAGTGACCTGTGTTTTCTTAAAGTATACATGCAAAAGCCTAATTTAGGCCTATGTGCTGCCAAATGTACCTATTCAAAGCAAATACTGCTGACATAACTATGAGTTCTAATATATGGTGTAACTATGAGTTTCCAAATGATGAAATGATCATAATATAACACAACTGCAGTTGTTACAGGGTCAAGGAGTGAAAGTAGGCAAGTCTAACGTTAGGTGATTAGCCACAGAAACAAAAATCCCATGGCAAGATATGGACTAGCTTGTCTTAAATCAATAAATTCTTGTAAAGTATGAAGTAAAAATCCTGCATTTTATTTCGAGTTTGTTCGTTTGATAGCTAGGTAGCTAATTATTCTCAATCTGTGAAGTAGCTATCTAGTTATCTTACTACACCCATTCACTGTCATTGACACTGATGTACAAAATAGCTGACTAGCAACAGAATGGATAACCTCTCTTCAGCTCTGAATTGTCACAGGAATGCGCTAAAAGAAATCACTAGATGTACCCAATTAACTTGCTAATAGTAACTCCACATTAGTTATCTAGCTACAACAGCTAGCTTGTATACCAGTCTGTATTGGTGAGGTGATTGGGAAATGAATCTGATGGTGGAGCAGCAGCAGCATCAATATCTATCCCTGATTCTGAGTTTGTGTCAGACTCTGATGATGAGAGACACAGTGCAAACCTGTAAGGCATACACTGTCCTGGTGTTGGTGCCCATACTGGGACATTTTCTGTCTCGTACTCACTGTCCGAGACCTCAGTATTGGAGTTGTGTCCCACCCACTCATATTGATAGAATGTTCACATCCCAAACGTTCTATGAAAGTAGGAAAGTGGGCATATTTATATCTTGGCTTGTTACAAAGTGTAAAAACAGGCAACATACTATTATGAATGATGAATATTGATAGATTTAATTATCTTTGGTGATGTTTAAAATTGTGTCAGGTGGCCTTTAATTCCCCTGGTAACTATCTAAGCTGCCAGGTTTAATTGCACCCCCACACAGTAAGCTTGTTAGACAGAGAGCTAATTATTATCTTACTGTTATCATCGTACCTTTGGAATTCTGAGAAAGGCCACAGTGCCATGACTAACTGCATGGTAAGGCCCCTTTGGTTTGCCAGGATTCAGCACAACAACATACTGCATGTTTAATATAAATATATTAAATTTCTCTCTTCCACACACATACGTGCATTCTACTTTGATGGATTATGGCCCCATTTTTGTTCACCCTGCATTAAGTTATCAAACTGTTAGCTTGTGTTAGCAAACATTAGAGAACAATGGGAATTTTGGGAACTTTGGGAATTCCAGACAATATGCCAAAAGTTATATATTTCAGCTAAAATGGGGGAGGTGCCATGGGTCTCACATTTCACTTGAAATTTGGGCTCAGAGTTCATGGTGACGTTGAAGTGGCAACATCAATTTTACACCCAGCTGTCAGGGCTGCTACCTATAAAAAAACCCAGCTGTATATCCCTTCCCCACAAAAAATAAATAAATAAATACTGCTACAAGATACCACAAGTGAGACCCTGCCATTTTCATCTGTTGTCTGACTCAGCTTCCTCAGTCCGTCAGCCCAACTTATTTAGAATAGTATTTGAATATGAGTGTTACAGACCTGCCAACAATGGGAAACATTTTTGAGTACCACTGGCGGGAAAATAGTTGAACGATGAGGGGTGGCGATGGGGTTTGGGGAGGGGGTCCTTTGTTAGGTAAAAACCTCTTCAAAAGTTGTCTAACTCTCCTTGCAAAGAGCAAGGAATGCTAGTTTGCACGACTGAACATTTATTGCCTCCATCCATATACTGCATATTCATACTGTTCTGTATAAACGTTTTAACTGAAGCCTCATTTTTATGTAGTGTGAAGTGATAGTACCAGCGTGCTTTGACAAAGCAGATAGTGTTACCTATGATAGAATTTATTTGCGCAAAGTGCAAAATATAAAGACAGATAACAATATATATACATAACAATGTCATAAACATAACATAACATCTTAGCAGATAATAGAGTAGCTAAGTGTTAAAAAATGCATTATTGGTCATTTGAGTCGCTATTTGGTTAGCTTATGGGCACGCTGTTTTATTATTTAAAAGAATGGGGTTTTTTTCAATAAAAAATCTCCCCATTCCTCTTTCAATCTGCATTGGTATTGGAATGCAGATTCAATATTAGAATCAATGTTTGAATACCCACCCATGGGAATGGGTAACATGAAAAATGTGAAGGTCTACCAACCACATTTTATATTTGGTTTTCCTTGCATAACACAGCAGTTCCAAAATGTCCTTACCACTTAAGTCTACTTAAAATGATCACACTGTGGCTGAGGACCAGGGATAAAGAAAATGGTTACCCTTTATCCAAACCCTGCCACAGGCTGCATTGTAGTGGCTATTTAACCAATGAGTACAGTGTGGTCCACTTATAATGATCACATCCGTCCAAAGACGATTTGTTCACTATAAGTGGCTGATCATAAAAAGCAAAAATTGTGGATTCATGAAATGGAACAGACCATGAGCTTTTGCTACATAAAAAAAATAAAAAATATTGAATGACAATTTTTTTAAATTGATTTGCAAAATTCAAACCAGCTGAAGGAATCTACCTTTTACTTGCCAATGGCCCACTCAAAGGAGCATGTTGGGCTCTCACAACATTGAGAGCCGCATCTCATGCGTTTTATATCAACGTTCTTCCTTGTGATGAGGTCTTCCTCTTGGAGAATTTGACACTATTGACGGTGTAATGTTTAACTTCTCCGTGACATCTCTTTGACTTGTTTTCAGTGGAGTGTTTGTAAGATTCAATAAGACAATGATTTTTGTCTGTGGAAAATGACTCCTTTCCCTGCCCATGACTAGGAGCAATCACCTGCTAACTTCCACTGTTCCGTATTTAACATTGAACGCAACAGGTGTTGCTTGGTAGCGGGTAGAAAAATGATTTAAAATTAAAATGAACTTATTGTTTGTTTGTTTGTTTGTTTGTTTACATGTTTTTGTGCAGTGCCAGCTGTCTTTATTACTGTTAAAAAATTGAGAACTAAGTATCAGAAGGGACAGACACTCATTTTAGAAGCATGTCTGCATTTTGGGTAGCTAATTGTAACAGTAGTCCTGCAAAAAAGTGTTTCCAATCTAATTGGTGAAACAGTGGTGGTTTAAACATTTAAAACAACAAAAAACAGGCCATTCCTTGGAATAATATACTGTATGTAGAATAATAAAAAAGCATTTACGTGAAAGACTGGTTGCATGGTGATTGATCATAGGCACGCAGTACGGATCTATGTTTTTTCTCTGAATGATACTCTGGGACTCAGTGGGTTGCCAAAATAAATGTCTTTGCCATTATTGTTCTGTCCTACAGAGGAACTGACTTCAAAACAAAGTCTGAAAGAGGAGGAAATGTCCCGAGACTGTGACCAGCGCATGACAGGCCCGATGATGTATGGCTGATCCAAAGTTGGGTACAATTTTGGAATGAAACACAGTCTCCCCCCACAACCCCCCACACACCCAATACAATCTGCACATTGTAGCTTTCTCCCGCTCTCGCTCTCTCTCTCACTGTGTCTGTCCGAGATCTCCCTCATAGCTCCTTGGTTTGGCCACCTGTTAGCCTGTGTTAATCACGCTGAGAAGATAGTCATAAATCATAACGCTCTACAATTAATCAAGCTGTCAGGTCTTGGGTCGGGGGTCACGTATGGAGAGCCGAAAGGTTGTCTCCGTGGTGTGAAAGGCCATGCCTGCATGGCATCTCTCTTTGTGGATTTCCGTCAGGAGAGGAGCCGCGAGGACAAAGGAGGAATTTAAGTCCACCAGGGGGGGAAGAAAAGAAACAACAGGACAGGAGAGAGAGAAAGAGAGTGAGAGAGGGAGACGGAGGCAGCGGGAAGAGAGAGAGAGAAGGGTGCACAGCACAATAGAGCATCAAACTGACCTGTCATCACATCAAGGTCCTCGCCAGCCAGCAATATTATCACACGCCACCATGCCTACCCACTGACAGAGGTCCTGCAGCCTACTACACTCCCAGTACACCATTTGCATAATTAATAGCTTTTCTGTCCTTCATCCAATTGACTGTTATTTATTTATTTAATTATTTGCTTCAGACACATTTGTACTGTACTGTCTAATGTGTCTAGTGATAGTATGTTTGTTTTAAAGACAACATGAACTGACTAACATATAGGAACTAATATATGCAGTTCTCTGGAACACAAGATTTATGTGGTGAATAAGAGGTAAATAATTGAACAAAAAAAGTCACACTGCTTATTTGAATTTTAGTCAACTTAAAATGTGTTTTGTATTTCTACAACTCTTGTAATGCCACATTCTGTAAAACAGTACAATAGTGTATGTTTGTGTGCGTGACTACATGTATGTCTGTCTTGTGTGTGCATGCGTGTATCCTTCCATGTGTGTGGCATTGAAAGCTGTGGGTTTATTTTTCTTTACCCTGGCAGGTGTAGGAGTGGTCTGGCGCAACTATGGATACGTATGCAGAATGCAGATGGTGGCTTCCATCTAGCTGTCAGTGAAATTAGCCCCCATCACTAAAGGCCCAGTGCAGCCTTACAGAAATGACACTTCTCTGGCTGTGGCTGTGACTCTGACTCTGGCTCTAGCTGCCTACTGAAGGCCCATGTCAGACTCTGGCGCAGGTGAGGTCTGGGGCAATGCGCTCACCACCTAATCCACTGTAACCTGCATCCCTACTCACCAGACACTAAGCCCAGCTAGGTAATAGTGCAGTCAGATCATTTTAACTGCTTCTTTATTGGTGGGCACCATCTCTCCAAACCAGGCAGAGGTATGTGGTCAACGCCCACTCACTAGCTCTTAATGGGCAGGTGTTATTCATTCCAATCAGGTAAAGGTGTGTGGTCAGACCGATCCCTCTCCCTCTGTAAAAACAGGCATTATTCATACCAAACCAGGTAAAGGTGTGTGGTCTGATGGTGCTCACTCAGGTGTGGGGTGCAGGAAAAACTCACAGACAGCAACCAGAGCATAACAAAAATACCAATCACATGTGGGTGCCTGCTTCTGGCTTCACTTCATTTGAAATTTTCATCACTTTCTTTCTCTGTAAGAACTGCTGTGGAGTGCAACGGTGCAGTCAAATGCTTTCACTGTATTTGAGGGTTGGTGATACAGTAGCCTTGGGGAGAGAGTGACCCTCTGACTACCTGTTCTGCTGTGGGCCCTTGCAGTGATCCTATTCACTGCCTTGACTTTCACGGTTCATCGGATGCAAGTTCACCGGCAGCTCAGACTGAAGCAGCTTCAGAAATGCATTGCTATTTCAGCTAGAATCAAGATGGATCAGGTGTTCATCAGGTGGGGTGCTAAGCCCAAGAAATAACAAGGTCTATTACAGTATTAGAGTTCACCTACCTCTTATAAATGCAAGGCATGGGGGGGAAAAGGCAACACTCCCCCCAAATAATGGCTCAGACAGACAGCAACCTTGCTTCACATCTTTATATTGTTTATATTATAGAATCAAAACGTATTTAAAATGTAAAAAGCTTTGCATATATATTGAAATCTGTTTTTGAAACATTCTTTGATAAAGATGGGAGTGGAGGCTGCTGTCTGTGAGAGCTTTTGTTTTTGGGGATGCTGCCTTTTCGCCCGTTCCTTTGACTTTTTAAGAGGTAGTGGAGCTCTAATAACAGACTCTTATCTATCTCTCTACCTTATCTATTAAGTGGAAATGTTCATGGACCTCAAAGTCAGTGAAAAGATGCTGTAATAGATTGGCTGCCTGAAATAAAGTCTAATTTAGTTTTTAATACACCATGTCACTGATTATCAAATCCTTAGAGTTAATATAGAGATTAATAATTGAGTATAATTGATGTATTAAATCTATTTTAAGCCCAATGCCTTAAAGTGCATTCAGTGCTTTATTTGTTTCTGGTGAGAACGAGTTTAAATTTCTGTGCATGATCATGTTTGTGTGTGTGTGTTTATATACAGTATATATATATGTGTATATACACTACTGGTCAAAAGTTTTAGAACACCCCCATTTTCCAGTTTTTACTGAAATTTAAGCAGTTCAAGTCCAGTGAATAACCTGAAATGGTACAAAGGTAAGTGGTAAACTGCCAGAGGGTAAAAAATAAAGTTTAGGTTACCAAAAACTGAAAAATAATGTACATTTTTGGGCAGTGAGTAGTTTCCTACACCATCAAAAGGCACTTGGAAACTGGAGGAAACTCTGACAGGGAGAGGTCTGGCAGACCCAAAGCCACAGCAAAATCAGAAGACAAGTTTCTGAGAGTCAACAGAGATAGGCGGCTCTCAGAACAACAACTTCAAGCACAGCTTAACACTGGTCGAAGTAAGGAAGTCTCAGTTTTAACTGTGAAGAGAAGACTTCGAGCTGCAGGTTTGACAGGTCAAGTGGCAGTAAGAAAGCCATTGCTAAGATGGCAAAATAAGAGGCCATGGGCCATGATGCACCGCCAGTGGACTACTGAAGGCTGGAAGAAGGTCTTATGGACTGATTAATAAAAATTTGAAATCTTCGGTGTATCACGCAGGGTTTTTGTACGCCGTCGAGTAGGCGAAAGGATGGTTTCTCAGTGTATAACACCAACTGTCAAACATGGAGGAGGAAGCGTGATGGTCTGGGCCTCTTTTGCTGGATCCAGAGTCGGCGACTTGCACAGAGTGACTGTTAACCCACGTTAACCCATTACTTAACGTGGGTTAACAGTCACTGCAAGTTGCCGAAACTTTTCAGTTTTTGGTAACCTAAACTTTTTTAACCTCTGGCAGTTTACCGCTTACCTTCATACCATTTCAGGTTATTCACTGGACTTGAACTGGAAAATTGGGGGTGTTCTAAAACTTTTGACCGGTAGTGTATATATTTTTTACATAACAATGCCCTTAATGCCCAGTTGCACTTCAGACTACAGGGTGCTCTGCCCAGCAACCTGCATGAGCAACAGAGTGGAGACACAACCAACTCATGTGCAAGTACTTACGGCACAGTCGATGCCTTGTCTACAGGTACCACCTCTACATTTCCACACCGGCAAAGCATGTGATTTGTCTCAGAGATGCCCATGGATTTCAGTTCAACAGCATCCTCTTTCTTTCTTTCTTTCTTTCCTACTTTTGTTTATTCATTCATTAAATCTTTCTCTCATTCTAAGCTCTACCCACCTTAAAGGCTGGGGCCTGCTTAGCCATTTCCAAGATGCTACAGACTAATTTTTTTTTTTTTACATTTTAAGGAAAACTAACATCTTGTATCCCCATCGATGTATCCTTTCTCACGATGATGTCTTGACAGGGTGGCTTGCAGAGCAGTGAAGTGATGTATCCCCTGTCCTGTTTCCTAGTTGAGGAAAAGAGAATCTCTCTGCATGTACGTAAGGTTGATGATCCTGCTGGAGGCTTAGGTCTCAGCCTGGTGGCTTATGCGTTTGTTGCACACA
The DNA here is from genome assembly GCA_029706075.1 of Aldrovandia affinis. Lineage (NCBI taxonomy): Eukaryota > Metazoa > Chordata > Actinopteri > Notacanthiformes > Halosauridae > Aldrovandia > Aldrovandia affinis. The sequence continues at coordinate 10,617,558 of JAINUG010000004.1, forward strand.
GTTAGGACTCTGTATCGGTCAGAGTACTGCTGTATTTATTTTTTTAAAGACTTTCAGTCGGGGAATTGTAGCACGTATTGTTACCAAAAAAACTGTGTCGAATCTGTTAATTGTTATTCACGTCCCTGGCATTACCTGGCGTTAAAGTGAATTCTAGAATGTGAATGTGAAATTCTCATCAAAAGCACAACTTTTGTCTCCTTGCGTTCATTGCGCCTTCTTGGCCTTCAAAGCAGTGGTTAAATAGCATCCATTCTCTATTTCTGTGGAGAAACTTTGACTTCACTCTGATCAGTGTTGCTGCAGTGGCTCCAATGCCTCTGCCCACACATTTAGGTAGGGTCCCTTATTGATGTTAATTATTGCTTCCGGAGAGCTTACATTTCCCTGCGCCGCACATCAAGATTGAGCCAGGGGACAGCAGGACACATCAATCAGTCTGAACTCTTTGTTCGGCATAGCATTAGCAATCCTGAGTGACATTTAAGTCTTACAAGTGTTTCTGCTTGCCTTTTAGTGTCCACCTCCTTATCACTTGTATACCATCAAATTCTCCTCTCTCTCTCACTCTCTCTCTTTCTCTCTCTCTCTCACTCACTCTCACTTTCTCCCTCTCTTATACATCTCAGGATACATCTCACTTAAATCTGCCACACTTCAGATGCACACACTCACACAATCACAAATACATACTGAACCACCCACCTCCAAAGTAAATGCAATACTTTACACAGTTAATAGTAACTAGTAATGGTTAAAAGTATGTTTCCTCTGAATGCCATACAGCATAGGCATAGGCAGACGTGGTATGAAGTACAGTGTTGTGACACTATTGCATCAGTGAAAATTGAATACAGAAAACGATAGCTGGCGGGGAAAAAGTTAAAGAAACCAGAGACTGAAATGGAGACAAAAGGGCCTAAAAGAGGAGGCTGTGCACATGAGGGGCGCAGTTAAGAACAGGACGCCTGTTAAACACTTTAATCAATCACCATCCCTGCCTGTTTATACATCACTTTATCAAGCGCCTGATGCATTACTCCCTGTAATAGACTCCATTTATTTTGTTCCCCACCCCTGTTCCCCATTGCGGGGGGGGGGGTTCCCAGAGCAAGGAAGAGCACACAGGCACCCATCCCTCCCCCAAAATGTGCCCTAGAGTGAGCTGCACTAAATCCAGAGCCTGATATCACAGCGATGTACCAAACCTCATTTCTTTCTCTTTTTTTGAAACAATTTGGGGATATATTTTTTGGATTCTGCGATGGTGTCTCTCAAGCACCTGCTGTGCCAACCATAACCCACACAAGCAGTATTGCACTGCACTCACTCCGCCAAAGCACTCGTCTTTACCGACAGAGCCCATCTTCTCTTTATAATCCTCACTGAAGTGACACTAGTGTTCTTTCCTAGTGAGGGGTTTTCAGTCTGCTATTCAAGTGATGTGCTTAGTGAGGCATTTTTTTCTTCTTCTTTGAACATAAATGAATATACGGTACACTGCATTAAGCGTATTTCATATTTCAGAAGGTATGTTGGGGGATGCAGGTGTGTGTGTACGTTTGTGGTTTGTGTTTATTCAGGGACCTGCGACTGCTTCCCTGACTAGTGGCCTGAAGGCAAAATAGACCTTGTATAAAAAGTGCAGGACGGTCACCAGTGCATGCTTTTTCATTTGTCTCTGGACCTGCAGTGGAATTCTGGACTCACAGAGCAGGGATTAGTCCCAAACCCTCTCTGTCACACCTGGGAAATATTCTCCCTCATCACTTACCTCTGACTTCATCAGAGAAATAATGCTTTTTAAAAAAGTTTTCTGGAGTTTTCTCATCATCGTTTAAGTGTGTCATTCTTTATGATTTTTTTTTATACATAGTATTAAATCTTCACAAAAAAAATGAGTCCCTGAAACCACCCGTGCCCTCCTCAGAAACAGCCATAATTAGCAAACAATCCATCCCCTTTTCTATTCAGCCTGCCCTCCCCCTCCGCCCCCCACTCCAACCCCCACCCCCCAAAACCCTGCCCTGTTGGCCTCATCCACATCTCTCCCTGTTTCCCCCCTCTGTGTCTCCATCCCTCCGTTGTGTGATAACACACTCTTGTTTGCCCCCACTGCCTCATCCAGCACTCACAACCCGTTGGAGGAAAGAAAAAGAGGAGCACACAGGTTTTTTGGGGGGGCGGACTCTCAATAGAAAATGGCACTTAAGTGTCCTTGTCTCCCCCATCACCCCAAACCCACCCACGACACAAGGAGGTCTGGACGCGGTGGCTGGGGGCGATGGCAAACTTGAAAGCTGCCGTGTGTGTGCAGCGGGCTCTCGAAGCGTTTCACACCTGAAGCCTTTTCCATCGGGCGCCAGCAGCAGACTCTTCAGGGCACTTAATTGGCCATTGCCTGGAAGCTCGTTGAGCAGAGCCTATTATGAGAGACCCACTCCGTGACAGGCAGCCAAGTACCGCCCATAAAAAGAGCTCTTCTGCCAGATGGGCCCGGCGGTGTTAAAAACTGGCTGGTCACTTCTCCTCCGTTGTTGACAGAGAGGGGTGGGGGGGGGGAGTGGGGGCGTAATTCCATGGTAGACACAACATCTTCTAATACTTTGTCTAACAAAAACAAGAGAGAGTGAGAGAGAAAGAGAGAGGAAGAAAGAAAGGCCAGAGCACAATGGACATGTGAAATGTGTATGCCTGTGTTTTTCTAAAGCGATTTTTTTGGAGGGTCATTTTGTCTAACCTTCATTAGGTGTGAGTACTGTTGTGAAGACACCAGTGGGAGCATTGTTGTAGGGGGTCAGAGCATCTGGGTGCCGGGGCTCACTGCCGGGCTGATACTCAGAGGGACTGAGCGAGTCACGCTGCCCTGTAGTGCTACCCAATGATACTCTTTCCGGGAGCGCAAGGGCCAATCCACACAATTTCATACAGTCAAGCTGCCAGTGAAAAACCATTCGTTCTCTCCTTTCAACATTATCTGTCCTTAATAGCCTGGTCTGACTTCAGTGTTTCATTTTGGGGTAGAAAAAAAAGGACTGATTATCTCCTTGCCTTTTGAATTAATTAATTGGTTTATCACCTTTAAATCTGTGAAATAATTATGTCCTTGTCTGATTTTTCCAGTCATGAGGCCTTTCTAATTTCACCTCACTCAGCGCATCACCTTGGGCATGCAGCTCTCCTTCAGATGTCTCTCAATCTCTCTTGTCTTTCTCCCACTTTCTCTCCCACCTTCCACCCTCTCTGCCTCCTGCCTCTCTATCGTTCTCCCCTCCTCTTCTTTGTTTTTCCTGTCTTTTCAGCAGAGAAGGGAAGGAGAGAATCCCTGAGCTCATGCAGTTCATTTCTCTGTCACCTCCTTTTCCTTTACCCAGTTACCAAACCCCATGCAGAAATCATCACAGACAGCACCCTGTCTGGCCTCAGACAATGCCACCTGTCCCGTGGAAAGCATTATCTCCGGAGCATAATTAGCACAAGCCTGATCCTCTTTGTACGCACTTCACAGTTCAGTGGACAAGGCTCCATTTCAAACCCGAACCTGTCAAACAATGAACCTTACCAAACCTGCAGACAGATCTCAGCGTAGATCACATGCGAGGTAGTCGCAGCTGAAAGCAGCAGAAGGGGGGGTATCAGAGGCCCTAATAACATCAGCGCAGAGGTTTTTTAAACCCTCTTTTCCCTTTTTCTCCAAATTTGGAATGCCCAATTGTATTTATAAGCCGGCCTCACCGCTACTACTTTCTCCGTCAATTCGGCAGAGCGCAGATAAGCACAAACATTTGAAACCAGACCGTCGGGCACATTCAAGCACTGGAACAGTGTCATAATAACCTGAGAAAACCCAGCAGCCCCTTGTATAGATATGTTTTCCCAAAGACAACAATAGGAGCAGCTTGAACTGATTGTCAGAGTGGCAGCAGAACTTTTCACACCAACAGTGATGTACACGACCGACTCATTCAAGTGTACTCTCTCTACGAAAGAAGCCTTTTCCCTTTGACACTCGGATATGAAAAAAGACATGAGGCACTGTTGCTTTAAGTGGCCATCAGCCTAATGCCACAAAATCCCTAGCCCACCCACCCCGCCCCTGCTCAATCAGGGACATGTGGAGGCAAAGACCTAATTATGGCTTACATACTTCCCCACATGCCAGTTGCCCTTTTTTCAGAAAGCAAAAAGAACTGCCACCTGCATAGAACTAGAACAGCTTATTTCATAAATTAACTGCCATACTCATATTAAACATATCAGCGGGCTGCCCTGACGGAAAAGAAAAGAAAAGCGTTGGAACAGCCGGCACACTTTCTCCTAAGAGCTGGGAAAGCTGATTTTAAATGTTCACCTGCCAGGGGTCCGTCTCTTCACTGGCATAGGTTATTGATATATTAGTGCGAGGATAAACTACAAGCAGGGGACTTTTGCATGAAAATGAGCTGGAAGCTCATCTGCCAGCAGCTAGTTTTTTTTTTTTACTGAGCTAACACTGTAAAAGACATAACACAATTGACTGGAGTTAATCAGTTTAGGTATTGTATCTTGCTTGAGGGTAGTTCCCACATTGGTAGTAATGGGGTGCAATGGTAGTTCAAAACCTAGGTTTTTAGTCTACAATCTTCTATACAAGCCCAACTATTTTGCCACTGTGCTATACTGCCAGTCTACTGCTACTATATGCCCCGACATACACAAGCACAAACATACACATGTACAAAAATCTAGAAATACCCTGCGACCACTACCACTACTGTAGTCTCCCGCATGCAAACGTTCACACAGTCTACATTCGTCTCTATGACCCCTTATAGCCTCAGTCAGAGACGGCTGGATTCTCTGACACAGAAACCAGGATAGCAGACCAGCATCACTGCATGACATTGGCTAAACCTGCTTCACCAGGGATCCCAAACCATCTTGCTGTGTGTGTGTGTACCTTTCTGTTCCTACCAATTACCTTGGATTAAGTAGACCATTTATTTCATTAGTTCTGTACATCTACACAGTTTTTCTAAATTGCTCTGCAATAAAACTGCTCAGTACAGTGCGCCTACGTTATATTGAGCAGTAATGTTCTGTAAATAATTTAAACATTAAATTGTACTACTAATTATACCAAAGCAAGTAAAAGACAGGGATACTGGGGAGCCTCAGGTGGTGTAGCGGCAAAAGCATTCATCCGGAATGCAGGTTGCCCACAGCGGATGCGGTTCGAAACCCGGCTGCGCCAGCCCGGCTCAGCGATTAGCTGACCACCCCAGAGGGAGGAGGGAGGGAGAGCCAACACGAGTTCGTCGAGAAGCGCGAAAGGCGTCCCTATAAGAAAAACTAGCTTGACTCTGAGGACTAGCGGCGGGCTCATGGGGAGGGTAAATTGAAAGAAATAGAGGGTGTAATTGGCTACCAAATTAGGAGAAAAAACTGAAAAAATCATAAATAATTTTTTTAAGAAAAAAAGAGGGATATTAAAAAATTAAGAGCAGAGATTTTACAAAACAAATATATTCCTCCAACCTTTTGGGAATTTACTTTGGCATCCCTAAAGAAAGACAGAGTTTGACTCTCACTGTTCACACTCTCTAAAACAAGCAACAAACCATTTTTATCAAACAGTTATGGGTCTTTAAAACCCTTATAAATGTATATATACTGTATATATTCTGAACGTAGAAACCTTTTCTTTTTTTGTGATACACCAGAGACAATATGTTTCATGGACAATGGAGCCCATGTGATATTTACACACTTACACATTTTGTGTATTTTTGTGCATACATGCATGTGTTTGTGTCTGCGGGATTGTCTGTGCTCATGCATGCGTGTGTGAATGTGTGTATGTATTTTTGTGTTTGTGGGTGCTTACATGTTTGTGTGTTTGCGGTTTGTGGGTGCTTACATGTTTGTGTGTTTGCGTGCATGTGTGTACCTATAGAACACAGTTGTAGCTAGGACCTGGAGCCACCATATGCAACAGAAAAGCAGAGGGTAGACCGTCAGACCGTCTAAGAGGAGTTTTATTTTATTTTGAATGATAGGGAGTGGACTCTGATGTGAATTAGAGGCTGCAGTAGATGTGGGACTCTGATGCAGAGGCTGCAGTGGGAGTGGGACTCTGTTGTGAGTGAGGTGATTAAACAGGCCTGCGTAACCTGTCTGGCTGGGCCACGGGCCCCTGAGATGGGGCACAGGATAATGTGTGTCTCACTGATGGCTCTACAGCCCCGCCGTTACTGCCCTGGCTTCTCAGTTCAAAAAAATCTATAAAAGCAGAGAGGCAGGGCGTCTCAGAGGGTTTAGTTATACTTATGATCTTTGCAGATAAACAACATTGCGAAGGAGGGGGGGGGACACCGAAGCTGGATTAAACACATTTATCAAATTATAAATTGATTGCAAGAGGGCAAAAAATGGAATGGTAATGGTACAAGTATTAATTGAGGTGAAACAGACCCTGCTCAGGGCACAGATCTTTTTGAAAGGACAGGCCATGGTGTTACAGTAAACAATAAAATGGAGAGAGGGCGGGTGGAGGGGTGTAAGTGATCTGGTAGGGGGAGATAGGAGAGAGAGAGAGGCCCTTCCTATCAGAATCGATCCGTTCTGATGAAACCGAGGCCTGACATCGAACGGCGCGTACCCAACGCCTCCCCGCTCCCCCTTCCAGCCTTTGTTGAGCTCTGGTGCCGCCGAATCGCCCGGGTCACCATTTCCACGGTCACGGGGTCGCCGTCCTCTCCCTGTGAGCGGGTGGTGTGCTGGGTGGGTGGGGCAGTCGGCCATCACTCTGAACGGCCTACAGCACCACAGTTTGCAGTGGAGCAGAAACCACATGATATCACCACATCAGGCCATGAATCATCACGGTCTGCGGGCGCACACGCTCAACTGAGGCTGGTTCATCCCTGGCAGGCACAGACTGACCGCAGCACCCTGTCTTTTTTTATTCCGATGGAAGGAGGGATAAGACAGAGAGAAGGTGATGGCACAGTCCTGCCTACAAGGCTGGCATTTCTAGTGACTTGCATTTGCACCCTGCGTCACCTGTGGGGGGCACTAAGCCGACTGGACTTGGAACGGTTCTACCCCCCCTTCCCCCCCACCATGCACATACACACACATCCGCCACCCACTCACCCAGCCAAATAAAGCAAAACCTTACCTCTCTCTACTGTAAAGTAATCTGCTTACATCATTAGGCTAAGCTCGCTGAAACTAATTACCAGATGTAGCATCCCTGTTTTCCCCTTTCTGTCTGGCCGCCCTTCTCCTCGCTAGCGCCCCCCTCCTCCGATACCTCCCTCCATACAATAAAAGCTGTTCGCTAATAACAGCGAAGCCAAAAGAAAACTCCTTCCCTTCTATTCATGCCAGACCCTATCTAAATCCGTCCACAGCCCCTCTCTTTATACACCGCGGTCGTGCGAGGGCTAATAATGTGAACTGCGAAAAATGAGAGAGATGGCAGAGAAAAGTGAAAAGCCGAATGAATCGAGGCAATTGGGGTCCTGTGTCATTTGCACTTGGTAAGGTTTTTTAAAGGCCCAGTTTAGCTTATCGCATTGTTACCCATTTAGATTTTTTTAAGTGTCTACGTGCTTATTATAATAGTGTAGCACGCTGTGTGTGCAAACATACGTTCTCATCTCCCTTTTAAACAGCATCGCTGATGTCCAGCGCACCCTCACACACACACACGCAGGGCGAATAGAGGAGATATTCAAATCACAGAGAGGCTATTTTCTGTGTGAATACCGGGAATAAGATATAAACATGTTAGCTCATTATTTTGTGTTCAAAAACCTTATCTACACAATGTGCGTATGTGCCCAGGCAGGTTAACCTGTTCGAATTTCTTTGTCAAGCATCTTTTCAAATGTAATGGCAGAACTAACGTGTATGTGTGTGTGTTTATATATACATTATTTGTATGTATATATATATATAATGAGATATGAGGCTTTTGTGTTTTGGGACGCTCTCCCTGACACATACACACACAACAGTCATATACAAACGTGCACACAGAAGTTTGCAGTTCTTAACAGTAGGCTACATTAAATGGTTCATTTATAAGGAAATATACTTTAGGTACTTCAATAGGCTACTACAACATACATGATATACAGTTTTTCCAAGCAACAACAATAATACATATCATATTTTATATAAGTGTAAAAGTACACAGTAATAACCAATAGACGAAAAACATATAGCGCCGATGTGAATTAGGCTATCTTAAATATGTGGGTTTTGTATTTTTGCACACACATTACCACTTCTTGCTTTGCATGAAAGAAATATATTTGCAACATTAGTCCATAGTCTCCATTCCTGTCAAAGTATGTTCAAAACTAAGAAAATACAGTCTTCATATTTTTTAAGCCACATATTTTTTTGCAAGTTTATTTCAAGTTTATTTTTTTATATCTACTTTTGTTGAGATGTTTAGTATATAAACTGAAGCTGCTAAAATTGGATGTCACTGTTGATATGTTCTTGATATTCTTTCATCTGTTTAAATTTGTATCCTGTAGCATCTAAAAGGCTTAGTAATTTACCTGCAGTATTGATGCTAAATACGTTTTATCTCGCTGGTTCATACATAATATAGCTACAGTGTAATTATATTACATTATTGTGACACAGGCTGTTTATTCCAAACGGTTAAATCTACGGTTAAATGCATTTAGTCGCCTACCAGGAGCCATCATAACCCAATAAATAAATTAATTAGTTAACAGTTTATACCATGTGAACGTGCCCGTTTTTTCTTATCAACCTCCCGGTAGAATTTGTGATTCATGGCAGTCATCTACGTGATAATAATCTCATTCACAATACTAACAAACACGGGACTCCCACTTATTTGTGAGGCAAATTCGGTGTGATGCAGGCCGCGGAACGAGAAGCAGAAATTCGAGATGGTGTTGATTGATAAATTGACAAGTTAATTTTCAGGTGGATAATAAGAGTAAAGAACCAGCGGGGCGGTGGGACAAGCGCCCGGACCTGTGCACTACCTTGTGTGCAGTGCCATCTATCTTTAGTGAGTAGAACAACATTAGGTACACGGCGAGCATCGGTGTTGAGCTCTGCCCGCTGTTCGAAGGATCTGGTTTACATTCGGAGATTGAAGATTGTGCTTTTTGATCATTCGCAAAGAATCACATCGGAATTGTCCAGCCCGTTTAAAAATGTATAAACGTATAAAAATGTACACACATATATTTGGTTTGTTTTTATTGTGTTAAAAGCCAGTTGATAACGCTAAATCATTTAAATATTTCTTGTATTTGCTCTGATGACAATTTAGGGTACTTTTATATGAAAACAATCAGAAAGGCTACTTACATTTAAGTAAATAGCCACTTCACCTCCTTATTTAATACAAGGCAAGAAAAAAATAGGCTTTTCAACTTAACCAGGAAATCGTTACTTCTAGACTGCATACCAATTTTGAGTGACATTGTAAATGCTATTGTGACTTGCAACAGAAATAGTAGTAGCCTAGCAGTAACAATAATAACTGTAAGAGGAGAACAATCGGATACGTTAACAAATTCTTGTGGACAAATGTTGTTTGAAGATTTTAAAGCCGGCTAGCACAAAAGTGCATTTAAACAAAAAATAGTAAATTGCATTCTAATTAATGAGTCAGTGATATCACAGACGTATGTATACATGTATATGTAGTTCTTACGTTTAATTTATTTAAACTGATAAATTACTTTAAGCTTTTGTCACTTCAATATGGTTTGAGGTATTGAACAAACATCGTAGCAACAAGCTAAATACTTCATGGTGTTGAATTCACGGCTTAGTCTGTTTAGAAAAGCACAGCAGCTTGAATGTTATTAGAAGTTCAGAATCATAAATTGTATGGAACACAAAGAAACCCAGAATACAATTGCACATACAAAATACACATATAATTTATTTTTATAACATAACAGTTATTACACATTCTTCTAAATCTGTAGTGACTATTACTACTGCCAGTAATAATATTTACAGAATGCATCTTTTGACCCAGAATAAAACGTACGAAATCATTAGCACAGATGATCAGACCACTAAATATTGGGTGTAATGCATAGCGTTATGAAGTCCGTCAGTTCGTTTTTATAGCGATACATTTCCCTGTTTCTCTAATATTCCGTGTTCATATACGTACTTCATTCCTCCCTCTGAATGTACACTAGAACGAGCGGACCTAAACATTTGTTTTCAAACTAAATACTGTATTCCCATAATGTAAAGACAAATTTATGGATAGCGATCGCTTGTGCGTGCGCGCAATTAAACTGTATTGTATCTGTACTTTGACAAAGTAAGCAGGATTTCAGCATCGAGCTTAATTAGAGGACAGATTCCTGGGATGGAAGGAAAGGTTTAAAGAAAGGTGAAAAGGGTTTCGGAACCTGACACACGCGCTTCTGCTGGTTGTCAGTGTAATGCGCGGCGTCTGCACGCCTCCCTAATTAACTCACTGCATCTCTTTCTCTCTTTTTTTTTATCGCCACAATTATGTTGTATTCGAGAATTTTGAATTATCCACACACTGCCATCGTATTGTAGAGTTAATAAGTACAGTGATCTTTGGAAACAAGGTCATTCATCTTCCCAGCCAGTACTTCCTCGGATGAGCTATGGCCGTCAATGCTTAAAAGATCTGACCCAATTAGTATCTCTCTTGGTGCGGTGTGTTGCGCAACTCTCTCAGTGAGCACGAGCCCCTCTGGGTTCCTCGGAATTGAATTTGCTGGCTCACAGACGCCGGCACCAATCCCCCATTTGCGAATTAGTTGGCTGGAAAGCGCCTACTCTAAAGTTCACAGGACTGAACTTGCTGGCTGCTTTCATATGCTCCAAATCTGTCAGCTTTTCTGTTCAAGACCTATGCTTTGAAATCAGGTTATTTATTTATTCGTTTATTTATTTATAGTTAGCACAGTTTGCATTTGAAATTAGTTGCGTGGAAGTAACATATCATTTTATACTACATATTATATTATATAGCGTGTAAATTGCTTGTTAGCATATTGGAGTTTGAAATGTTACATAAAATGCATTTATTTTACCAGGCATCCTTTCCATCATTTAACCAAAGTATCACATTTATCCCATATTTAACTGCAAATGACTCACTCACCTCAAATAACTCACTATATTTTGTAGGTTTTAAATAGCAGATCTATTAGATATACTAGGCCTATATCAAAATTATATATGTAATACAAAAATAAATATTATATAAATATTAAGTTATATATATCATTATTATTATTTACTCTTGCTTTATACATTTAACAATTATTTAATACATTTAAAAGTTATAAGTTACATACAAGTTCTTAAATGTTTTGTACATTTACAAAAACCTGTAGTTTTAGCTAAATATTAAGATAAACGTTTCATACTTTTAACACATATTTCATACATTTAGTAAATGTTCAATTGAAAAGATAAAGGTTCTATACATTTACTTGAATGTTCATATATTTATTAAATGTTGGAGAATATATGAAACTGATGTAAATGAGTTCTGCCTACCCAGCATACCCAGCATAATCTGATTGAGGCAGAGAAATGGGCTTTTAGCAAATTTTTGGCATTTACATTTTTTTTACATTTTACATTTTAAGCATTTGGCAGACGCTCTTATCCAGAGCGACTTATAAGATGTGCATTAATACAAGGCAAGAACAATCAAAGTTAGCGTACAAGATCAGAGGCATTTGCCTTTCTGCTCTCTACTGTGCTGGATATGTAGCAGCATAAAGAAAACAGAAAACAACTTTAGTTGAATTACGTGTAAAAAACAAAACGACAACAAAATCATCCCAGGTTTTAGTTTAGTTTCTGAACAGTATACACAATCAACATTAAGGGATTGGAATAAGGATGCGATAAGCTAGGTAGCTAGCTAAAACATGATGAGTGTGGTTTGGCAATGTAGAAAAATGCAAGCAGCAAAAATGTATCTGGAGTAGCTATGTGCATTATTAGGTGTTATAAAATAAAATTCTGTCCAATAGAATTAACTCAAAAAGCATTATCTATTCATTATGGCATGGAGTGTTCAGTGATGGACTTTCGCACTCAATACCAGGATTTGATTCTTGTTTTTTAACTTTTTTAATTCTTTTTTTTGCTGGAACATTTCACACATGTTTTTGTGTTATAGCTAGGGTTGCAAAGGGGTGTATATTTCTGGTAAATTTCCATGAAACTTGATTTAGGAATTTTGCGCATCAAGAAAAGAATATCAAATCATATTTACAATTTTTTTTACAGGCCACCTTAAAATTATTAACAGAGCTGTAAACTTAAATAATAATAACTATTTTATATTCACTATATCTTTATTCCTTCTGGCTTCTGGCACAAAGTTCTGTGTGTCTGGAGGACCTTGTCCTGACACTGAATGAATGGATAAGCAATTTTCTCCCCCTATTGGTGATGCAGTATCCTGCATGCACAACTCATGCTTCCATCATATGATCCTCAAGAAAACATTTAGTCTGAGCTTCCTACCTGCTACAGTTCGACACAGACACATGTCAGTGTAATTTAGATAAACTATTCATGCTAAAATAGAATGATGATGACTCACTTGCAGGTTCAGTGTAGTTCATAATTATTATTTTGATAAAGTTTGAAAAGCCTGTTTTCATGTGTATGGAACAGAACGTCTGCTATGAATATAAATTCCCATTAAATTCCCATAAATTCCCCAATATTTTCCCATATAAACTTTCCTGTTTTGAAAATTCCCAGAATTTCCCAAACCTAGTTATAACAGGATTGATCGATCCAATTACGCCAAATGTTATGTGCCTGCTGGTGATTGCCTTGCTATACAAGCACCCACCTGTTGGCTTTTTCTGAAGCAAAGAACATAAGGGTCTTCCAAGCTATCAACAATCTTAATATGACAATTATTTTCTGAAAGAAGGAGTAAATAATGCAGATGCAAATTTTCGGTATGCTCTTGGTTTGGCACACAACACTGAGCCAATGCTTTATACAGTATCAACATTTTGACACATTTAAGAATTTAGACATTTGCGGCATTTGTTAAGTGGATCACTAAATGAATTAAGCATTTTATGTTTCAATGGTTCAGGTGATGTAGTGCAATAACTATCATTCTTAAAAACAGTTGAGGTCAAATTAAAATTAGTTAATTTTATGTTTCAGTTGAGTGGGCTGTGCCACCATATGACTGATACATTCAGCCAGTTCCAAACCAGCATGGCATTGTGGTTCCTGTGTTAGAAATTCTCATTCCTAAAACATTGAAGTGAGTATGATCATTGAGCCTACTACAACCACTGCATTTTGGTAAAATCTGCGTTAAAGATATGGCTTTGTTAACAGATATTATGATATTATGGTAATAAAATGTGCCTGTAATTTATGAATACATATTCATTACATTCATTTGAATCCATTCTGCTTCTAATAATATTCTGCTGGTAAGAATAACATTTTCTAGGAAAGATGCTATCCTTGCATGTGGGTTTCACTGTGTGTGTGTGTGTGTGTGTGTGTGTGTGTGTGTGTGTGTGTGTGTGTGTGTGTGTGTATTTATATATATATATAAATATATACATATATACAGGTAAATGCCAAAATAGAGGAAACACCAACATGAATAGAGCCACCAGAATAGCTTGGCATAGGTTTTACAAATGTCTGGAACTCGATTGAAAGGATGCAATTCTTTCACATGAAATTCCATCATTTGGTGTTTTATGATGGTGGTGGAAAATACTGAAAATGCACCAGAATCTCCAGAAGTGTTCAATTGGATTGAGATCTGGTAACTGAGACAGCCATGTCATGTAGTTTACATAATTTTCATGCTCATCAAACCATTCAGTGACCATTTGTGCTCTGTGGATGGGGCATTGTCATCCTGGAAGAGACCACTCCCATCAGGAGAGAAATGCTTCACCATAGGATGAAGGTGATCACTCAGATTGGCTTTGTATTTATTGCCATTTTTCTTGCCAATGGATGAGTGGCCCTAAACCATGACAGGAAAATGCACCCCACATCATAACAGAACCTGTAATTTACTCAATTGTTTCCTTTATTTTGGCAGTTACCTGTAGTTCACAACCTGTATTGCTTATTATATACATATATATATATATATAATATCTTTGTGTGTGTGTGTGTGTGTGTGTGTGTGTGTGTGTGTGTATGTGTGTGTATTTCTTTCACAACTTGGTACAACTTTAAGTGTGTCCTTTGCATTGCTAGCATGCCAAGCTATTATTGAATTCCCAAAGGGGAAATGTTGGTGTCAGTGCTACCTGGTCATTAAAAACCACAGCTACAGCTACAGAAACAGCTACCTGCATCTCTGCTATTCTGCTGCATATATGGGCTGTCCTGTGCATGTGAGGCATGGAGCGGCGGACAGCCTCTCCTGGGTCTGATTGCTCAGAGAGGCTCTCTCCTCCAACTGATTTATTTATTTATTTATTTAAAAACGATTGATACGACTCAAAAATGTGGAGCAGGCAACCTTATATAATATACTTTTTTTTTCTTTTATAATGTCTGTTTGGCAATACATTCAAAATGATATATACAAACACATATATTATATATGTAAATAGTATTTACACACAATATAAGTACACACATACTTACACAGTTATTTGTTTATTTTATAATTTCATATTGGGGTTTTTTCAAAAGGAAATAGTATGCCAATGATAGCAGAATTCAGAAACATAATTTTTACCCAAGCTGCAGCTTGTGAATATTTAGCACAAAGCACATATGGTCGCTGATGGACAAGTGAGTTACATGTAATCATGTCAGGGCACGCAAAATGAGAAAAAATGTCATTGTTGCGATCACTCAATGACACACTTCAGCATGGTGGCGGTGAAAGCGATCGGTAACGATCTCGCGTGAACAACTGACAGCTATTACTCGGTGGCACATTGTGGCGTGCCAGCGCTTTAATGTCAAGATGAGTGAGAGAAAGCGCTGGCTTCCAGTCATTCATTCTGATATTACAATAACTTAACACTTCTTTTAAACCCCTCAGGCTGTTATTATATCCATCAAGCATTCCATCAGAATTATCACATCCACATCTTCTTTTTTTTAATGTATCCATCTCTCAGGCCAATGAAAAAAAACATGCTTTGAAAGTGAATGTTCCAGCAAGACAGTTAACCACCTAATTAATCCCAAAAATTGATAGAGGAAAAATAAAAAAATCAATTCTGTCCATAGTCTTTTCACTCATTGCAAATAGCTTTTTTAAAATCAACCAATGAAATGGTTATTGGTGTTGTACTTGCTATTCCAGAATAGGTTATTTGTAATGTTATTTCCCTTTTGTGGAACCATGGTGGAAATATGTATCCTACCACATGCATTTTCACACTACGGATTTCATCGCATTGGCTTTTATATACTGTATCTATGCATTTTTTATAGGTTTTACAGTGCTGTTGGTGCAGTTGGTCATTTGTTTCTTCGCCAAGATCACTCACCATCGAACAGAGGGAAAACTAGTACCGCCGTGTACCCAGCATGCAAAGCATAGGGCATTATGCTTTCTATTCTTCTGTTAATTACATGTTGGACTTTTGAGGGTCTGTTTTTGCTCATCTTATTACCAAGGAGGAGGAGATAAGGCTTAAAAAGAAACAAAAGCCCTGCAAGGGTTTATGTGGATGTACAGTACCAAGTCTTAGTCAATCAGTCAAATAAGGGCCATTGACATAGCATGGACCCAGGACATCCACAGAAAAACAGAAAAACTTCATTACAGTAATGCTGGAAACTGGAAGCCATTGCAACCAACAAAGCTATTGTTAAGAGCCATTATTTAGACCCAAAATGGCAGCAACCAGGAGTCCACTAAAGTGCTGTTATGGCAACTGCGTTATGGCACTAGCAGTTCAAAAACATCATTAGTAGCTATTTAAGTTAGGTTAGTCAATCAACCAGCTTAGGTTAGCCAGCTACCTTGTCTGTTTGTGTGGACTTTTGTAATAGTCTCTCTAGGTAATATTTGGTCTCAGCTGATTTAACAGCTGATGCTGAGTGCTAGTAGGTTGTCTCTTTGCTGGTTGGCTATCTTTAGCTAGCTAGCAGTATCAAATTATAGCGAACTAGTTAGGTAGGTGGTGGACATGTTCGCTAGACTAAACAAAAGCGCTTTAGAATTATTTTTTCCAACAAAATTGCTTTGTGTGAGCAATAATGGACTTCTCTATACTGATAATAAAAATTACTAACATATAACCATGGCCATGTTGTCCAAATAAAGCCTAAATAAAAAACAATTGCATTTAGCTTACTGCTAGGGCCACCTTTTCAAGACGTTTGCCTCAGTGATTGATTTATTGTAAATCAGCAAATCACCTTCATAGGTGTTCTCCTTGACAGAAATCAAATGTATACAATATGTAATTTGTGCTCTAAAAATTAAATAGGCACAGCTACGGGAAGAAATCCAAAACTGAAATAGAACATTCTATTTCTAGTCATCAAAAAAACACACTTCCAGTGCCAGAATTGTTGTTTAGAACTTATGTTTCAAAGCTAGCCAGAAAACATAGAGAGTGCACTCCTTTTCTCACACCCAGGGCACGATTTTGCATGTCACGGCAGCGAGAGAATGGTTGGAAGCAGAGGAAGATCTTAACAGTGCACATGCGCATACTCTCGAGGGAAATCCCTGAAGTGCAGGGCTCATATTTTACACATCAAAAAAAGGTTTGTTGTGACTAAGAAAATTGAGCATAATGTCTGTATCATCCTGCTCTCACTGTACCCCGGAGTTGTCTTCCACCCCTAAATTTCAATAAAGTGTGAAATACAAGCCCTGCTTATTCTTTAGAGAATAAAAAGTTTCATTGAATCCTCAGCAGTCTACCCAGTGCTGAGTACATTGTTTGAAGTAGACTATAGTTATAGTAGTGTAGCAAATATCAAAGCAATGTGTTTTGCAGCACTTGTCAATACATAGGTCAAGATAATGGTTGAGCAGCTTGTGTGTCTTTTTCAGCAGTCTTTTTCAGCTTTTGCCAACCATTATTTCTCACTTTACACTTTTTTCATAGTTTTTTGGGTTTAATTATATGAAGGTTATAATACCTATGGAGAATTTCTGGAAAATGCAAGATTATTGTGAAGTTCCAGGTAATATTTTTAATGTGAACTGCAGTTTCTCAAAGAGATGCCATTCACAGTAAGGTATAGATGTAAGAATATTGTTTTCTTCACAAGCAGCACAACAGATATTCTGAAGTGAAAGGGACGAGTGTGGGAGAGGAGAGTTTAGGAGAGTCCTGTAATGCTGGTGATGCTCTCCTCACTCATAAAACAGCTGGACCATGTTGGCATGTCACATACCTCCCTTTCAGACAGGCGGGATCTGAGAATTCAGAACATCGCATGCAGTATAATAACTTAGCATGCGCAAATTCTTTGCAGCACAGCTCTCTTCCATCTTGTGAAACAGAGGACGGTTACCTCACCTGGCCTGTTGTCATGCTGGTGTTTATCCAGTCGGCACACATGTACATGGTACTTGCGTGTGACTGGTGTGTTATTTCTTTATTGATCGATGTTCTATATGTTCTGCATGGGTTGCAGTGGGTATGTGGGAGCACTGGGGAGTCACACAAAGGAATGTTTGTGGGTTTCTTCCCACCATACTTTATAATTGTATTAATTGTAAAAATTGCATACGGGGATACTTTTAGAGAGCTGCTCAGTCAGTCAATCGATCAATATGTCAGTCACTAAATCAGTCAGTGTGTATGCCAGTGAGAGACACCACAGTTTCTAGGGTGCACTGAGCCCCTGGTGGTGGTAGGGAGCTCCAGTGAGGGATCCATCTTTGGGAATTGATCCCATCCTCTCACCTCCCCGAGCTCTGAACAGTTTGATCCTGTGGCACTGAAGAGGGCCTCTGCCCTGCTTTGATCAACCTCTCCCTTGACTTGAAAGGGTTCATTCTAAGAGGATGGAAGAGGGATGAGTGGAGAGGGGGATAGAGGGAGAATGATGCAGAATGAGGCGCAGCTTCAGAGATAGTGCTGCGCAGGAAAAAATCGAGAAGGAAAATGGAGGAAGGAGGCATAGAGAGAGAGAAGGAGAGAGGGAGGGAGGGAGGGGAGGGGGCAGCTGCTGACCCTTATCGTTGGTGAAAGGCAGCAGATTATAAAATGTTTCATGCTAATTTCCATTGAGATTTCTTTAATTCCTCAAAAAAAAAGATAGAGGGCTTTTTCCTGCTTTGATTGGCCTAGCACCCCCTGGCTGGGCTGTGGAGGTGGTCCTCCCCATCACGCAGGCACGCTGGAGGGCCTAGGATCGGCCCCCCGCTGGGCCCTGGCGTCCTGAGATTACTGGAGCGTTGCTGACGTCTCTGTCAGCCCTCAATGCTGCACAGTGAAAGGCCCCCCCACCCTGTCCCCCTGCTGCGACTCCACACCTTTGGATCAGCCACGTGATAGATTCATCCGTACACCCCACCCCCCACAAACATCCACTACCCACTCTTATCTTCATACCTACATGGTTAAGACCACCCAAATCCCCCCCTCCACACACACACTTTTTTATTGCAGAACATTTCACTTTTAGTGGTTCTTCTGCCTTCCTTCTCAGTCTGGGCCTGGTTTTGTGTGCCACCGTGCGTTCAGCAGGTTAGGGAGCCACAGGCCTGGAATATAAATGCGGTCAGCACTGTGTCTGTGTGGTAAATTGATCCTCCTAAGTCTATGCGCCCCTCTTCCTCTATCACACATAACCACAGTTACAGGACTAAAAGGGGGAATTTGCATGCAGCACATTTTAGATTTTCATGTATTTTTCCTGTAAAGGCCACAAAGCTGCACTGCTCCTGTCACATTTAAGTGGGGGCTGGTTTTTGAACAAAAAAAGTGCAGTTGCAATGTGTACCAAACGCATGCTGTGTTGGGAGGCACAGTCATTAAGCTGTTGTTTCGATGCAAAGGCATCAACCGCTGTGCTCTATTCATGCTGCATGCGAGAAACAAGCTCTCAAGCGCAGACCGTCTGCAGAGGAGCAGCGCTCTCCTGGGTTCTACCTGGCTATCACACCGCAGGCCGCTTCATTGTTCCTCAAACCCTGCGGGGAAAATGGCTGAGCGTTTTTTGTTGCGTGCACTTTCTCAAAAGGCATCAACGGCAAACCCCCTTTTCCCCCCCGAGTGGGGCTGTGTTGGAAACATGGGGAGCAAGTCCCTCCCCTCCGATACATACCATTATCCTGCTGCGTTTTGCTAAAAGAATCTGGGTAATGCTCTTGAAATTGTGTGCCTGTAATATAACTTTCCTTGCATATTGATATGAACCTGCCAGGTACAGTAGCGTTTTTTTGTTCTCATAGATGGAATATAATCATAACATATGAATGTATCATACATCAAAACGTAGAAATCCCCTGTTTAAGTTGGGCGAAAACAGCACTTACGGCCCCTGAAGTGTAATCGCAGTTAAATTATGCTGACGTTGCAGTCATTATCTTTGTTCATGTTTTCTTGTTGTGTGATGGTCCTTGTCGAAGCTGTGGCTTCTGTTGGCTAACATTGGAGTCAGGACAGGTGCACTGACAGAAATGCGACGCTACCTGCTAATTCTTCCACACCCACACCTTGTAGAGTGTGACATGGTTTGGGAGAAGGTGGGTGGAGGTGGGGGGTCAAAGTAACATAATATGAATTATGACTGGTAGAGATCTCTCTCTGGTAGAGATCTGACTCTCACCTCTAATCTAATCTGTGATTGGCCTTTTGTTTTACAAAGGATATTTATTATTACTTGAACATATTAGAATTTCTTCCACTGTGCATTCATTATCAACAGTATTCCATTCCCTATTGAGCTATAATAATAACAACTATTCACCATTCAATACCTGAAAACAGCCAGACTGATAACCTTTGTTCACACCCATTAAGCCTAAGCCCCAACTCTCCATTGAAGCACTGTTGTGATAGTAATAATAATAATAATAATATATGCCATTTAGCAGACGCTTTTATCCAAAGCGACTTACAGTAGTGAATGCATACATTTTTCAGTACATGTGGCCCCAGTGGGAATCGAACCCACAACCTAAGCATTGCCAACGCCATGCTCTACCTACTGAGCTACACAGACCATAGTCTGTGGCTATGCACTTATAACAGTGAGGTTTTAACTAGCTAGGTTGCCTACCTAGCAAACAAGAAACACAAAAAGGTTTCTTGCTAGCTAACAATTAGCTTGCTAACCTCATTAAAGTTCTAGCTAGCTGGCAATTAGTGTATCACTAACAACTAATACGTAATCAGTTTTATGATCAGTATAATATCGTTTTATTTTATTTACGTTTGACTCACAAATACTCGTCAGTTTCAGAGTGTTGCTAGATTATTGATCTGAATCACAGCGAATTAATTATTTATTATTATTATTATTATTGATCAAAATGATGCCAAGGTGGTAATGTGTTCATATGTGATGGTGCTCATGTTATATAATGTATCAGTATTGTATGTCATGATTTAGGGACTGATATGTTTGTAATGTCAAATATCAATCAACAGCATAGGATGGATTTACATATGCTTTATGGAGTGTGCTATTTTCAAACACAGAATATAAAAATCATAGAAATTACTTCATATAGCTACACTTGCACATTTTGGGATGTGAAACGACATTTGAAGAAACCTAATGAGAGATGAGCTGACAAGAAGAAACACAGGGCCATGTTACCTCAAGGAATGTAGGAAAATATTGGAAGCATTTCTTTGGAGCAGTGCCTGTTTAGTTTCTGTCTGGACAGACAATAGCAGAAACAAAATATGATTCTATATGGTTAGCACAACAAGGGGCTTTTAATAGTGGGTTTGATGTCAAATTGTCCCATGTATATTGATGTGGTAACGTAATCATAGAACATACATTTATTCTCTCAAATTGTAGCATTAGTAGGATGCCATCCTTCCCAACCTAAGTTCTGTGGGTGGGGAGGGCAACAAACTAGCAGTAAATTGCTAGCTCGTGAACTGTAATTCAGTGCAGTAAAACAGTAAAACAGTGCAGTGGGTGAATGGCAGTGTCAGCGTACGCAAAGGTGAAACTCAAAAATGTTCTGTATGGTCAGTATGGTGACAGGAGAGCAAATAATTATGTGATCTTTAATAGCCCCCAGCTCTTTGAACAGTCCTATGGGATAAACACTGGTCATAAACAAACTGAATATGTCACAGCCGACCTCTGAGAGCCAGATTATGATCTCAGTATTGTCATATTACATAACTGAACCCATACAAGCTCCATTCTCCTTGCTGCTGTCCCTTACTTGTCAGGGTACAGTTGACAGAAATTGCATCGCTCAATAATGCCTTTTATTGTGAACTGTAAAGGGCTCCATTCTTTCAATTAAAATATGGATCATAATGCAAAATGTCACATGACTCATCAGTCCCCAGTCTGCATAACTCCTTCATTCTCACCAACTCTTACTTTTCTATAGAAAAACTTTTAATCATCAGCTGTCAGTAGCGCAATATATGTTTAATTCTTTAGTAGAAACACTTAGTAAATTTGGTACCCTTCTAAAGCCATAATGGAAAATCAAACAGATACAAAGTGAGAGTAAATAGTGATATAAGGAACAGAGAGCATGCACTATCTAAACAAAGAATGGAAAACAAGCATAATTGAGGCAACCGCTCAATTAAAGGGAATGTGAAAAGTGCCCTTATTAGTCAGTGCATGGTCACACCTTCACATTGCAACTTAAATGTCAACAAATTACAAACTGAAAAGCCGCCTTGATGCGCCATGCACCCCCATGCACCATGTTTGTGTTGTTAAACTGATTCAGACACACCTCTTTTTGCCTAGGGTTTGCCAACTGCATTTCTGTCCTCAAAATAAGGCCTAAATATCATTGCCATGTTTTACAGCCAAATCCGAGGGTGAAAATCAGTCCATTTTGGTCACTGTGTGTGTTTTTTTTGAAGGGCTTTTTACAACATCAGCGATAAGAGATTCCTCAAACCTGCGTTGACCTGCAGTATCCCTCTGCAGCACCACTTTAGCTAAAGATTATCCCTCCACCGCGGTGAACCGCCTCTCCACTGAGCTGAACCCACAAACCTTTTTTAAAGGTCCTCAAAAACCACAATTTAAAAACCCTGCACTCAGCACAAAATGTAGGCCACTTTCCAAATACCACAAATGCACAGGGCCGACAGCACAATGAACAGGATATGGGTTTTTCCATGCTTCCGCAAAGTGGGCTGAGAGGAGTTTTCCAGTCGGAAATGGAGCCACAGCGTCTAGAGACACGGTTCTTTTAAGTGCGCCGAAAACCACGTCTCGGGTCAAATCTTCCAAGTTCACCCCAACCCCCCACCCACCATTTGCCCCGTGAGAAAGAAAAAATATGTTTCCAGGCAAGGAACACCTACAGTAATTGCCCTGCTAAAGTGGCGCAACTTGTGGGGGCATTACAGCCCGTTAAATGGAAATGACTGAAAGGCTCTCAGAACTCTATCCCGCCAGTCAGACATCTACAGCACTCGAGCTGAATCTGGCCGTACACCATGCATCATGCCCTATCACAGGCATCTTCAGCTGATATTCAGTTACACTCCATTTTAAAAGCACGGACCACATTCAGTACTTATTGTGAGCACTTAATGTCTTGAGAATTTGTGGTGAGCTTCTGGTGTCTGGTGAGTTTTGATTGCCATTTGTGAGTAACAATCTAGGCATGATGCTGACCTATTGGTCTGGTTGAAGAATGGAGTTGTAAAGTTAGCAGATTCTTCATGCAATGCATTGCAGCATAAACGCTCGTACTACTGATTGTAGCATCATCATGTTGTCACTTGATATCTGAACTCCTTGGCACCTGTACTTTGCACTAAATTCAATTTGTAGCATAGAGGTTACATAAAATATTACATAAAATACATTCATTTTTGTTTTTGTGATATATTTTTGTTTTGAAATACTATTTCTTTGTCACGACTAAAATGATGTAATGTGAAGGGCACACTGCCACTTTACAGGGAGCCAGTAAAAGTCATCAAATGCAAATGACTGATCCTTATTTTCACTGCCATCATTGTTAATCACCCTAAAGAAAAAAAGGTATAGGTGAAGGGTGATTATCAAAAAAGGTACTACTATCCCTAGCTGCAGCTTATCAGTCACCACTGATGAACACATTGCCAATCTAGTACAATCTGAGTCAATATAGCTGGTGTTGTGGTCTACAGCACCACAGTCTCCATTCCCATTAAACTGCTAGAATTTAATAACGCACTCTGTCTCTGGTAGCAGGGATGCTGAAGGCTGCAGGGGTGGACAGAACAGCATACCGTACTCTTCCCCTAACGGACCCTCCATTGATCCTTCCCGTTACTCTCGCTTCACTCTGAAACCCACGCGATCAGGGGCTGGGGATTGCTCGCGGACAAACCACCCCCCCCCCCAAATCAAAGCACAGTATTTACTCTTAGAAATTTAGAGAAAGTGCAGTTGTGGATGCGTCCAGCAACCTCGATCAATACTCAGCCCCAGGTTTCCCCGACCCCACTCTTGGCTAATAAAGTGCATCTTGGGTTTGGCGGTTTCCCTGAAAGTCTTCCAAGCAGATGCAGACTGGCGCTAATGTTTGTGGCCATTCTCCTTTTTCTCGTAAATAGATTTTTTTTTAAAGAATTGTCCGCCGGAATTTGTAATGGAACAATGTCGAATGCAATATGATATGACTTGTTTATTTCAGGCAAGATTTTTCCTTTTAGTCAATACATGCTGGATGTAGGCTAATTAATGATTGCTGTCCTATGTAAGATTAATACATAACTGTCACAAATGTATGTATGTCTGGTAATAGTTAGGGCCCGGAGAAAATCTCGAGCACGTGACCATTCAGGCTGTCAAGCTGGATTTCAGCAGTTACCCTCCAGGTGTCCCTGTAGGTACTGGTACATTGCATACTGATGGATTTCATTTACTTTCCACATCTTGCAACTTATTTTTAGACAGCACAACAAATATTATTGGCACTTAAAGACACAAAAACACAAAAAATGGCAGTCTGAGACAGACATGGGCTAGGGGGAAACAGATGTCAAAAAGCATAAGGGGAAAGAGATTAATGCCTCTGTTAAATCATCTATAATTTAACAGAGACATTAGAGAAACGGCTCTCTCTCAGTGTGCAACAGGGCAACGAGGCTGACAATCATTCAATTTAACTAGAAAATTTAGAGCACTAAACTTTTCCTTTACTTTTTATTTATGTGCCCCTCTTTTTTTTGCACTATCATTATTCTTATGCGCCTGATTAAGTGGTAATTGAATAATGGCTTGAAATGGCTTCATCGACCCCTTGGTAGTTGAGGACTGAAATGCATGCGAAATAACCCAAGGTTTTCTCCAGGCCCTCGTAATAGTATCTGTTGTTCTTTTTTATTTATTTAGCCAATTTGACCTGTACTGTCCTATTATTTTCCAACCATTCTTGTATCAACATGGCAAATAACCTAAATAGATCATCGTAAAGCCTTTAATGTGCTCTTCAAAAATCCAGATGTATGTATTATGTGTATTTAGCCAATGTCGTTTATTCTTGTCTTGAGCAAAGTTTCATGCTGTGATTCAGATTACCATAATCGTCTTTCCCACTCTCCTAAAACAAATATGTATTAAGAGCGAGGCTTGGAACAGGCCTTCTGCTGTGGAGGAAACGAGACAATCAAAATCTTTTGTAATTATGTACAACGTTATTCTAATTACCGGTGATTAAAGTTACGCCACGCTGGTTTCTCTCCCTCTTGGCTACAATTAGAAAAGTATACATGTCAGCTGTGTTATTGTCGATCATTTCGCTTAAATGCAAGTCTCCGAAGTGGCTCAGTTGGCGATTAATTTTTTAACAATGAATATAATTCCTTCCAACATGCATTGTTTAATTCTAGGGAAAGCACATTTAAGTTTAAGTGATAGAATTTAACTATTTGCACCAATCGATGCACTTACCCAAGTTCTTAAGGCGGGAAAAAAGATTCCCACGTAGTTCCTAGTTCCTAATTAAGCAAAAGGGTGGTCAGCTTTCACTTTTTCAGGGTGATTGAAAAAACTGTTTATTTTTTGGCTTTTTTCCTAAAATCACGTCAACTTTAAAGAGCACACACTTGGATTAAATATCGTAAGTTGGACCCTGTCCTGAACAGTAATTATTTGTGCTTTCGCAGTAACTACTTGTAAGGAGTAGCTATACTGTTTGGTAGCTTGTTGGCTTTTATTTAGGTTGTGCAACATAATATTTTTGGCTTCTTCGAGGAACAAATTGTGCCACGTTGGCTTGGGATTTTAAAATCAGCTTGGCAACCGTGTGAAGCAGGCATTGAACTATTCTTCCCTTTATCTTGGAGGAGAGGACTGCAGGGAAGCACGTCCAGCCTCAGATGAGCCTGAAAACCAGATGCTGTCCTTCCAAACGTTGAACGTATTTATGTCCAGTTTCAAACGCAAGCGCCCAAAACTCTGCATTTTCAATTAGCCACTTTATATGAAAGCACAGACACTATTGACTCATGTCCACACACAATGCCTGTGCACCGCATTAAGCACACAGACTCAAGACCGCACACTCTTTCTTCCTTCGGGGGAGGTCTACACCCGCATAGCCCAAACGAAAACAAATCATTTGGGAGCCCTGTTTTGAAATGTCCTGTTCATGCCCATTGAATTACACAGCCGGCCTACAGAACATGGAAGGCAGCTGTAGACCAGAGCCTGCACCCAACACCACTGTTTACACCACAGTCTGTCAGGGCTGTGATGAAGCTGAACACGGTACCGACTTACCTGTCTCATCTTCCTGCAGTATCATCCCTCTCTCTCTCTTTTCCTCTGTCTCAGACAGATCCCCCCCCTCCCTGTCCCTGGCTGTGTTCCTTCTCTCTTCTCTGCTAACGTGCTGACAGGCGTTTGTTAATAGGCATGGGTTTGCAGCGAGCGGAACGAGGAGGATGTGGTGATCATCTTTATCTCGGGCTGTTTGACACTCTTCTCCCTCGCACTGGCAGGAAGATCCCATTGAGGGGCCGTCAGGCAGAAATGGTGGGGCGGGGCCGAGGATCAGGCAGACTGGGTCACGCTCTTTCAAAGCATGTCTTTCAAAGCTGTTACCTGAGCTCCGGCTCACCTTGAGTCCCGCCCATTCAGAGGCATGCTCTGGCCTATCTCCCCAGTGGATTCCCCAGTGGTGTGTGTACAGTCCATAGATACGGTAGGCTACCGACATGTGATATGGCATGCCATTTTAAAGAGATAGACTTTACAGTTCAGAGTTGAAGTATTCTGCATGACAGCTTACGATAATCACATTGATGTAGTGTTGAATGTAAATGTTACTGTTAATGTGAAAGTGCTTTGTGGGAGTGTGGACCTTGGCTTGGACCAGAAGGCTGCAGCTTTACTTCCTAGGTGGGGCCTTGGTATCCTACAATGTGGTGTCCCCGGTTACGGTACTCACCCCGTTGGGCTAATCTAAATACCATAAATACACTAGTGTATGGGTTAGGCAACCCTGGTCTTGGGGTTCCAGAGATATTTATGTTTTTTGGCTCCATTTAAATCCCTAACTACATACAGTAATTGGGTTCATTATTAGGCTTAAAGAACGCAGACGACCATGTACTGGAGGTACTCCGCATTTCACCAGTCAGCCTCAAACCAAAAATAATTGATCAAACTCTGCAATCAAGTACAGATGGAACAAAAAACTTAAATATTTTGAGCAATCCAGGACCAGGGTTGCCTACCACTGCAGACCAGCCCATGTGTCCTTAAAATTGTACGTACACAGACAGTATCGTCCATAACCAAAGAACAATGCATTTGACGAAGCGAAGCATTTCACCTACAATTTGAAAGCTCCTCTTTGAATACAGGAGAAAACAATCACTCCAAGTGGGGAAAAAAAGTTAATAAACCAGATAAAAAAATAAATGTGTTTTTATGCTAATCAGGCATCCCCACTGTCTTCTCTCCTGCTTTCAGACTGACAGTCTCACTCCTTGTAGATGACTAATTACTAGTAAAAAAATAAAAAGAACAGGATGATGGAACCCTTGATTACCAGCTTTAGAGCACGATGGAGAGTGGCAGCGCGTTGGCTTCGTTCGCGCTTCCTTTAAGAACGAGATGACAGCTGCTATGCAGGCGGCTTCAATTGAGAGCCCCTCGAGCATCGAGCCGCGGATTGGAAGCGGGCGGCGTTGAGGAAAGTTGTTAGGTGGCGCGATTGGAAGTACTTCGTCATCGTTCCTTTGCAGCGGTGACGGATGTGCTGTTGAATAGGTATTGGATTTGGCTTTTTTTTAAAACCTACGGTGTGAAAGATTTACTGCCACCGGCTGGGGCAGTTCACGGAGGTCTTGCGTGACGTTTCGGTGGTTGGTTTCGCACCGTGCTCAGTATAATGTTAATGTATGGGGGGGGAAATCGCTGAGGGGGTAACTGCTAAAGACTTCAGACAGAGGGTGACATTGAATAAAAAACCCACTTTTGTTAGTTTGAGATTTTCCGTTTGTTTTCATATCATAACCTGGTTTTCACTTGCAGGGAATATACAGGGAATGGAAAAAATAATGGAAACACCAAACACTATATGAATATTTATTAACTAATAACGAGTTGGGCCACCCTTTGCCTTCAGAACAGCTTCAACTCTTCTTGGAATGCTGTTATGCAAGTTTTAACTGTTTCCAGTGGGATATTGGAACTTTTTTCAAGAAGGAAAGCCTCCAGTTCTTTGAGAGATGAAGGTAGTGGAAATCTATAGACCATAAATCTGTTGACCATATTACTTTCCATTAATAACATACCCCCCACACACACACACACAAATGATATATTCAAGCTAAAGCAGCTCCTAGAATTGGAAAAGAAACAGAGAATTTGTTTAGTTGCACTCAAATAGCAACTGCCCTCTTCAGCTTCCCATGAATGTGGAACTACCTACAGTTCTTAAAAAAGCTAAACTATTACTCAATTAATGCAAGTTCTCTCCTAGGTCAACAAGCAAAGTCCTCTTGGTTCAGGCAGTATGCATCTTGCAACAAACCTAATTAGCGATCAACATCTTAAGTCCACGATGAGGTTATTCCAACCCCCCACCCACACCCACCCGCCAAAAACACAAACTGTGCATGAAGGAGAACTTTCAAGCTATACGGCTGCAAGCTCTGCATTGGCTCCCGCTCAGCACATTGCAGGCACTCACAACCTGGGACCCTGATCTTCCAACAGAGGCCTTCCAAGTTCACAACAACAAATGCAGTGGAAACTCAGAGGGAGAAGCTATGGCTCTCTGTTGGCCAATTACTGCTTTTGGAGCCCTGGGGCTGCTGGGAAACTTTGACACCTGAAAAATAAAAAAAATAACCCGATCTAAGGAAGGAACACAACAGCAGCTATTAAAATCCTGATGATTCCATAAATCACAAGCGATTTGTTGTTCGCCCATGGCGTGTGTTCGGATACACGGCACTAGAACTGTCGAATGAGGGCAAGTGGGCAGAGCTGATTTGGGGGAAAACTGAACTTATTCCACAACTGGCCCTCCACATAAAAAAAGATCTGGCATTTTTCTGTTTTTTGGGAGCTTGGAAGAGCCAAAGATCTCCTGTGAGGAGAATTGGCCTGAAGTGTGCCTGTCCAAAGGGCTCGCTCCCGTGGCTGTGGAGAGATTGCTGTTGGTTTCAGCTACTTTTTAACAGACCACTGAGGTCAGAGCTTCTTTTTAAAAGATCACCCTCCAAGGAGGTGGGAGGTGGGGGGACAATTCTTCTGTGTGTTGTTTATGTAACAAAAGACTTGGAAAGAAACAAAGAATTTACCTTGCAATGGGTTTTGAAAGCTTGCAAGCAGTTTCAACAATGAAAGCTTTTAATTTAGTCATGAAACTCGTTATTAAACAGAAGAAAGTATTTTTTCAGTTAGTATTTCAACTATTTCCAGTTTTTTCCAGCCTGGGTACTGTTGTAGTGTATATTGTAATTAATTACTGAGCAGACTCCTCATATTTGCTTACCTGTTTCCACAAAGTGAAACCAGAGAGTCCAAATGAAGGTTATACAGTATAATTATGTGTAAAATTAAACCTCTCCACGTTCATTATGTATTCTTTTATTTTATTTTGTATGTTGGAGTGGCGGTAGTCTATTTTTCGTTTCACAGGAAAAAATTAGCACTTAAGTTTGATAAGTCGGTAGTGATTGCTATGTACGGTATGAAATAGTAGAGCGCCCTCTGCCCCACCTTGCCTGTCCCACTCAAAACAAACAAGCCAGAATTGAAGAGAGGATTCCTGCCTAAATCACACTGAAATTAAAGAACACACACACACACACACATACACACAACATGGATTCTCAGATCAAGGATCGAGCAGCCAGCCACCCTTATGTTCCAGTGACACAGCCCCCTTAAATTTTTTGGGGGGGTTGGGGGCATGTCAAACTCAGACAACCATCCCTCCACACTCCACCATACCAGCTGCCCTGGCACAACCCATCCATTTCTGCTGCAAGACGAAATGGGGGGGGGGGGCAGGCTTACAAACTGTTCCAGAGTCCATTGCTGGTGTAATAGAATGTACTCTGTCACCACTTTCAGGACAACAGTGATGGATGTGATGCCGGATGAGGTTTGGTTTTCAGTTCTACAAAGGGCTATGGAAAGGGTGTGAGAGGTCTTTTAACGGCCCTCCTCCTTCCCCATAATCTGTAATTATTAGATAGGGAGCTACCGTAATGAAAGGCTAAAGCAGTCTGTTGTTTTTTGCTGTATCTGCAGAAGACAGAGGGTCGTTCCTCTGGGAATCTACAGACCATGCGATGAACTGGTACAATTCATTTAAAAGAAGTAAATAAAGATTTCTCTGTCATCATCAATGAGGACAATAAAAGTACCTTTTTTATCTTCACCGACACAGTTTGGCAAGATAATTTTGATGATAACTGAACTAGCGAAACTGTGCCTGCATTGATACAAATATTTTATTTAATTGTGAGTCGGACAAATGGTTAGTTGAATCAAGGCTGTAGAGTACAGCAGATTACCTTCGTAAAATGTTAGAAACAGGCCGCTAGATTATTTCAGTTTACATACTCGTTGTATGGAAACGTTTCAGTGATCAGGGACTTTCTTATTTTTGTCTCTTTAATATGCCATTGTGCTGGCCTGTGTCTTTAATATGCCACTGCCCTGTGTCTTTAATATGCCACTGTCCTGCCCTGTGTCTTTAATATGCCACTGCCCTGTCCTGTGTCTTTAATATGCCACTGCCCTGTGTCTTTAATATGCCGCTGTCCTGCCCTGTGTCTTTAATATGCCACTGTACTGCCCTCTGTGTCTTTAATATGTCAATATGCCAGAACAAAAAGGCCCAAAGTGTAAGAATTTGTGTTCCGCGTGAGTCAGAATAAGAGGAGGTGTGTTAAAGCAGAATTCCCCAGGAGTTAGTAGCTGTGCTCCAGGGCAGAAATTGACTTTAATACGATCTTATTACTCATTACAAACCAGCCAAATGGAAAGGCACTCGCATTCTGTATAACCGTTCACCTGTTCCCTCTCTCCCTTTCTCTCTCTCTGCAGCGTTTGGCTCTTTTCTCTGCTCAGGGTAGCGGTTTTCCAGCAGCCGCCTCCGTGCCTCCGTGCCAGGGACTCGAGGAGCGCTCGTCTGGAGAGCAGGTCCATCACTGAGTGCACAGCATGGCCCGACGTTATTGGCAGCGATAGCGGCGGGGTAAAGTGCCTTCCTGGTACTGAACATTAATGACTGCTGGATGGGAAAGTTGTTAACAGCTTTAACCTGCAGGACCGTCGCCCCCCCTGGGCCCACAACGCCCAGAAACAGTTGCTTTTTGTGTGAGTTATCGGCTCCAATGAAGTGATGGAAGACTATAGATGCGTCTGCCTCCACACACATACACATACAACATTCTTCTGGGCGCAAAATGGCTGCCATTAATGTTTGAGGCTATTTTTCCCTCTTCACTGTAAAGTGCTTTGCGATCCTGAGATGAAAGGGACTATATAAATGCGGTCCATTACAATATCTAGTTTTGTTTTGAAACAGTGTTTTGACTCCTCTGCTAAACGATCGTAATTTACAAAGTAACCATATTATAGCTCTTTGGTAAAGCAACATGTTCCAGTTCATTTATAAAGTAATATATTCCGGTTAATAAAGTAACACGTTCCAATTAATTGGCAAAGTAGAATAATCCAGTTCACTGGTAAAGATTCCATTTCATTTGTAAAGTAACATATTCTAGTTAGTGAAGTAAGATACTCCAATTAATAGGTAAAGGACCATATTCCAGGTAATTGGTAAAGTAACATGTTCCTGTGTTATTTGCTGTGGCTCTGCTTACACTCTTTAGGTAATGGGCAGATTTTTACACATTAAAGAACTGAATTATCTGAGGATTTGTTTCAGCTGTGCAAATAAGATATGACTTGCTTTGAAATAATTCACTTAATGACTGTAGGTTATGTATGTGAGATTATATTTTTATTTTTTGGGGGGGGGTTGTACATGCTTTACATTCATTGTTGTAAAATCATACATTTAATTTCCTGGCCCCTGTGTTCTACAGACCCTGGAGCACAATACAAAAGGGAGTGGGAGGGATTGTCCCTCCGCTCATTAGAACACGCCCCCAGCTGCTTCCTCTGTCATAGCGGGCACGACTAGTCAGCTCTGATCTCGGCTTCTTTGTGATCTGAGAAATGCCACAGTTCTGTCGGTTGCTGTCCTGAAGCTGAGCTAGAAAGTGGCACAGCAGTATGGGGGGGTGGTGGGGTTGGTGATGACCTCATTCTGTGAGGTGTGTGAAAGGGAGCAGGGCACAGTCACACACCAAGGTGGGCCGGATTATACATGAAGCAGCACACGGTTTTCCCTACTGAGATGGGCATGTCCAAAGTTGAGTGACGGCCCTTGCCGAGCAGACCTCAGCCATCTCCTGTCATTTTGGCTCATGTCTTCAGAAGCGCCGCACAAATACAGTTACATTAAAAAGAAGCTCTGCTTATAAAAGTGTGAATTTCCAATATTACTGAATATAATGTGCGTAAATAAATAAATCAACGGTGTCTGCAAAATATATTTAGGCTTGGTTTTAAATATTTTAAAGGTGTGTACACAAACTTAACAGAATGACATTTTAAGCCTATCACATTATAACACACAATACAATACACTAAATACCATTTCATTATTTACTAGTATAATGTCTACTGAACAAAATTCTATTTTAAGTAGCTTTCCTTGCTCGGAGCCCAACCTGGGATTCGAACTGGCAATCCTTTGGGTTCAAGCTCTGCTCCTGAACCACTAGGCAGGAACAGTCCAGAGAGAGATGCTAAAGATGTTGGAAGGGAGATACTAGAAAAAGACCACAGACAGGCCAAAGAATCCATGACCACTCCAGAATAATATATCAGGCTCTTCAGAGACACATCACAGACATGCCTACCAGCTGTAGTGGACTGTCATAAGAACAAAGTGTTCCCATACTAACAGAAAGGGACAAGTTTTTTTCTCTTCACTTTAAACAGCCCTTATGGGCTGGTGGATAGCGTAGCAGTTTAACACACCTGTATTTGGCTGGTCCTGTACTAGTGTGAGCTGCCTATTAGGGACACGGTTCAAAACCTGTCTCTGCCAGACCAGGCCCCGATCGGGGTGGCATTTGGCTGTCCACTGCTGGGGGAGGGTGGAGGGTGGTTGGCATGAACTCGCTGTGAAGCACATAAGGGTGTCTCCAAAAAGGGGGTCTGTGAGTTCCGTCTCAAAGGAGGTGAATCATTGCCAGCCTTGGAGAGTAACTTTCCCCGTAGAGATGGGTGGCAAGTTTGTGAAGAAAAATGGGGGAAAATCCGCGACGGGAGGACCTGCCTTAATAAAGGAATTTTATCTGCACACCAGTGCATTCTCTCATCATTTACTGATTTACCATTTTTAAAATGTCCTGTGTGTGTAAGAAATGTATTTCTGGTGATTAAAACATATTTTTACAATGCTTAAAAATATTGTATTCACATTGTCCTAAGTACAAGATACAAAAACAACTTAGCAATATATATACTGTATATACAGTATATACAGGGAGTAGACAAAATAATGGAAACGCCAAACAATATATTCATATTTGTTAACAAATAATTAGGCTGGGCGGCACGGTGGTGCAGTGGATAGCACTGTCGCCTCACAGCAAGAAGGCCTCGGGTTCAAATCCAGGCCGGGGGCCTTTCTGTGTGGAGTTTGCATGTTCTCCCTGTGTCCACGTGGGTTTCCTCCGGGTACTCCGGTTTCTTCCCACAGTCCAAAGACATGCACGTTAGGCTAATTGGAGAGTCTAAATTGCCCGTAGGTATGAGTGTGTGAGTGAATGGTGTGTGTGTGCCCTGCGATGGATTGGCGACCTGTCCAGGGTGTATTCCTGCCTCTCGCCCGGAACGCATGCTGGGATAGGCTCCAGCCCCCCCCCGAGACCCTGACCAGGAATAAGTGGCTTAGATAGATAGATAATTAGGCTGTCCTTTGCCTTCAGAACAGTCATACAAGTTTTGAACTGATCCTCGTGTGATATTAGACCATTCTTCAATAAGGAAAGCCTCCAGTTCTTTGAAAGATGAAGGGGGTGGAAATCTACTCCACACTCTACTTTCCAGAACTTCTCATAAAGGTTCAATGATGTTTATATGTGGTGATTGGAAGGCATTTGGCTTCATCCTGGTGTTCATCAAACCACATCCATTTAGCAGTGTGTATGAGGGGCGGTATTGTCTTGGAATATCGGAACATCAACACTGTTTGCACAAGAGGGTGCACCTAGTCTCATAAAATTATTTTGTATTCCTTGACTGTAATTCTACCATTCAGGGTAACAACTGGACCCAATGACTCCCACGAGATGGCTGCCTATGCCATAACAGATCCACCACCATGTTTAACAGTTGGCAACAGGCAAAGCTGGTTGAAAGCTTCATTTGCCATTATTCAACCATAAACCCATCCAGATGTAGAAAAAATTATGAAAGATGACTCATCAGACCATATGACCTTTTTCCATTGCTCAGAAGCCCAGGTTTTGTGCTCATTACACCAGGTTATACGTTGTTGCACATTGGCCTCGGTTACAAGCAGTTTCCAAATGGCAGCCCTACCATCAGGGTTGGGTTGTAACGGAATACATGTAACGGCGTTACGTAATCAGAATACAAAAATCAAGTAACTGTATTCAGCTCGCGTTACATTTGAAAAACGAGTAATCTGAATACAGTTACTTTAATAAACCTGAAGTGAATACATTTTGGATTACTTCTTGGAATTCTTGGTGGAAAGTTTTCCTTACAAACATTAATGAGCTGATATTCATTACTAAAGTTACAGCATGAAATTATCACGCCTTCATGATTATCATCACACAGCTCACGAAAACTACAGCCGCTGCACAGAACCAAAAAACTGCGTTAAAAAAAATGAGTTTAAAAAAAAGCGCGCGCCCACGCTCAGACAAACATTGATAGGGACAAGATGGAAGAAAAGTCAGCTTTTAGTTTGTGGCGTTATCGACACAATTTCCAGTTTAAAGAAGAACATGGGAAAAATCTGTCGGTCCAGTGTACCTTGTGTCTTCCAGGAATAAAGATACTGTCGGCATCAAAGGACTCGACTTGAATCTTAAAAAGCACTTGGAGTAAG
Source organism: Aldrovandia affinis (assembly GCA_029706075.1). Lineage (NCBI taxonomy): Eukaryota > Metazoa > Chordata > Actinopteri > Notacanthiformes > Halosauridae > Aldrovandia > Aldrovandia affinis. Next base: position 10,652,380 of record JAINUG010000004.1, read on the forward strand.
TCGACGTTAGCTAACCTTCAGTTTAATGAACACAGTTCTGCAGTAATTTGCTGTTACCTGACCTTAGCCTACGGTTTGAGGCATCGCATTAACTGCTCTGCTAATTTTATACTGCTTTCTTTATTGTTGAAACGATGACATTTTATTTAATTCTTTTTATTTTTCCCAGTTTTCTCCCAATTTGGTAGACAATTGTACTCTACTATACGTCAATTACGTTATGCACTGCCGAGCATTCGCCGCTACACAGCCCGCCAACACTGGCACTTTTCTAAGCCATATCCCTTACAAGTCGCTGTTATTCCAGTGCCAAAAAAGTTTCAAAAGTTATTAGCCTACATTGTTTTAGATGCTGTGTTTGAGTTATGCTCATGATGAGCCATCAAAACAGTAAAAGAACTTGCCTTTCAATATCCCTTTGCTTTTTATTATGATTAATTTTGAATCTGTCCATTCTAATTCCATAACATGTTAATGACGACGATTACAACAAAAAATGCAGATACAATGTTGCATATATTTAGCTAAATTGACATCTCAAATGTATTAGTATTTATTATTAAATGAACAGAAGCTGACCTGACCTCAACACAGTGGAAAGTTGAACATGACATACTTTTTCAAAGTGTAATGCATAATAACTATTTAAATGTATTACTAATCAAATAAAAAAGTGAACATGGCATGTGCAAAAGTTTGAGCACCCTTTTAGTACTAAGTAGCACCACCTTTGGCTATATAACAGCTTCCCAATGTCTCCTGTACCCCAAAACATACCCATCTGTGATGGAAAAAGTAAGTAATCCAAAAGTATTCTAAAAGTAATCTGATTACGTAACTTTTTTGAGACATGTAACTGTATTCGTATCGGATTACTTTCAGAGCCGTGTAATCAGTAATCAGGCACTAATTACATTTACAAAGTAACCCTCCCAACCCTGCCTACCATAAATATGAGCTTTGTGAAGCTCACAACTTAGTTTTTGTTTAAACTAGGTCACGGAGGTGTAGATTCAGTTCTGTGGTCATTTTTGAGGCCGTTGTTTTTGTGGTGTTAATCAACTACCATGTTAAGTGTCCATCTATCCCTGATGGTGAGTTTCAACTTGTGAACACTCTTCCTCTTTCCTGATGCAGTTTTTCCTTGTTTGGCATATGTCAACATGATTTTCGGCACTGTTTCCCATGACACATTAAACAATTTAGCAATTTAGTTACTGAAAATGTGAAGATATCTCACTTGGGAATAGGGAAAAGTACAGTAACAGACATTAAAAACTCAGCAGGTAGCTTTAAAAAATTGCAACAGGTGCAAACAGTTTCCATGTGTATAAACAGCAAAGGTGTTGCGAGGGGCAAAAGGCTAGAAGAAAGGTAATATATTGTAACTGACCATAAATAATATTTTGGGTCATAAATTAGCCTTTTTTATTGGTTATTTGAATACATTAATTTGTGCATATTCACATTTTGAAATTGTTTGGGCTGTTATGTTTAATTTTCAACATTACCGGTTTATCAAACCTTTCATGCATCCGCTGTACCTCTGTTCCCAAAGAGATCAGTTACACATATATATAACCATCCCTTGTTTTTCTTTCTTTGAAACAAATCCTACAAGAGACTGTAGACACATGACTGGCTTCAGGGAAATGAAAGCACAGTAAGCACGCATTAACTTAAAGAATGGTTTGAATAGGGGAGTGGCTTGTGATGATTGATCAAGGCCTAGGTTTCTCACCGCCCAGCTGTTGTTAAGGGTGTTTGCCATCAATAAGAGAGGCCAAAGGAATCCAGATGCTTTGAGCCCCCGGGGGAAATGCGATCTGTCACTGCTCTAAAGTAACACTGATGGATGCTGCATTGAGTGGCCATTGGTCTTAGTTAAACATGACAGAGAGAAGGATGACAAGCCAGCGGTCACAAAGCCTTGAAGCCCAGACATCGCTTCAGTGATTGCCTTTTCAGTAAAGATGGTGTACATACCAGCTGCCGATTTAGAGAAAAAAAGAATTAACGGAAGTGGGGGGGGGGTTCTTGCTGTTGTTAATGATGTTAATATGACTAATGAAACAACCTAAAAAAGTGGGATATAGTCCATAATTCACAGGGGACATTAGTAAAACATTGAGGTGTTTTAGCAGGTCATTGGGGAGAAGTCTAGCTCTGGCCAAATGTTTAAACAAAACTATCAGGTCAGGAGTCGAGGTACTAGTGTTTTCAACGATATCACCCTAGTACCATGAATTAGCACCCTCAAAAAGTCAAGTAAGCAAACAATCATCTTTTTTTCCAGGAGAATAGTCTGTTTACATCCACACAGTCCCACTGAACAAAATATTGAAGCATTTCCCAGTGCAAGTTTGAAAGACCTTCCTTGTGTCTCTGGTGCTTTTCACAGGGCAAACTTATGATTTTATTGTTATGGTTAATTGGTTATGAATTTAATTTAAATGATAATTTAATATGTTGCTATATTTAATTTGAAGTAATCAAAATTGCATTGTAATGAATCAAAACAATAAAACCTTAAGTTCACTTACTCTGGGAAATAATTCTACTTTATGTATTCAACAAAATACAGTGTATCTTTCATCCCATTAAAATTCGTTAAAAATGGGATTTAAAGGGTTTAACAACTAAGTCTTTTATGTCATGTCGCCGGTTTTAAAATACTGCTACTTGAGAGGAAACCAGAACGTATTTGACAATCAATCATACCTTGAACTGCCATAAAACTAGCATGTGCACAGATTATAGGAATAAATTGTTTAAAAGAATCACATTTCATCATGTATAGCCTACACTGTGTAACATGCGCGCGTCATATGGCATTATATCATACAAGTACGCCTATATACTCTAAAAATGTGTTTCACATCAAGTAGGATACAATCGTGTCTGAAGAGGAAACGCCCCTCTACGCTCCTTACATTTTATTCTATTTAGGCCTAAAAAGAAACGGAATCTTGCAATGTTACGGTTGAGGGTCTAGAAGAAGCGGTTAACATCAAAAAGACGTTTGATATTTTTCCTCGGTGATGCAACTCGAGAGATGTCGTGTAAACAGGAGGGGGTTGGGGTCGCGGTGAACGGTCGACCGCACCTTTGCTTCCTGTGACCCCCACGAACCTCCCCCAACCACCCCCACCTCCCCTGGTGATGCGCGGTGCACCCGGACCTTCCGTCCAGATGCGCAGGATCAGAGATGTCGGTGTGAAGGAGATCTCCGGGGACTGGATTGGGACCAGTGGAGCCGCAGATCTCCTGTGAGCTCCCGCAGCCGTCGGGTTAGCTCTGGTCAGCCAAACAGGGCGATGGGGCTCTCAAAGGCATCGTATAAAACGTACTCCGGCAGAATCCATCTAGCGTTTCGCTTTTATTTCATGGAACCCGCTGCCAAATCTCGTTAACGTCTCAGCCCTCTGCTACAAAACACCCGGAATCGTTTTGTCTTAGCACAAAGGAGGTTTTTTTAGTTTTTTTACAACCGACGAGGAAATGTTGTCTATGGTTTCCCACACGGCTGGGTGAAATATGGTTTACGTTGATTTACAAGCATCCCCTTGTCATCCATGTTTGAATGAAATACTTTTACCAATTATTTACAGAGTTAAAGTATACAAAAGCTTTAGTGAAAATACGAGCCCAAATATACAGTAGCGCTTTTAATTCAAATTAACTTAAGAAACGGACAGTCTATGCGTAGATCAACTGACCGCATGTAATAAACTTCACATGATGATGCTTGAGTAGCATGACAGAGAAGCAACGCGACTAGGAGTAAGTCTCAACCCCATCGTGTTCTCATTATATCAACATTCAGAAGTGCCACTGTAGTTAACACCATAAAATGCTTAACTTAACAGTAGCCTATACCGGGAATATGAAAGAATGTAGGCTATTTAAATTAGGCATGCAACATATGAGGAATCTGTAATTGAGAAAATAATAGGCCCATTTCTGATTTTTGTGAAAGTGATGGTTAGCAGAAAATAGGCTACATTAAGTTGAATCACAATGTTTGCCTCAGGAGTAATTAAATGAATATTTTAGTTTTGAAGCCAGAAATGTTAGCAATATAATTTGGTTCATGAAAAACAATACAACGTTTGCTCAAATTTCTGGACGGTAAAATATGATGATTATTGGTGGCTAGTGGTGACATTCAGAGCAGGTGATAAACAGGTCTACAGTAGATAAACATTCGCACAAAGGGCACACATAATACAAGCAGCTAAATTGCATTAAAGAATATATTCTTCGATTCATGTATCTCTTAACGCTAATGTAAATCCGTTATTTGTGCATAGTTTAAGGTCAAATATGAGGTTAGTGCTAAAGGTTAGTTAAATGTTAATGCATGTTAATATGACAATTAAATTGTTTTGGCTCGACCGAAAACGAGAGATCGTTGACCAACATGTATTTACAAAGCATGAATGTTGAATATAAATAGGTTAATTGGATTAACAACGTTCCATTTGTCTATATGCAGTTGTCTCTCTTTTCTTGGAGATAGACAGGCGGGACATACGGAATACCATGCCATTTTACAGTAAAAAATAAATTTATTACGAATTATGTACGAAATGCTACCCCCATTATATGTCCATAGCCTATATCTGAATGTGTATAATGTATTGGTGGGGAAACATATTGAATAACAGCAATAAATAAATAAACCTGTTCAAATGAAAGGTCTGGCTATAATATATCGGCTTTTAATACATTTATCACATTTTGTAGTTCATAGTAGCTGAAACTTTATGTGGCACATAATGTGACGGGTCATTAAACAATGTCAATTAAACAAGCACTGCAATAAATAAATAAACTTCCCAACAAGGATTGGTTCAAATCAGTGAGTCAAAAATGTATTTTTCTATGATTAAGCAAATTCCGAATCAATTAACAAGTGTTTCTGGAGTACGGATTAAATTTACATTCTTTATGGGAAAAACGATTTTTTTGACATATACTTTGAAATATACGTACCACAACAAACACATATTTTTGAATATTTTCTGGAGAGAGTGGGCCTCCCTATTGACGTCAAATCCGAGTGACATGCAATGGCTCCACCCATTCAGGGGGTTCATGGAAGTTCACACACACCCCATTAGTTGATGTTTCTTCGTTTCACAGGGGTGTTTCCAATGGTTCAGTCGCACACAAGATTGGGTTTGACCTTCAGACACGTGGAGAGCCTGAGAGGAGATGGGGCAGCCATGTTTTTGCTGAGAGAACCCTCTGAAGTGGGCATGTAGAATCTGGGGGTGGAGCCCCTAATTTAATATTTTCTCCATGGTAAGAAAGACAAAAAAATAAGAGTTATGTTTTTAATCCTGCAGGCCTCAGACAGACAGACTCTGGGGGAAATGGCAGAAAACAATTAACTAAGCAAAGTGCTCTGGTGATCTGCTTGCAGGACTGAGCTACACACAGCTAATGAACTCACAGGTTTTGAGAGCCGTTCTTGTACAAACGGCATGACAGATCAATGCCTGATTCTTAAATCAAGGGAAGAGGTTATTTGCTGTCGGCATGGTATTCCCCTATAGCCTGTATCTTATAAACCCCCACCCCTACCCTCCTCACCACACCACACACACAGACCCCCCTGCCCCCTCCCCCCACACCACTCCTAATTAAACATGGGGGGCAGTGAGTTTTTTTGCCTTTACTGTGGTCTCAGTTATGCAGGTCATAAAAGTTATTGTCTGAAGTGTGGAAACAGATCTGACAGACTGACAGACTGATGATGTTGTGGCTGCTGCAGGTACGTCACATGGTCGATGGGCTGGGGGGTCAACCATCCCTCCCCCGTCTGTCCTTTCTGGGGGATGGGGGGTCATCGTCACTTTATTCCTCAACTTTCAGAGCTATTGAACAGATCTGTATTGCAGAGCTTGCTTTCTCTCAGATCTCTCTTTCCCTCACTCTCTTTCTCTCTCGCCTTCTGGAAGGCGTTGTGTTTCAAGCCTTACACATAATGAATCACCACCACCATTCAACCGTCCCTTTCTTTGGCTAAAAGAATTTGCACAGATTTCTTCCCCCGAATACTGTGATGGTGGACTCTCAGTGCGCGCCCGGGAAAGTTCCCAGTGCACTATGCGGTTTCAGAATGAAAGCGAGGATCCCTCACCCCTGTGTGTGTGTGTGTGTGTGTGTGTGTGTGTGTGTGTGTGTGTGTGAGTATGTGTTATTAATAACATCATAGAAACTGTACTGTGAGCCTGCATCATACTGTTTCATTGTTCTGCCACCGCAGTACATTATTAGTATCTTTCATACTGTGAAAAGTGAAAAGTTTCATAGAATCTGCAAAAGGTGCTGTATTAACTTGCATGCATTTTTTGTGTTTGTGCATATGTGCAGGCAAGCATGTGTGTATGCATGTTTGCTACTGAGTGTGTGTGTGTGTGTGTGTGTGTGTGTGTGTGTGTGTGTGTGTGTGTGTGTGTGGACATGTGCTGGTTAATGTGTGCGCGTGTGTCCAAATTTGTATTTTGCTACCAAAGAAAATTGCAAGGCAATTGGATTAAACTGCCTGTATAGCAAGTATTATAAGGACAATACTAATTATAAGGACCTGATCTAATTATAATGATCTGATCTCATTCACACAGGCAGTGCTCTCATTTAGTACCCCGAGAAGCCAATTACACAACTATCTATAAGCACAGGATAATTCAAACAAAAATGGACGCATGTCAGATCTGCAAACATTCCTCAAACATCCTAATAGTTCATACATTTTATATTAAACAAGATATCACAAGGAGCACAGGAGCTCACAAGTGGAGTGCATGTGTGCAGGCATGCTTTCCTCTTTGTATATACCAGCCGCCCTGTCACCTGTTGTTATTACAGTACATATGAATGGCAAAATGGTTCAGTAATTAGTGTGAGCACAGTAACAGCAAGCTGCCCTCGTTCGGGTTACGTGAGAATGTAACAGGTATATATGGAGATAGGGAAGCTATCTTGGCCTGTAGAAGCCATATCCATGTATTAAGTTTGTATTCCAACAACCCCATCTGCTGTCGGTATTACCTTTGGCTTTTTCAGCTAACGTGAAAGTGTTTCAATGGTTAGTACGAACAAAACAAATGGCAGGTGATACAAATTTGAATTATGCAGATTGAGAATAAATATTGTTCTCTCCAGGTCTAAGTAGAGCGTGCCCCATTCAAACTTTTTTTGCAGCACCTGCCACAGCTTGAGGTACACTCATTCCCCTGGCTGAGCAGCGCATTTCATACTGAACAGCGAATGGACAGTGGCAAAGTGTTCATTCGAACAATTGCCGTATGTGGCCGTAACCACCACTGGAATGGGCCACCGCATTGTTTACCTCTTTTGGTTTACACTACCTATACTTATGACAGGGCCACCCAATTATGTTTTCAGGATTGTGGATTTCTTTTTTGTGGTACCTACCGCCCCCCCACCCCTCCATTATCAAACCATATTTTCAATGTGATGCACTCTCTAATAATGTGATCCAACCTACAGGAACTGAGAGCATAACATCGCTCTGAACTGTGATTTTGCTTTTTTATTTCTTTTTTTTCCTTTCCTTCATTTCTTTTACTCTAAACTCCCTAACCGCCAGTCAGTCTTCAGCGTGACTGAGCGATTAGATCCAAATACGGCCGCTTGGTGCGGCGTGCCGTGCCTAACCCTCTCCCAGGCCGGATGAGCACGATGCACATGTGCGTCAGATTAACTCCACAGCTCCGTCGAGCATTTAGGCCCCTTGTGTCTGCAAGGCCTCTGCCACAGAAAATGAAAACAATATTCTAAAAAGACCCATGCAGGTATACCTGCCCATCTCCCCTCCGCACTGTACGCTCTAGCGAACCGTTTCTCCTCAGAGGAGCGGCGTTGGCCGCCCCCCGGAACGGAGTGACAGACTGGCACATTTTCAGGGAAGCCCCGTGGTCTTAGAGACCGGGGCGATGGCTGGTCTGTGACTCCAGCTCTCACCTTTCTGCTCAGCTGCTCTGGGTCTCTGTGAGGAGCCCCCCTGGACCCAGGCCCCAGCACCAGTCATGCAAATCCCTGTCCTCTGGGCTTACTATGAACAGTGCTGACCGGCATGGTGGTCCCCTGTCCCATCAAGCTCTGTTGGGGCCATTTCCTGGCCAGAACTCAATTGCCATTTGTCTTTGTTTGAATACAAGTGTCGTTTGACGAGTTCAACGATCACCAAAATTAACTTGCCAAACAGTTAAAAACCACCCTAACACTTGCATTTATTTATATGTCAATGTTAAAGTCAATGTTGTCCGAATGTCTGTCAGGGCACACAAAAGACAAGACCATACTGGTTTCAAACAAGACTGCTAAGGGCCACACAAACTTCCCAACTTTCAACAAAATTGTACACTTAATTATATGTGCATATAACAGTTTATTTGGTATAGCTATATTTACAAGAACTGATAATAAATAAACTAGATGAGCCCAAAATGAGTATATCCCAATTTACGAGAATAATGAGACAACACAATTCATAACACAAATAAAATGTATTAAACAAACAGAATATTTACAAAATATAATGGAATATATGGATTAAACAGGCATGTGTGAGATTAATAACAAGTATAAATGACTGTTATTAAAATAGGAAAAATTTGACTTAAAGTGAATTATATACTTAGTCTCTGTTCAGAAATTGAAGTCTGGGGTTTCTGGTCCTCTTTACAGACACGGTCTGGCTCCTCTCCTTGCCTGGAATCAGGGCTGTGGTGCCCTGTCTCCTCCTGGGTCCTGCTGTGTTCCCAAGCCTAGGTGTCGGATGTCTTCCAATCACAGGAACATAGGTAACGGCAAGAGTCCGGGAGGTGGGGGTCAGTACTGGACCCACTTTTACGACCCTCTGTCCTACTTGGAGAAGAGAGACATTGGAGGGAACTTCTGGGTTCCTCTAGGCTGGTTTAATTTCAATAAATTAACATAATCAATCCATAGATGTTTGCTATAAAAACTACATTTTTGATATTGTATGGCAAATAAAATTATGAATATATTGTTGAGTGACTGATTAATAGATTGAGGGTGTGTGTACCGCTGGTTTTAGTTTTGAATACAAATGTTCTACATCCATACAAGCCTAAAATCTCTCGCAGACGAAATCGATGTGTTTTTCCCCGTCTGGAACAGCTCACATGGTCCCTGCCCCTTTTAATCTGATTAATGAATCTATTTGTTTATTTCTGGATCCTTTCCCCTCTCTCCCTCCTCTGCTGTCTCATCCCCGTGCCATGATTTAACAGCTCTTATCTCTGTTACAACATGACGCTATGCACAGTACTACAGATGGCCTGTCTCTCAGCAAACATGCACACGTCCAACATGACCAAAAAACCTGCATGCACACACGCGCGCACACACACCCACACACATGCACGCACTTGCCAATACATCAAAACTTTGCAAACAAAACCACAGACAACACAAACACACACATACCCTTACGCACGCACATACACACAAACACAAACATGCACTCACTCACCCACGTATCAAAACATTGCAAATAAAGCCACATGCACAGATGCCTGAAGGTACACACACTTGTAGATACACAAACATGCACAAACTTATGCAAGTACTTAATTAAAGATATTGAGACACAGTACAATCCTTAGTGTGCGTTTTTGGGAGGAGAGAAACACTGATATGCAGTATAAGCATAGCGCCACCTACAGAAGCTGGCTACCCACAAACATAAAGGAAACACCAACGTGAAGTGTCTTAATAGAGCGTTGGGCCACCGCAAGCGGCCAGAGCAGCTTCAATGTGCCTTGGCATAGATTCTCCAAGTGTCTAACTCTGTTGGAGGGATGCAACATCATTCTTCCCTGAGAAATTCCATCATTTTGTGTTTTATTGATGGTGGTGGAAAACGCTGCCTCAGGCACCACTCCAGAATCTTCCATAAGTGTTCAATTGGGTTGAGATCAGGTGACTAAGATGGCCATGGTTTACATCATTTTCATGCTCATAAAACTATTCAGAGACCACTCCTGTCAGAATAGGAATACTTCACCATAGGATGAAGGTCATCACTCAGATTTGTATTTATTGGTGTTTACCTTGCCCTCTAAGGGATTGAGTGGACCAGGAAAATGCACCCCACACCACAACAGAGATGCCAGTATCCCTTATTTGCTCAAGTGTTTCCTTTATTTTGGCAGTGACCTGTACATTTAGGCATTTTAGCAGATGCTCTTACCCAGAGCAACTTACACAGCTTACATGTTTTTTACATACAGCTGGATATTTACTGAAGCAATTCAGGTTAAGTACCTTGCTCAAGGGTACAACGGCAGTGCCCCACCTGCGAATGGAACCTGCAACCTCTGAGATACAATCCCAGTTCCCTAAACATTATACTACACCGTGCACTGCATATTCAGACTGTTGTGAACCTAAAGCTTGCCTTCAAGGGTGCCAGCCTGTAAATTAAATTAACGTATAAATAAACATGCGCACCCATCTGAAGGCCAAGGGAATGGGGCTGTCAGAGCGCCACGTCCCTCTCACGGATATGACGGGGACTTTTGAGGTGGAGGCTGTGATCCTTTCCCTCCCTCCCTCTCTCTGCGTTCTCTCTTCCGCCCGGCTCTCAGGCCCGAGGAAGCCCTTGTTGGGGGTTATATCAGAGAGTCGTCTCTGAAGGAGTGGGCCAGATCAATAGGCGCGTTCTCCGAGAGGACTGGAGAGGCGGGAAGCAATCAGAGTGCTCTCTCTCGCTGGGGCGGCGTGCCTTCAGGAGGCAGTCGATACGCTGCCCGGGCACGGCTTTGTTCTCCCCCGTCTCTCGAACGCTAGGCGCGCTTTACATGATTGCTTAAAGGTTTGGTTTTTTCTCTTTCCGCTTGTTTGCTTGCTTGTTTATTTGTTCTTGTCTGGTTTTTCCTTGTTCTTCATATGGTCGGTGTGGCAGAGGCCTACTGCAGCACCGGTGACGGCAAGGCGGCTGACTGGATGCCGGTTTGATTGTCGGCACAGTGCTTCAGAGATGTAGAGCCTGTGGTGGTGGTCCTGCAGCTGTTGAAAGTTTTCCACTTTAACCAAACTTTCCGTAACATGGTTGCATGTTTTTTGTGGAAAGGCTCTTCAGGTAAAATGAGTGTTTGCATTGTGGTGTTTTTTTCACCTATTTTTATCCCAAATTGCTAATGCCTAATTCCTAAACATATTTCTAGGCATGTCCCATCACTGTAACGTCCTCTTTCAGTTTAGGATAGCACAGACATTTAGGAGACAGTTTTATTCAAAGCGACTTACAGTAGTGAATGCATACATTTTTCAGTATATGTGGCCCCAATGGGAATTGAACCTACAACCTAAGCATTGACAGCTCTGTCCTTGAACTACTGAGCCACACAGAACCACACAGAATGTTTCCTCTGAAGCACATGCTGAAGCCAGCTAAAGCTTCTTTGCATGCCACAGTCCCGGTCCACAGCCAGGCTGCAGTTATTGTGTGAGAGGAGTGTAGGTAATGCGCAGCTGGCGCAGGTAGACTGTGGGTACCATATCAACACAAGGAGATGCTTTTGTGCAATGTGACCAGACAAGCCCTTTGACTGAGACCCTGCCTCCCTAGACAACGCCTAGCCACACTCCACAGTCAGGATTCAATAACTGCCCATAGGGCGTGTGACTATACTGAAATTCGGTGCTTTAATAGGACGCACCACTAGGCAGCCCTGGTGTTCTTATAGTTACAGCTAAAATAACAGTGACAGAAATACTGTGACTGCCAAGTGCAGCCCTCTAAATTGCCTCTCCATAATTTTTGTGGAGCTTCAGAAAAAATGCAGCAAAAAATAATTCTAACTGATCTTTTTCTAAGATCTGAACTAAGCTCAGCTTTTGTCGGTAGTCTTTCAAGCCAGAAAGGCAAAATTTGCCACATAGTCCACAGGCGTGAATAAAGTCATTGTCCACCCCACACCAGACATAGCTGCCATACACATTTTTCACACCTTAGCAACACTCAGTCATCCCACATATATCAGGCCTGGACTGTACAAGTGCATGTAATTTATCTTTGTCCCTGGCCAAATGCTGCCATGCCAACTATTATTGCGGAACCAAACTTTTGGATAACTTTTTAACAGCATTGTTTGATCAGGCTCAGGTTTGGTGCTATACACTATGTCTAGCTTGTGAAACACTTACGTAAGATATAAAGGACAACATATCATGCATATATACAAGAATAGATGCATCTTGTGTATGCACTAGAATGGAATGGTTCATATCTCTCATAAAATGGCTACAATTAAAATATTTGGACATTTTAAAATATATTTTTAACAAACTTTTAATCCAAGTACAAAGCTATATATCATACATGTCATAATGTACACATATGCCACATAAAGATAGTTTATGCACAACTACACACAATTGTTTAACATGTTTCATGTGTTCACGTATAAAGGGGTGCGTTCTGTAATTGGTATGCACAAATTAACGCCACGATTGAGCTTAACACAAGGCACAAGCCTCTTGTGCGCAGCTCAGCTGCTGAAATTTTGGCTGGCAGAATTGTGCGCACTTCATTCCTGTGAGTGGACTCAGCCGGCCCTCCTGTGCCGGGAGCAGGACGCGCAGAGCCTGTATGGGGAAGGGTGTCCTGCTCAGGCTCATCATTTCAATGGCAGGCTTTCAGGCACGGCTGGCCTTTGACATCTTTTGTCGTCTTCTCCATCTCCAGGAATTCTTATTCTCTCCCCGCAGCCAGCCCTCCGAGTGAACTTGTCATTTCCCCCACCGCTACGCGGACCTGAGTTAAGCACACTCCTCTCTACACAAGCCGCCCACAGTCTCTCCTCAATGGGAACTTGCGATGCGCGCGCTGCTCCTCTCCTGAAAGGTGCTGACCACAGAGGACAAGTAGGTGTCAACAGGGCGCGGTTTTCACCGCCTGCAGGACCCTGAAAAGCACAAGCTCTTCCTTCGCTCCTAATGAGGCTGCACAGCTGTGGCCTCGTCTCACCCCGGCCCTGTCGTATTGTGCTTTGGCCTCCTGCCCTAGTCACACCAGACCAGCGCCGCCTGGGCTGCATGTTCGGGTCTCATTAGGACGATGCTACCTAAACCTTGGGGGTGAAGGTATAGAGAGGTATCGGGAGCTGAAACGCAGGCAGTGAAGATGAGCTGGGAGTTCCACCAAGGCCTCCCTGTCCCCATCCCCCTCCCCTCCTCCCCTCCAGACCCCTCACCCTGCCCGCACTGACCTCCCGTCTCCACCATTATTTGAGGAAGCGGAGCCTGATAATTATTTTGCGTGGATTGAAAGCAGCGGGAGGGGTGGTGGGTGGGTGCATTAAGGAAAGGGGGGCAGTGTGAAAGGAGTGTGTTATTCTCTAGGAGAGGATCGCCGGGTATGACACCGAGAGAGAGAGAGAGAGAGAGACGGGGAGAGAGAAAGAGAGAGGGAAAAGGGAGAAGAAAAAAGATCAAAAGAGGCCCATTCTTTTTTCATGACTCAGAGGACGAGGGACAATCTGGTCCTCGGGTCTCCATTTCTCTCCGGTCATTAGACCCAGCTGATGAAATGAAAGGGATCAATGCTCGGGTTCAAGGCCTACTCTGGAGCTCACACAACAGAGTGCGTATTCTGGAGCTCAGGCAACAGGGCAGCTACTCTGAAGCTCATAGATCAGGGTGGCTTTTCTCTCCTCCTGTCTCCCTTCCCTTCCCTTATGGGTGGAAACACAGAAGAAAAAGTTTGAGATTAAGGCAATGTAGGCGGAGGTGCCAAATCTTAATCACAGTGGCTGAAGAGATTGGGGGAAGACATACACTCACACATAAACACACAAAGACACACAGATACACACACACACACACACACACTCACTCACACACAAAATGTCACAAGCATACTCTCCTTCACATTTACACACACTTAGGCACAGACACACACATACTGTATATAAACATACACATAAATGTACATAATAACAGACATCTTTGTTTTCTTTTTAATACAAAAAAGTTAATCCAATGTTTTACTGCACATCAAGTACTAACTTATATTCTGTTTGCTATTACTACTTCCATAAGAATACAGATAAATACAGTAAATATATACTCCTACTACATGAGTGATTGTATAACCGCATTACAAAAAAGATATAGATGCGCTGGAAAAGGTTCAAAGACGGGCAACCAGACTGATTCCAGGCATAAAAGACAAGTGTTATGAGGAAAGGCTAGAGATGCTTGGACTGTTCAAGCTTAGTAAAAGGAGACTTAGGGGAGATTTGATTGAGGCTTTTAAATTTATTAAAGGAATTAACAAAGTGAATTTTAGGAAATTATTCAAGTTGAGTTCGGTTAGCAGAACGAGGGGGCATAAATGGAAACTGACAAAGGGTAAATTTCACACGGACACTAGGAAATATTTTTTCACACAGAGAGTGATCAATGCGTGGAATAGCTTGCCTGGACATGTAGTAGAGGCTGAGACACTAGGGGTATTCAAGGCTAGGCTCGATCCAGTGTTAGACACTCTAGCCTTTGGATAAACTAAGCATGTGAGCAGATTAGTGGTAGGAACGGACGAGCAGTGTTGGGCTGAATGGCCTGTTCTCGTCTCCCCCTTATGTTATGTTATGTTATGTTATGTATGGAAAAACCAAGAAATAGGCCTGAACTCAATCAACATTTTCCCTTAACTTCGACTTACAATTAATGGTAAGTGTTATTTTTTTCTTCGCAAGCCCAGTTTGGCTCAGTGATCACCAAAATGATCTCAAAATACATATGTGAAGAAAAACAAAGCCAGTTAAAAAACACATTTAGAGGACAAACGTAAGGAAAAATGTTGATTGAATCCTGACCACAGTATCTGTAAACATACTATAACATATAGCAGGTGTATTTTCCAAAAGCCACTTAATTCATACAGATACCTGTTTTCTGCTGCTTCTGAAAAGAAAATTCTGCGGTATAAGGCTGCCTCTGCTCGATGTGCTTGAAAACACTCACGTTTTATTTTACCCCTCAATTTCAGATGAAGAATGTGTTCTTTATTTTTTTGCAATGTTTTCTCTGGTGTTCAGAGCATAACGCACGGCAGCAAATGCCACAAAAAAAGAAAAAGAAAGTTGAAAAAGAAAAAAAAAACAGAAATCCGCATACTCTTACATAATCTTTAATCCAGTGCCCTGATAATGTGTTTAAAGAATTGATTCAGCTTTGCAAACTTTGGAGTTCAAAGCATTAGAGGCATGGGGTCAGAATGCCAATGAGGCACATGAAAAGTACAGGCAAAATGGGCTTTTGGGATTTGGGACCGTGGTCTTCGGGGGTGCCTTTGATCTTTACAAAGTTACGGCTACAATAATGCCCAATATCAAATGCCAAGTGCCATGGTGTCTGCCAGAACCGTGTGTGTTTAGCCGGGAGGGGTGGGGTGGAAACCCGCAAAGCTTCTGGACCTCACCGAGAAGAGTCAATATAAACAGCATTTGGATTCATGGACGGGACGGACTTAAGATTTCCTCTGATCGCATGCTTTTATGCTACTGAGAGACAGAAGGGCCGCAGGCTTTTATGCCAGCTTTGCCCCGAATCAAACCGCACGCACATCTCTTCCCCAAATCTCGCTTTCCTGCACCATCCCAAATCCCCCAGGTCATCCCCCATCCTCGGCCCGACATACACAAACACTGTCTTCTTCCCCAACTTTTCCCACGTTGCCTTTTTTATTTTTTTATTTTTTCTGTAGTCTTGTTTTCCAAAATTTGCCAAACAGAGAATTCACTTACACGCCTACGGACAGTATGTGAGTTTTGTGCTCTCCAGTTGCCTTCTCCCGCTCTGCACACTGTTGTGCTTAAAGACTCAAGGTGCTGATGGCGCTTTTATCCAACAGAAATACTTTGGGGAAATACTGAGCAATGGTATTAAGGGTTAACGAAACTGCCATGATGAGCCCGTGCACGCATTTCAGAAGGCAACAGGTCCAGCACATTTAAACCTGATGTTTTTAAATAATAAATCCTTATTGCTTCCTAATACAGACATTAAATCACATTCCAATAATTAAATGATCAAACGTAGATATGACATAATGATATGCATAATATCACTATATAGTTTGGAAGGCATAATGTGCAACAACATCGTTGATATGATTTGCTTTTCAATTATATTTTATTTGACTATTAAGTTTTCACGTTCATTTATACTGTCTTATTAAATGGTACCTAGTTTTTATAATCAAGTGAAAATTAGCCATTAATTAACAATGGCAAGAATTATTTTTCAGTGTCTAATTGTAATTGCTTTTTTTATTCTATGGTTAATCTAAGCAGATTGTTTTACTATCAGAGACAAATGATCATCCAACTGATCCACCAGCAATGGATTATATAAAATGATATAAAATTGTTTTCTTTGAAATGTCAGATTAAACTCAACATAGAGCTCTTTAGAATTGCATACATTTTAATTATGTTTAAAATTATGTTAAGGTAACTTTCATAATTGCTATTCCCGCATGTAGCGCAATTGTTTTCCAACAAATATTATATTGCATGATACACAGCTTGTCACAGAGTTACTTTAATTGACCACATTATGCCTGTTTTCTGTGTGTTTGTGTGTGCACGTATTGGTACATCAGCACTTATTACTATTATGAAACATTATTTTCACTTTACTTATTGGCAGTATCATATACGGTACATGATTGTTCAGCTACACTTTGTTCAATTTTTAAATAAATTATTTACCAATGAGCCCTAAAACAAAACTACAAAGCCATCTCAATTACTTTCCTTTTCAAAATCTTAACAATATAGCGGAATTCTGTCTACCTGCTATGGTGCTTTGTGCTTAAGGGCCACTTGTGTCCTTTCTTGTTTTTATTCTTTGTTCTGTTGCAGTACAGTCATTAATATCAATGGCCACCTGACAAAAAGTAATACCTGCTGAAGTTCCTTGCTCAAAGTTTTGGAAAAGTGCTTAGACTAAACCAGAGTGTTCTTTTGAGTGAACGAAGTGGAGGAAGGTTTTATGTATTTAGGTCCAAATCACAAATCACACAAGTTGCTTCAGTAGGTCAGATCAAAGGTCTGGACCACTGTCACCCTCCCCTCCTCCGCACACACTTGGTCACCTCCCAAATGTACATTCCCAAACACAGACACTCACAGAACCAGGGTTCAGTGAGCATTGGGTGGCCAGGGGGATACACATTCCAGCAGGACCGCTTCTGGGGCGATAATCATTTACTCCGGCTCAGGGGTTCACTGTCGAAGTGAGAGCTAATTAACTACCTCAGACAGGTTTGTTTTTGTCTGCCATTTTGGCCCATGGACGTCTCCTGTGCTCAGGCCTGAAAATGCATAACTGTGCTCTGTTCTTGATTTATTCCATCTGCATTATGCCCATGGAATGGCCTTGTCCCATTAGTTCCATAATATTCAAAGCTCTTTACACATGCGTGCCTAAAGACCACTTACCACAATGCAATGTGTTACTTCTGTGCCACTTCCTGGACACAGGGACTGTATGGACAATAGCTGCCATTTACCCAAAGCGTAAAACCATCTAGTTCACGCACGGTAGTATGTATGTTTAATTAGCACCCAAGAGGAAAACCTGCCAATGCAAAATAGTATTACATTTCAGACCACCACATTTTGCCATTATTTATTTATGTTTGAAGCTTTGAATCCACAGATGGGCTCAAATGGTTAATTTTGTGTCTTTTTGTCCACTATAAACAGAGAATAATTGACACAATAAAACAGGGTCACGAACAGAAGAGGGGGCCGATTGAACCGCTGTCATTACAAGCGCGTCTCATTTGTCCTGGCAGACAAATCCACTCTCATTACAGAAAGAAGATACTTTTTTTATTACAATAGAAAATTAAAGTGGTGACTTGATAATCACTGATTGGTAATAAGGTACAGATCTCTTACAATATTGCTAAAGGATCCTGAGAGGCAGAGCGGGACTTGCCAGATAATGACCGTCTCCTTTTAATTGTTCACATTTTTTCCTGCTTCGGAGGTGACACGGTCATTATTTCACAGTTGCCACTTATCGGGCGAAATCGAAGAGGATTAATGGTTTCACTTGTGCCGGTGAAAAATGTTTAAGTTGTCCCGATTATCAGAGCAGTAGAAAAGAATAACGGTTATTTGTCATTGTTTAGCAGTCAGAATGAATTACCCACCGAAACACTAAAGAAGAAACACTATTAACCCTTCTAGAGGGAAAGAAATGTATATTGGGTGAGTGCATGGCAGTCAATCCAACAAAAATGTATATTCTGTTGCTGTATTTGCTGGCTGTCAAATTGGAGCTTTGTAATACCAATGGTGGCTCACTTTAATCAACATAAAATGAGAATTAAAAAATTGATTAAAAAAGTAACCAACATTACGTGTTGTGTAGTTGTGCTAATGGGTGGTGTAGTCCACTGATGGAAGTTCTGCAGTTTTTTTAGCTTCTGTATGTCCAGACTTCATCTCCCATCAGCCACTCAGTAAAAGACGATGTAATTTTTTTTAAACTGGGACTCCGACCAGGTTCTTTATATCTACAGTGGTGCTGTGAAAAATTACCTAAAATAAAGACCCGTCTGAGATCCCTGTGAGACTTGTTATGGTTCTTACTGTTCTTTGTAACCAAATTAGGCATATACAGAAACTGTGTGAAGATTGACATGTTTAACTCTACTTGCAGCAGACTGCTTGTTAGAACGGGACTATGTTCTATGTACAGAGACGATCATGGATAGAGTTCTACTGACACATACAGTATCGATTCGACTTTTTAATGATTTGTTTCTTCATTACATTCATTCCAACTCTACAGTATGGCCTTTGGTTAATCCCTTCTGCTTCAGTGTTGGCATTCACAATTGTACTGAATTTCAATGTATCATTCTGTGAGACTATTTTCCTTGTCATATACGTAGTACATGCCAGTTTTTGGCAGGGTTGTCCCAACTCCAACACGTCCATTTCTCTTGCTCTCGTCTCCCTTCCCCCAGAGTTATCTATTTGATTTTCACTATTATCTGTTTGTGGAGTGGTTTGTTATCCTGTCCTTTTATCCCCCCATGAATGTTTGATATATTGGAAAGAGAATGATTGTTTGCCAGCCCAAGGGCCTCGGTAAGACGGATGGCCTAGGAGAGCCGGAATGGCAGCCGATGATAACTCATTGCGTGGAGAGTAAGTGGCTTCCAATGGAGTAGACCGCTGGCGGAGAGTAATGGCCGAGTGCGGGTGAAAAATAGATGTTTGGCTCTCGGTAATTACTACATTAGGGGGCTCTCTGTTAATCTCCTGAGCGGCGGCAAGTGTTTTCATGGCAAGGAGTAAATAAGAGCCAAGAACAAATGGCTGCTGCGGAGGGACAGAGAGAATCCCTCACAGACATCCTCAACCTCAACGTAACAGGGGCGTTATGGAGAATAAACTAACGGCAGAATACACGGCGCTGTTATCCCGCTCACTTTTACAAAGGGACACAGACAGGGAGAAGGGTTCCAGTTGTGGTAGGACTGGTGGCACGTGACCGACCACTTTCTCCTTCACTGGCGTTTCCTTGATGTAAAAAGAAAAAAAGCCCAAACAAAGAAAATTAGGGAAGACTGAGAGACAACGGCATAAAAGTGCAGTAATCCATGTCATGCCAATCTGCCAACCCCCCATATCACACACACACACACACACACACACACACACACACACACACACACTCTCACATGTACAAACGCATAATGATACTCGTGGCCATTTGTTGTCTACAGCTAACGCCTGTAGCTCTGGAGACAAAGGGACCACTGGGGGGAAAAAATGATCGCAAAAGAACGATAATAAAAACAATAAACTGCGATACGGTAGTAAGTGTCATCCAGTTTTGTCCAAACAATCTGTTTCCATAAATCGGCTTTTAAAAGCACAGCTAAGAGCAGCGCCGGCAGCCTCGTCGGGCCCCGATCCGGAGGCGACCCCGGAGTGGGTCTCGCACAGCGCCTCCCATCTGTCAAAGTCCAGCCCTGCGCTCAACGATGCTGGACCACCGCCCGCCTCGCCCCCTCCCGAGGCTGCTCCCCCGACCTGCGCCTAATTCTCCCCCCAGATGGGGCCAGGCTCTCTCGCCGCGCCCGTTATCGGGCAGGCTCTGCGTCGGCGCTGCCGCCAGCGGTCCCGGCAAATCCCGAAGCGCGCCGTCATATTTTGCTCGGCGCTCTGCCCGAACCCACAAATGGAACAGTCTTTTGTTTCGTGGTTTTCGGGGCAAATGTGGAAGCGGCCTGCGGTATTTTCCCTTTGTGGACCCCGCGGTGTGAGCGGCTTAGGGCCGGAGCTGGGCCACGCCGCAGGGGGGCCCCGTCCACTGCCCCGAATAACAGGGCCAGTCCCTGACGCGGGCACCGTACCACGGCAATCACTAACAAAGGACACAAAAACTTCCCACAACTTAAGTTGTATTTAGCCTGTATTTAAGCCACACCTTTTTATTCATGATTTTTGTACAGAATATAGCTGGCTCCATTTGACACAAATATGAAAAACAGATTTTTTTTTTCCCATTCTTCCCAACTTTTTTCAGTATTATTAAAGACGCTATTTGATTATTTGACATTTCTAGCCTAAACTGGAGCTAAGCAGTTACTGTACATATTAAGACTGCTTCATACACACAAACACACATGCTATCTCAAATTAAAGTATTTTGATGATTTATATTAGAACCACGTCCTACAACACAAGCACACAACTTATTATTTTAGGCATGATCACCAAAAATTGTGTTCTTTAAATATTGGAATGTTATTGCTTGGATCAGAAATCTAAATCTTCATTTACAAAAGAAAGGAAATCCTGAATTTTACTCTTTCTCATCAATATTCATGAAGGAGAGCCTAAACCCTGCATGAAACAATTCATTGATATTTTTATGCTTCTCATCTGAAAGTGGAACTCGTCATAGATCTCTTCATGTGAGTCAAAGTTAACAGACAAAGCTGGAGTTTGATTTATGAGAATACTCGATCTTTGGACCCATATAATATTCAAATATCAAATTAATTTGAAGACATTCTACTAATTAATTGGCATGTCTGTTCAATAAAATAACCAGGTTGTGCCCAAAGCCTTTCATACAGCAACGCAGCTAAAATCATATAAAGCTTTAAGACTCATCTCACGAACAAAAAAACAATCAAACGACGGCAGCAGCACACTGCTTCTTATTTATCAGTTCAGCTTTACAAAACCCATTTCAGTGCATTAGTGGGAAAACAAAATATTCTATAAATCTATACATTTTGCCTCAGAATTATATACAAACTGTGCTGAAACAGTAACGTTGACAGCCTGATGTTCACGAATTGTCAAAACACGACTAAATTTTGCAGTGTAATGAGCCAGTTTGTAGGAGCCTGTTTTTTTTTTGCGGGGAGATGCTTTTTCTTCCTCTGTCGGAAGTTGTTTTGTCCTGAATTGATGATTTCTTAGATTGTCAAATAAAGTCACAGAATAGAAGCAGAAGCTTTAAGCAAACTGCAGCACAGCAGGATGAAAATCCCAAACCTTTCACAGAGAGAGATGAGCTGGAGTTTCCAGCAGCTACTGACAAAACATTCAACTCTCAGTAATGTGGTACAGGAGTGCTTCAGGGGGCACTGCAAAGGTGAAAAAATAACAATGACAATAACACAGAAATCATGCAAGAAATCTCACATCTGTGGTCATTCTGTTCCATTCTTTATACCTGAAATCTGCTAATGTAGCCTTTAATTTTCTTACCCTCATAAACTTTTATTTGTAAAGAAAATGTGTCATATATTTAAAGAACTGAGAGCATGTAAAGTTAATCCATGAGTGATATTATTCCTCACATATAAATTGTTGCTATAAACTAATTGTGATTTGCTCATTATAAGAATAATTCATGCCAACTTAAAAATAACTTAAATTAATTGAAACACTCTTGATGGCTTGAGAATTGCGTCCATTATATTTAAATTGTAAAATATTGTAATTGGTAATAACACTATAAAAGTCATAATTGTTTATTGTCATTACTATTATTACTATTATTATGATTATTATTATTATTACAACTATCACTTGCAAAACAGATAAATAACCATTAGACTTAAAATGTACATTTCTAAGTGCATTATTTGTTTAGCATAATATTTAAGATGATATTTGTATTTATAATAAAACAATAATAATATTACTTATCGCTACATACACACGTTACTTGTTAAAAGCATCATGCCATTCAGTTTGTCCACTCGTTGTCTTAAGGGACATTGGGCAGCCTCAGTAGTCCATTAAAATAAGAATATGTCTATAAGACCGCCATGCAGGCGCACTCTTCATCAGACACTGAACTTAATGATCTTCAACTGGCACATTTAACCGAGGACCCCGATCAAAACGGCGCCATCCCGCCACTTTCGCATAGCCGAAACAGCAGTGGCCTAAGACAAAGTCATTATTATCATCATTATTTTTAATTATTATATTTGTTTATTTTAATTTATTGACGTTGTTCATTTTGGAAGTAACATTGTAAAACATTTTTTTGAAAAAGCGCAACATTATTTATATTTAAAAATATTTAAAAAAGACCAGCTGGCAACATAAAGGTTTTCATCCTCATGCTTTGACCACAAACTGCAGGTGGACGCGATGTCCCGCTTCGCAGTCAACGTCTACAATTCTCCTTTCTCTCCTTCGTCCAGCTGCATGCTAAATTAGTATTAATGGTCACATCATCTTCCTGCAGTCGGCTCCTACCTGCAATTTGTTTTTAAATACTCAGTCGTGTTCTGTTTCCATCCCACTGACAGCCAGTGAACACGGAGTGACACGAAACCCGCCGTGGAAAGGGAGAGCGCGCGCAGGCCAACTGTAAATCTAAAGTGCTATTAGGCGGGCTACGGCGCCGCCCAGTGGACATTGTAGATTTCTATCTCTATTATTGTAATGTTTTATTATAATGCCTCAGTAAGACTTACTCTTAATTTTAATTGTAGTCGTGTCGATATTGCTTTCACAACATAAAAAGTATTCAATGTATAACTGAGTTAACTTTCACCCCGTGTGAACAGTTAGGCCAAACGGGACGTTTAAATGTAAATGTGTGCGTTCTCCACAGCGTGGCCTGTGCGTCTGTTGAAGTAAGTAAACTGCCATTTCATCGTACGCACTGTATTTCAGTATCCGAATAAACCTGACGCTACCACTAAAGCGATATTTTTTTGTGAGAAGACATTTTAAATCGACATACTGGTTCCTGGATAACTATTGGACCTGTTATCATCGGAATTTCGTATTCATTCCTAATGCCAAAAAATACGTGCAAAACTTGCCGAAATGTGAAATCCTGTTCATTCGTCTGTAATAATGTTTTTGAATCACTTATTCAGTATGTGGACACAATCAAGCTAGTTAGTTGTACCATATTATTCAGCTGCAGACTTAGGGCGGGGTCACATCCAAACATGGATCAACCAACTCTCATTAAAAATGACAACACATTTAGCGGTTGTTTTACCCTCTGCATTGTGTCTGCGTTCATATGTGTTATTGTGGATGGTTCTGTGTTTCGATTTTTTTCTAGCCTTCGTGTTGATCCACATTGGCTAAGCCTGCATAGACCATATCGGACCTTTTATTGTGGAAACCAAAACAACAGAACGCATTCAGAAAGTGGATTGGATGTACGTGCCATGCTAACGTTTTGTAGTTCATGGACACATCCGTAAGTGGCTTTGCAATATATATTTGAGTGGGAAGTATATCCGCAAGCCATATTTTACAATGCCTTTTTTGTTTGTTTATGCTTGACCTTGTGGCACACTGTTTAGAAACCTGGCATTGTCAAGAGACATACGTTTTTAATGCAAATCTACGGCCGATTTCCATGGGTATTGTTATTTTGCTGGATAACCATTCTTTTATAAACCTTTCAATGAACAGCCATCGAAAAATAACCCTCTCCCTGCACTTTTGCAGTGGTGCTCGCACAGTGTATACATGCTGCAGTTCATACTGAAGCAGAACAGTGTGCGTTGTAACTTGTTTGAAAAAGCAGGTTTATCTTACTTAGCTCTGAATGATCAGCTAATAACAGATCATTGAGCTCTCATGCTGAGATCTGTCTGAGTCTTGGCCCCCTGGTAGCCTGCAAGGGGTGGTGAGTGGGTGGCTATTGGCCTGCAAGAGGGCATGTGTGAGGAGGAGGCAGGGCCTAAGCCTTGGAGTCTCAAGCTGCCCACCACATGACCCCTGACCTCGTGGCACTTAGAGGGAGCCCTCCATTCCAGAGGCTGCATTGCAGTTTATGGAAAGTTATTGTGTGCGAGCACACTCATTAGACAATTCTGTATACACATACATACTGAGTTCCTGTGCCTTTGCAATCAAAAAATACAATATTTAGAAATAAGCATTTCCTTTTTACAATTGAACGCCAGTGCTGAGTTTAATATATGGTATTGCGTTCGAGGGTTAGAATACCCCTAGACTTGTGACTTTTTACATTACCTAAAAATGTAAATGTATTTTGGGCTATTGTGATGTCACTGTGAAGCAAGTTCATAGATAACCTGGCAGTGGTGTTAATCTAACACACCCTCCCGCCTATTCTGTAGTGGAACGTACAGGAGGCAGCATCACTTTGAGGTGCTTAATGTAGTTAAGCGTGTTTGCACAAGGGCCTCTTGTACACAGGGCTTAAAGGAGAGCTCGCAGGCGTCTGTGCTTCTGTGGTCCGGGCGATGGCGGGCCACCTCTCTCAGTCAGATCCACCGTCCTTCGTTTCATGCTAATGCAGCAGGCACGCAGAGAGAGAGGGAGACCCGGCGTTTGAAGGGAACGAGAGGAGCTTTAAAATGTGCACGGCGCGTTTGAAGTGGTGCGAGTGACAGAGGGCTCTGAGCGGGGGGGGGGGGGGGACAGTGGCGGCCAACATATTTCTTCAATCCGAGGGGAAGGCGCGGCCATAGATGGGCCCGTGCACATGAAGGGCGAAGGAGCCTGCGCTTTTGAGCTTGTGAATATCCGACAACAAAGAGCTCCTCTGCTCTCCTCTCCTCTGTTTCAGGGTGTATAATGAGTCAGTGAGGGTTATTTTTTTTAATGTTTTTTTTTAAATTTATTATTCAATCACGGTGCTCTGCATTTCTAAAAACCTACTCGTTTTATTAGCAGTATGGTCAGGTTTGAACACTTGAATTGATTCAATGAAGCTCACCCCTGTAACCACTATGGCCTTGTCAGTTTCCAGGGGTCTGCCTTCAATTGCAAGATAAAATAACTCATTCACAAAAACTTTACATGACCTGAGCTAATCGTGCCTTTGCAGCTGTACATCCAGAGGTTGACGTTGGGTAGATAGTCCTCCAGTGTATTAACAGGACACACACAAATGAGGGTTATATTAAATATGTTTGTAAATATGTAATACATTTTACAAAAATAAGTGAATGTCTTCATACTGCACTGTAAGTCATATCGTATATGATGTATTCATTTTTTTATTGAATATGCTTGTTCTTTCATTTCAGTGTGCACTATGAATATCGCCCAGAAATGACTACCATTGAAATGCAATATAATCAGTGTTAATATATTCTATATTCAGCATAAAGGTCTCAGCCTTGAACTGTATATGTGTGTGTACGTAGCGTTGTGAGAACAGGGGTTAAGGACCATGCACGGTAGCACAGTGGCTGTTCACAGGTTCACACAACATGCCTGAACATCGCTTCACAACCCCTGCTCCCATGAGCCCGTCGCGTCACCTGAACTCTCCCCTGTGATCCGCTGCCTTTCGCTGGGCACCCAGTCAGCCATTACGGCCAGGCGCGTCTCAACGTCCCGCACCTTCAAATGAGAGCCAAGCGTTATTACAGACTGGAGTGGGGGGGGGGTTTGGATGTGGGGAGGGGTGAAAACAAGACCTTCCATCCAGAGATGGCCTGTAGTGCGTTTCACTCCGCCCGGCAACTGGTGCTCTCTCACTGTGCAAAAACGCAGACTATTTATTATATATTTATTAATAACTTTTTTTATTATTCGGTTTTTCTCTCTCCATTGTCGTTGTTGCATAACTAGCCGTAGCATGGGCCAAGGAGGGAGGGAGGGAGGATTTTAGTTGGCTGGGAGCTGCATTAGTCCTCTGGCACCATAACTGCACAGCTCAGCTGGTGGACCGTGGTGAAAGGAAGCAGTGAATGACATTTTGGAGGACACAAATGTTAGAGCTGGGCAACGAGACAGACTTGAAATTGGGGAGGAAAACGGAATAGAAAAAAGTGCATGTTATGATGGAGATTATTGTTAGTAGTAGCAGTATTTATTGTCATAGAAGCCAGAATGTCTAGTTTGGACAAAAATCAGGACATTTGCACATGCGCTACATTCCCCATCATGTACACAATATGCAGAAAAACACTTTTCGGGCACTTCTGTATTTAACGCCATTAAGTAATCTGGTGTTCCATTCTTACCGCCATGAATGGCAAGGGAAAGGCCCAGGAACTGCAGAGGTATTTAAGTCGCACGTGGACCAGAGATTTGGCATGGATGAAAATGAAAATGTTGTCCTGTTCTTTTATTTTTTTGTGGCAGCTTGACCTTGAAAATGTCACTGGCATAATAAAAAAAATGTCCATTGCTTTCAGCGATTACTGTCATTACATTTTCCTCCTTCTCAATAAATGCCATTTGGAGATAGTTTACTATCCGCCTGTAATGCCCAAACATTTGTCTTTTCAGACAAAGACCATTCCTAAGAACATACTGGCTAGAATAGAAGAAGATAAAAGTGTTAGAACATTTAATAACTAAGCAGTAAGTCATAGATGTACATGAGTGGTTGTTTGGTGGGGATTTAAAAATGCAACTAAAAAACTGCATCCAGATTTCAAAGGAGGAAAGCCAATAGATGAATGTTGGTAGTTGTAATGCTTGAAATGACTGTGATGGTTTTGGAGAAAGGGCATTCCAGGTCCTTTCCCAAACAGGATGGTCATAGTGTTTTTGTGAGGGAAGGCAGGTGTGCATCGCAAGCCTTGGAGCAAGGAGCTTGGTCCTGGGGGCCTTTTCCCAACTCAGTTCTCAGGGGGCCAGTATCAGCTGTGATCCGATTAACACCCCATCTCCCGAACTCCATATTTTTCAGTGATGAATCGGATAAATTAGCAGAGTCTGATGCCAGTACTGTTGCCTATACATTTAGCTATGCAAGTCAGGCCCAAACCTATTTTATTGTAGTATTATTATAGTTGTTTTTTTAACTGAGGACCTCCCAGGTGGTGCATGCAGGTACAGCGCTAGTCCTTGTTACCAGAATTGAATCCTGAACATGCCAGTGGCAACCGTGGCAAGTCCCATGAAACGCTGATACTGGCCTTAGCGCCCGCCCCCTCACCGCAGCAGGGGTTCAGCTGATAGGGCCTCCCCCTTCCTCATTGCACAAGAGTGACTCCTCTGGTTGATCAGGCACCTGCAGTGGGTCAGAGGCAGCTGTGCATGAAGGGCACTCCTCTGACACAATGACTTCACAGCTCAACAGAAGCGGCTAGCAGTGAACATCCAGCCATATGAATTGATCATCTAAGCTGTACGAATCACCCTGATTCGGGCTTTTGCTAAGCAAGTACATGCTAATAATTATAGTTACAAATGTACAATGATACCTGCTAATGTGAACATTCGAAGCCATCTGCTTGTGTAGCGTTAGGAGGAATGAACACAGAGAGGCCCGCCGTGCACCCCTCAAATTCTGTGACTGCCTCTGTTCTGCCCCTTCATTGCCAGGGTGCAGCAGCCGAACCAAAGGGGTAGTCAGAGGCACTGTTTTCTCCCATCATGTCACAGTGCTGCTTTGGGAGCTGGCTTACAGATCACAGGAAGTTTAATTTGGGGGAGAGGGTGACCCCATGACCCTGTCCTACAGGCTTCATCGGATCATCACCCAGCAGGCCCCCTCTTCCCCTGCCAGCCTCGCGCCCCTTCTGTGAGACCATGCAAAGAAGCCATTTGGATGTCCTTGGCCCAACGGTCCAGGAACTTTGCAGGAATCCATTGGGGCAAAACGGAAAGGCCCAGCAGAACCCCCGGATGACAGGTCAATGAATGTCCAGCCACTGCGTTTTGAGATATCCCTTCCTGACAAGAGCAGAGCTTGTGATGAAGAATAATATGTTTTAGAGTTGATTTATATTCTGTGGCCAGTTTGGACTGCCAACAAGCCGCAAACACAACCCGCCTCAAGTGAGCCTGCCTTGCATGCAGCAAGGCAGTGTGGTGTAGAGGATACAGTGTGCTGTAGAGGTCACAGTGTGGTGTAGAGGTCACAGTGTGGTGTAGAGGTCACAGTGTGCTGTAGAGGTCACAGTGTGGTGTAGAGATCACCGTGTGGTGTACAGGTCACAGTGTGCTGTAGAGGTCACAGTATGGTGTAGAGGTCACAGTGTGCTGTAGAGGTCACAGTGTGCTGTAGAGGTCTCAGTGTGGTGTAGAGGTCACAGTGTGCTGTAGAGGTCACAGTGTGCTGTACAGGTCACAGTGTGCTGTAGAGGTCACAGTGTGCTGTAGAGGTCACAGTGTGGTGTAGAGGTCACAGTGTGCTGTAGAGGTCACAGTGTGCTGTAGAGGTCACAGTGTGGTGTAGAGGTCACAGTGTGCTGTAGAGGTCACAGTGTGCTGTAGAGGTCACAGTGTGGTGTAGAGGATACAGTGTGCTGTAGAGGTAACAGTGTGGTGTAGAGGTCACAGTGTGCTGTAGAGGTCACAGTGTGCTGTAGAGGTCACAGTGTGGTGTACAGGTCACGGTGTGGTGTAGAGGTCACAATGTGGTGTAGAGGTCACAGTGTGGTGTACAGGTCACAGTGGGCTGCAGAGGTCACAGTGTGGTGTAGAGGATACAGTGTGCTGTAGAGGTCACAGTGTGACTGTGGTTCTGTGTGGCTCAGTAGGTAGAGCATGGCATTGACAACGCTTGGGTTGTGGGTTCGTTTCCCACTGGGATCACATATACTGAAAAATGTATGCATTCACTACTGTAAGTCACTTTGGATAAAAGCATCTGCTAAATGGCATATATTATATACGTATATTATATTATATTATATATATATTATTATATATTACAGTGTGGTGTAGAGGTCACAGTGTGCTGTAGAGGTCACAGTGTGCTGTAGAGGATACAGTGTGGTGTAGAGGTCACAGTGTGTTGTAGAGGTCACAGTGGGCTGTAGAGGTTACAGTGTGCTGTAGAGGTCACAGTGTGGTGTAGAGGTTACAGTGTGGTGTAGAGGTCACAGTGTGGTGTTGAGGTCACAGTGTGGTGTACAGGTCACAGTGTGGTGTAGAGGTCACAGTGTGGTGTACAGGTCACAGTGTGCTGTAGAGGTCACAGTGTGTTGTAGAGGTCACAGTGTGCTGTAGAGGTCACAGTGTGTTGTAGAGGTCACAGTGTGGTGTACAGGTCACAGTGTGCTGTAGAGGTCACAGTGTGTTGTAGAGGTCACAGTGGGCTGTAGAGGTTACAGTGTGCTGTAGAGGTCACAGTGTGTTGTAGAGGTCACAGTGGGCTGTAGAGGTCACAGTGTGGTGTAGAGGTCACAGTGTGCTGTAGAGGTCACAGTGTGGTGTAGAGGTCACAGTGTGCTGTAGAGGTCACAGTGTGTTGTAGAGGTCACAGTGTGGTGTACAGGTCACAGTGTGGTGTAGAGGTCACAGTGTGCTGTAGAGGTCACAGTGTGGTGTAGAGGTCACAGTGTGCTGTAGCGGTCACAGTGTGCTGTAGAGGTCACAGTGTGGTGTAGAGGATACAGTGTGGTGTAGAGGTCACAGTGTGCTGTAGAGGTCACAGTGTGGTGTAGAGGATACAGTGTGGTGTAGAGGTCACAGTGTGGTGTAGAGGTCACAGTGTGCTGTAGAGGTCACAGTGTGGTGTAGAGGTCACAGTGGGCTGTAGAGGTCACAGTGTGGTGTAGAGGTCACAGTGTGGTGTAGAGGATACAGTGTGGTGTACAGGTCACAGTGTGGTGTACAGGTCACAGTGTGGTGTAGAGGTCACAGTTTGGTGTACAGGTCACAGTGTGGTGTACAGGTCACAGTGTGGTGTAGAGGTCACAGTGTGGTGTACAGGTCACAGTGTGGTGTAGAGGTCACAATGTGGTGTAGAGGTCACAATGTGGTGTAGAGGTCACCGTTTGGTGTACAGGTCAGTGTGCTATAGAGGATATGGTGTGGTGTAGAGGTTAAGGAGCTGCTCTCCTAACCCAAGAGGTTGCAAGTTCAATTATCAGGTGGGACACAGCCATGTTACCCTTGAGCAATATACTTAACCTGGATTTAGTCCATTAATTGTTATGTTTTGCTTGTTTTGCTTGCAGTTTGTTTTTGTACTTTGTTTATTTATCATTCATCATTCACGTTTCATTCACATTCTGTTCCCCGTCTGTCATTGTTCCTTGTTGTTCGAGATCCACTCCTTGTCTTTGTCATGCACTTCGGGAAATTCAACTTTATGTTTTTTCTGTCTTAGTTTTTTATCTCGTTTTACTTCCTTCTTTCTTCCTATAACACTTTGTATATATTAGTTAGATGTATATAGTACTAACCTACTAATCTACTAACATTAGGGATTTAGATTTAGTTACTAACATTACTAATTACTAATTATCTCACGCTTCTATCCATCGCTATCATTCTCTCTCTCGTTGTCCTATCCCTGTACGCTTCTCACGTTTCGCTTCATTTGCACGCAGATTCTCTCTATGCGTTCCTCCCATTCAAACTGTGCACGTGTCTGCCTGCTCTTCCAGGTCGTATATTGTCTATGTGTCTGTGCGATTCCCAGTCCGTGTCTTTCGTTTCCCCTTGTTATTGTAGTAGCGAATCCCATCGTTTTCACCTGTGTTCCTGCCCTTCTCTCCTCCCAGTCATACCTGATTCCTATTGTGTTTCCCTTCCCTGTTTGTATATAAGTTCCGTGTTTATGTTCACTCTTTGTCAGAACGTTGATCATCATTCCCTGTGCCGATTGTTAGTAAGCCAGAGTCTGTTGCATTTTCCCGAGACACCCCTTCTGTTTTCACTTCGAGTTTGCCTGCCGATTCTGTTTTGTTTGCCTATTCTGATTTATTGGTTTTGACTTTTTGGATTGTTTGTTGACTACTCTCTGGATTTTGATTTTGTATCTTCGCTACTCTGTCTACTGGTTTTGACCCCTGCCTGAATTAAACGTCCCATTTTGCCTGATCCTGGTCTGCGTCTGGGTCCTTATCCCGTACCTCACATTAATATCCAGCAGTACGAATGGATAGTGTGGGAAAAAGCCATCTATGCAAGTTTCCCCTCAATAAGGGTGTCTGTTAAACAGCACATATGTGTCGTGAGTGTGGATATTGCACTGTGATACCTGTGAGCAGTACTGTGTGCAGGTTTTCATTTTTACTTTTGAGATGACTTACTATTGAACCAGCGCCACTTTAAATGGCTGGATGTGCTTATTATCCCTCCTATAGTGAGTGTGGATACACAAAGGAAAATGATCTGTTAAGCATGTAATCCTTAATGTAATCTTAAACCTTGTATTTTATGATTACGGTGTGTTTAAGAAAATAATTGTATGGCATTGTATATGTATGTAATGCTGTATGGGTTTGTTGCTAGATCTGTGGTTGGCTTATTTGATGGAAAGAGAGGCGTGAGCGTTAAACAAGGAGCACAATGCTTTCCTGCTTACCTTCCTTAAAAACCTGGCGTTCGCACTTTGTGCTTCAGTGGAACAGTGCTTCTAGGAAGCTAATGTTTCCTCCCTCTGCAGTGTTGCTGCTCTCAAAAGTGCCCTCTGAATAAACCGGCGACGTATCACTGCAGAATGGTTCATTCTCGCCTCGGCGGTGGAAAACCGTCTGATTCGTGAGGCTGTGAAGTGGAGGCCCTTGCTGATCTCCCACTGAAGGCCCACAGAGAGGAGGAAATGATACCGCCAAAACATACCGCTAATCAAACATACATTTCACAACCCGACGCACTGCAGACAGGGTGGAGTGGGCGGCATGAAAGCGAGAGTGGAGTGTGTTAAACTCTGTGGGCTAATCGTCACCTGGATCACTTGCCATTAGCATGATGATTGTGTTGACCTGTTTTACTTACTGTATTTATTTATCCTGTATTTAAGAAAAATTATCCAATAGGAACTAAAATCACGTTCTTAGGGCTGTACATTTACTATATGGGGTGCTAGCACTAGTGCTAGCAAGCTCAAAAATTGAGTAGCACAGTAGCATTGAGTTTTTTCCTTAAAAATTACTACTATCCTTTTCAAAACGAGCATTCCAGACAACGTTGTGCTAGAAAGTACATCATGCAGAAGAGCTGGCTGTAATTTGAATGCAAGCTGAAAATGAAGAAACTGAGCAAGCTTGCCAGTTGAGTGCATTTTCAATGTGAGCAAATGTAACTGGCCGATTAAATCATTACTTACTTAGTAAGCCTAGTAACTAGCTAGTTATCAAGTCGTAAGAGGTAATATAAATGACTAGATGTACAGTAAAGTAACACTTACACAAATCTGTTAACCCAAGTGAAGGTAGCTAATTAGCATGAACCTGCCCCTGAGTTCATACCATTAGACTCCTGTTTCCCAAACTCTGGACTGAGGCACTATCCCAAGCCGGAGATCGCGTATGCGCAACAACAGTAACAGCTTAACATTGTGGTGTATGTTTAGAGGTGTGATGAGGTGCTATGTGCACATAAAATTGTCCCAATCTAGTCCCAAAATGGAGGTCCTTCTCATGAGGTCCTGTGAGGAGTGAAGCCCCCCTGCTCTCCTGATCCCTGGTTTCTGCCTTTCTCACAGGTCAGTCTCATCTAAGTGCTCATTATTAAAGAGCACTCCAGGATTCAGAGAGGACCACAAACCTTCTCCTGCGGGCCCCACAGAAGTAAGAATCCTTTTTTTATATTTGATCATTTAAAGTTGATGCATAAAGTTGATTAGGCACCTGAGAAAGGTGACGATGCGGCTTTGTCCTTGCCCTCCAATAGACATCCAGCCTTTTAGCTCAGAGACACCATGGTGACCATAGGCCCAGGAAAACATCCTTCCATTGAAAGGTAAGGCTAAGGGGTGAAAAGTCGCCTGTTGTCAAAACGTGTTTGTCTGCAGTTCGCGGCGAGTGACCTTTCGATTGTGATGCTTTTAAATGCAGCATCTGTCCCATGCCGTTGCACTGTCAGAGTTCATGCAGAGAGGTGGTGATCAGTTCAGGGTCTTGATTCGGCCTCTTTGCCTTCTGACACACCGGTGTCAGCTGAAGCGATAATGCCTCCATTGCACCATAATGCTGCCCTTTCAGGAACTTAGCCGGGGGGGGGGGGTATGATGGTCAGGTCTGCAAAGGCTGAGGGCAAAGTGTCGGTCAGAAAGGCTCTAATTCAGAGGTCATGCTTTCCGTCTCGAATTAGCCCTATCGACTCTAGGGATAGAGATTTAGCGACAGAGTGCAAACAAAGGACAAGAGCAACACATGATTTTTACTTTTGCTTTTTATGGAGTACATACAAATGCCAGCTCAGCCAGAGTGCATCAGATCCCAGTTTCAAAGAGTAAATGCCATCGTTATGCCCCGTTCATTGACTGTTCATTGCAGTGGGAAAAACCCTTGGCTAGTTGCTCCCTTTCAGTTGTGTTTTTTTGGGGGGGGGGTTTGCAAACCAATGCAAGTGCCACTCATCCTTCTGTATCTTGGCAGCGCAATGCCTTCTTTGAATGAAATCAATTAACGGTGTTCACATTTTTGGAACATGGCTAGCAGTTGTTAATGGAGGTCACGCACAAGTCATAACACTCTGCCAAATCCCCAATTGGGTCTCATGTAGTTCTGTCAGGGAGTAAACCTTTGAAATTCGGGTCCACTGTTTCGTTTGAGTGGGTCAGTGGGCTACGTTCAGCTGATACGGCCAGCCGCTCTTTTGACATCTCTCTGGAGCACAGTGTACTGTACTATTATGCCAGATTATATATATTATCCAATAAATACCCTGCTCTAAGTGTCCTTTCTCACAGTTTTTTTTTTTAATGCTGTCCATTGTTTACATCCAGATCTGTGTGTAAATGTAGGGCTCCCTCTTTTAGTCCTGAACTCACAAAGGAGAAGAAGTCATACTCATTACTTGAAATGACCATATAAATGACAAGATCAAGAATCGATGTTGCATACAGTCCACTACAGTATGGTTAGGGAAACATCTCCACGTCTTCCTCTGCCTGTAAGGTCAGGCTACAGCGCTGCCGTTTTCATAGCTGGATTTGTTGTTGTCATATTTTTAGATTGCGAGTTTCCAATCACCTTTGTTTTTTTCCACATCTATTCCAAATATCAGATTACTGAATTCACAATCATCAGTGGACAATTGTATTGCTTCTTATAAATTAAAGTTGCTGTGGAGATACAATATTAAGGGTTGATGTTTTCCCACAAAAGGTGACTCAAATTTGATTAATTGGCGTCATTGTGGAGGACCCAGGGCAGCTGGCAGTTGGACCACGTTTGATGGAGAGCGTGTTTACCCTGTATGTGACAAAAAGGTCAAACAGTCAATAAATATAACTCAGAAAACACCCTTTTTAACACAAAGAAGGCTTAGATCTCACAATGTCAGCTCTGCCGGTGTCCACACCAAAGGGCCATTAGACACACAATTTGGCTTTAGACACATGAATACTGTAGGGGTGAGTATTGATAGTAATATACATCCAAGCTTTATAAATATATATAATTTAGCCAGTGGGTGCAGAGCAGATATGGGATTTAATAGCTGTTAAAAGGGAAAAGTCACTTTGTTGTAATGCGGGAAGGTTTTTTTAATGACTGGCATTTTGATTGAATCCAGGGGCAAAGGTAGACGGACGCATCAACACGTCTCTGACTTGGGGGAGCTGTAGCATCCCACCCCACGACCACACACACACACATGCGCGCGCACACACACGGACACACTGGATGATTACTTTGATCAACTTAGGGCGTCGTTGAGAGATGTCCCAAAAAAGATGTTGGCCTCAGGCTGACCTCACACCCCACCCCCGTCCCTGCCACACACAGACGCACGCTGTCCTTGCACTGTTACAGAACCCCTGCCGAAGTGTTCAGAATACCTGTGTCCTTGCCTTGCCACTGTGTGACGCAGAGCAGCCATTAACAGACATTACCAAGCAGGGCTACTTCACGGTCAAAGAGCATTTCAGTGCTTTGTGCCCACCCCCCACCGCTGGGGGGACTTACTTACATACAGCCATTGCACTCAGCCATGCTCTCTTTTACATTTCTCCCTTTAATATTATTATGTGCATATTTTTAAAAGATGTTACATCTTGGTACTGTGCACTTTGATCCCACGTGTACACCTTAGGCTGCCCAGGGTTGATGATGAATAGTGCTCATATGAGGTTCTCAGTGACTCGCCTTCTTCAGTTACCCCACCAAAGCTTCCACCAGCCGTTTTGAGCTATTTGTTAGCTTCACGCATCACCCTACACCTGACTGGACTTTTGTTAAGCCCATTTGGGTGGAGCAGGTAGAGTGGACAATGCATTTATTTATTAAAAAATATATTTTTACTTTATTTCTCCCAATTTGGTGGCTAATTATACCCTCTATGTCTTTCGATTTGCCCTCACCCATGAGCCCACCGCCCATCACTACGAGACAAGCTAATACCCAGAGGCTGGCAATGATCTGCCTCCTCCGAGACGAAACTCACCCACCTACTTTCTAGAGACGCCCTTACGCTCCTCGGCGAGCTCGGCCCAGCTCTCCCTCCCCACCCTCCCCCTGGGGCGGATGGCCCCACAGCGGATGGCCCCGGACTGACACAGTCGGGTTTCGAATCGCCTCTGCAGTGGGCAACTTGCATTACGGGCGAATGCTTAGACCGTTACAGCACCCGAGGCCCCCTTAGACTGGATGGAAAAACTGGATGCTTTCCCTGTGGTTCAGGAGGTAGTGTTGAACTATATTGCACTCTATGTCCAATCCCTATGTATGTGATGTCTTGTATGCATCATGCTTACTGTGCATGACATCTACGTATCTTTGTCTATGTACACATGCCGTTGTTGAAAAGGTAATATGATTTCTAAGCAGTTTGCATTTTTATTTTTGTAATTACTTTGGCATCTATAATTCTGGGTATTCTGGGAATAATGCTGAGAACTATATGTGAAAAACCACTAACCTTCTCTGCGGCAGCAGCTCCATCCCCCACCTGCCTCCAACAAGACCAGTCGAGCAGCAAGCCGGCCTGCCGAGCCAGCTCAGGGTTTGAGTGGCGAATGGGGGGTGGGCTTAACGTTGAAGTAATGTAAAAAAAAAAAAGAAGTAAAATGTTACCTACTGTCAAACTCCACGCCAGATTAAATGGTCCATGCCAGTCTGACAGGAGGCCCAGCTGTAAATGCTACGCTGTGTAAAGCCCAATAATTAACGTCTGTTTAAAAGCAGAGGAAGGAGGAAAAGAAAGCGAGGATCACGCGAGCGAGAATACACATCCCGCACGCACACGGGTCTGCGCACGGCGTAGGGCCGTCTCGTCGGCACGCTTCCAGAAGGAAGCGCTCCACTGTTCAGGGCCTGGTTTCTGAGGACAAGAGGCCTGCCACCGTTAAGCCTGTGGGATCTGCAGTGAAGATGGAGGGTCTCTCTCTGCCAGCAGACACAGAGACACAGGCAGTGCTCCGCTTTGGCCTGCCAGGCTTGGATCATGTGGGCAGTACACCAAGACTGAGGGATTACTCTCCCACACAAGACTGTCTTTACAGGCCTCGGTAGCATCCTAACTGGTAAATCCATTATGCAACAAGCATATATTGACATATATTGAAAAATATACTCTTAATATATTAAATAATATACTGTATTTGAATATATAAAGCAGACTCAACTTATATTTTGCAATACATGCCAACATGTATTTTTGTTCTAAAATATATAATATGCACTATGTGAACATGTGAAGCCTAATACCTGAAATATTAATGTATTGATGGATGTACACATTTTATGCAATACATAGTTCTTTTTTGAATCCAAATGAAAAGATAAAAAAACATGGGTTGTCAAAATGCTCGAGATAAAACTGAACACTAACATCACGGCACAGAGAAATGTGCAGAAAAGTGACCCTGATGTTGTCCATATCAGCCGTATGTAACAACACAGATAACAGATCTTTCATGCTCAATAGGGCCCGAGCTATCAAAAAAAAATTTTTTACAGGTGGGATGGGCAGAGCAAAAAAAAGATAAAAGACTGAAAGAGAGATGCTGTTTGTCTGTTTTGTCCTACAGGCAAACATGGCAGGACAAATCAGCAGGTGTTGGGACAAAATGTGACATGTCACCAGAGACGCAGGGCAGGGTCCAGCACCTGGACTCAAGCCATCAGCGATGCTGGGATTGATTAATACGCCTGCCCCTGACACAACGTGCCTGGGGGGATAAGGGGTGACTTAAAAACCAAGATGGTATGGGGTGCATTTTTAGTCTCTCTTAAGGGCAATGCGTAACCTCTACATAATGGCCCTTAAGAGAGCCTCTCTAAGCGGCCAAAATAAATATTCACATGCAACAAAAGTAGAAAGGCAAGAATCACTCTGGCACAAGTTAAACATTTTCAACTTTTTCCATACTGCCACACGTCTTTCCCCACGCTCAACAACCCCTGATGTAGGTGGGATTTCTCTATGCAACATAGCTAGCTACAGTACCTACCTTGTTCCCACCCTCTGTTGCCATCTGGTTGTACTCCAACATAAGATGCAGCAAGGCATACAGTTTGTTTACCATAGCCCTTTTTTATCTGTCTGTAGGAGCCCTAAGTGCAGGTGCCTGTATCTATTTGTGAATGAATATTTTTTTCTGAAAAACACACAATCTCATATAAGTGATATGTTATTAGTTGTTTTTTTAAGGTGCAGAAGGCTTGTGCCAGATAACTTTATTGATGTGGGATCATTCTGTCGTTTTCCGCATTCGTGTCCTCAAATGATTTATGTTCTTTTCAGTGCCATCAAGGTAAATGTAGCCTTCAGGGTACGTAAAATAAGCACTGTGCCATTAAAAAGAAATGTTGATAAACGCTGCCATTTGTCTTTGCTTGCGAGGGCAAAGTGTTTGCTCATACCTTTTCCTCTTTAATTTTCAAAGGTAATGAAAAGAATGAAAAAAATAGGAAGGTCACTTGAGTCCACGACAGAGGCAGAGCCCTGCGCATCACAGGAGAGTAAATTGGTTATAAGACGTCACCTTTCGACGGGTTTGTAAACAGAATGAGGTTTCATGAAACCAAAAATGGGTGTAGTAACCGAGTGCTATCAGTCACTCTTCGATCTGAGCGAATCATTGTGCTTTGCTATGGAGAGCTTTTCATTTATGACATTATTCACAGCTTGTAGCTCCAGTAGAAATTATGTTGTAGAAAGAAGCTATCACTCTCACTGTAAATGCGTGTCCACTTGGCAGAGGTTACACAGGAAACTTGTGTTTATGAGGGTCACAGATTCAGCCACATAATGGGCTTTGTTTCCCATATCTGTGGAGGGGTTGGGGGTTGATCTCACTCCTGGGAGCTCTGAGAGTGACCGACTGGCTCCCTCCTTTTTAACCCCGTCCCTGGGGAAACGAAAACAAAAACAAAAATCCAAAAAACGTGGCCTGCCAGAATGAGAGATGACTGAACAGCTCTCAGTTATTAGGATTAATTGTGTCTCACCAGCACGGCTGAGCTGGCGTGCCAGGCCAGAGAGGGGTGGAGATAGCCAGGACCAACAACCAATTGTGTATGTATATTTTTTCTTAACCTCTATTTAGGCTAACTGGACATACAGTAAACCTCTTTTCAAGGGCCATTGGCCTGTGTTGCACTTGAAACCTCCAACTAAACACTTTATATGGGGTTTCAGATAACCACAATATGGTCTTTCTCCAGAAAGCTTAAATTGAGTTCCGCATTACCTCCTTAAGATTCACATGTAGACTACTGTTTTGAGGGAACTGAACCCAATGCAGAATTACACATGCCATATACTTCGGCTTGGATAAATAATGGATTCTGATTGGTTGAGGAAGCGAATGCACATTAACAACGAGAGCATATCTTAGGCACCATGAAAAAACCTCATGTCCATATTTTGTCATTTTAAAAATGATTTTACTCATATTGAAAGTTCTCATCCAACTCTCTATATTGTAACTGTCTCTCATAACTTAACAGCTAATAAAGTTGGTTCAAAACACGCATGTGACTAAACCGTAATGTTGTGTTGATAAATGGAGAAAAATAAAGGTTTTTTTGTTGCTCTTTTTTTGTAGTCCACTTTTGGGGAATGCTCAGGAACATCCGTGACCCTCTTTCTGTGTTGCAGTATGGAAGCAGTTGAGTTGGCGCACGTCCTCAAAGTCAAACAGACTTGGTTTGTGGTGGAAGTTCCAGAGGAGCTGTGAGAACAAAGCGTCTCTGCAGCTGTCGCGCGGCGCTCGGTCCATCCGTCATTATTAGACGGCGAGCGGGGAACGGCCCTCCCAGCCCCTCCGCATAGTTTACCCGCTCCGCAAAGGAGCGGCGCGGATAACCCGCAAAACGAAACCGCTCTCGTAGTGGTCTTAGGTAACGCTTGGGTAATCTGCCGGCGCTCAGCACCGCTGGGTCTCCTGCCGGTTCCTCTCAGACGGGCTGTTTAGATGTGTGCGAGATGCTTAATCAGCTTCTGTTCAGACACATTTCTTTTGTTTTTTTCCCCTTTGAACAACTTTCAGAACTTTCATTTTGGGTGATTGAATGTCTGTCATCTAGGGGCCTCATTAATTCTGGACTTGATTGAGTGTGTTTTGCCACGTGGATGTTTGTCGCACAAATGTTTTCTCTAATACTAATACGCTTTTTAAAATGTTATTTGGAAAATGGGGCACACTGCTTGCAGTGGGGTTGCACAGTGGAGTGGATGTTTCACTGTACCGTGTTATGGCCCCTCCGGTCTGTACATAACAATACAGCGACGGGCATGTATGGTAAATTCACTTAATAAACTGTATCTATCATCATTTTTGAATGGTGTGCTTTACACAATAACAGCGGTTGGTTTCACAGGTTTGGGTTCATTAGATCTTGATCAAATGCCATGTCGTTGTATGATTTGAGCTTTTCTCCCTCTTGCCTCGGCTTTCCGGAGAGACGGAAGGTTCTGGAAGCTGGAAATGGCGTGACAAACCCGGGTCTGTGGGGTCTCACTGGCCGTCGCCTCGGGAAAAGCTGAGGAGGAGGACCCAAATGTCGGAGGAGAAACTGCGAGTCAGCCAAGCCACATTGAGTGGATATACCAGCCTCCTCCCTGGAGTAAGAAGCAGAGGAGGGTTTCAGCTTGAAGCTCACACACAGATGTGCTCCGCAGTAGGTCCTGCTCA
Source organism: Aldrovandia affinis (assembly GCA_029706075.1). Lineage (NCBI taxonomy): Eukaryota > Metazoa > Chordata > Actinopteri > Notacanthiformes > Halosauridae > Aldrovandia > Aldrovandia affinis. Next base: position 10,692,913 of record JAINUG010000004.1, read on the forward strand.
TGTCTAATAATAGCCATCAGTTCAAATGTCAATTTGTGCTTTTTTTTCTCAGATATAGACATACATTTCTAACACCAGGTGGTAATGCTGCTGTGTGTGTGTGTGTGTGTGTGTATGTGTGTGTGTGCATGATGCATGGGTGGGCGAGGGTGGGGGTCACAATATAGGAAGAAAAAACAAGCAGTTGAGAGCTAAGAAGACTGGGTTTATCACTTAAAATCATTTGTGGCCTGCATTCAATCAATATTTGTCCTTAACTTTGACTTAAATATATATAAAAAACTTAAATATTTCTTCACAAACACAGTTAAGTGAGTTCAGCTCTTGAAACTAGATGAAAACTAGCATTTCCCTGTAATTGTGAGTCAAAGTTAAGGACTAATGTTGATTGAATCCCTGCCTGTGTTTGTTTTAAACACATTCCCACTCGCCGATTCTCAGGTTTTTTGCTGTCACACACTGTGGGACGGGGGGGAGTGGGCGTACGTGCGGGGGACAGATGGAGAGAGCGAAAACCGCCGCAAAATAAAGTTTAACTGGAACAAAACGGACGGGGCGCGTGGCGTGCCCGCCCTTTGTTTCGCCCGGAAGGTGATCGGCAGCATCTGGAGATGATGGAACGCGTGATTAAAATGACCGGGGGGAATGATTAATATCTCTTTAAAGCACCTACTTCCAGCGTATCAATCATCTCGTTTAGCGCGGGAAAGCTAATTGTGAGGGGGGAGGGTCGGAGCCGTGACCCGTGAGAGAGTGGCCCTCCCCTCGACATGTTTACGTACGCCATCGAGAAGTGCGCCATCTCGCTCATCTCACAATCTGCCTTTCACTGCTAACTTTCAAATAGTTGTTAATAAAAGCTCTTCACAGTGTGTTGGGGGTGAGATAGGAGGACTGTTAGAGAGGATCTCAGAGGCTGAGACATACATACACAGTTGCAGCATTAAGCCTGCGGTTATGTATTTTTATGTTAAATCTACCTTTCAGATCGGTGCTGTCATGTCTTTTAATAGCCTGAGGTGATCTATTGCATTTTTTTGCGGCCACTAAAATCGATGCAGCATGTTTTATTCATGTTGGATGCTATCGACGCTACTATAGGAGTTAGATTGTCTCCTTTTTTTGTTTTCCTGCATTTCTTGCGTCCGTGCAAATGAGAACATCGATGGAGGACGATGCTTGAAGCACATTGAATGGGGATTCTAAACTAAACACCAGCTTTAGTTACCGTCTCTCACCTTCAACATCACCTACTATAGAAACCATTCATTTCAGCAAGGAAGGAGCAGTGGCCCAGGGTGGTGTCTTGCTGCCATTTATAAATGCATGTACAGGTGTGTGTGCATTCGTGTTTTTTTTTTTGCTCTGTGTGTGCGTGCATACTGTGTGTATGTGTCCACGGGCGTGCGTGCGTGTGTGTGTGTGTATGTGTATGCATGACTGTGTGTGCATGTTCCTGTGTGTTCCTGTGTGTGGTTGAGAGAGAGAGAGAAAGAGAGACATATGAAGATTATTTAAACAGCAGCTTCTGCATTGGGGGTGGCCCCAGTGCTCGCCCTTGCCTCCGCACCCCGCCCCCTCTGGCCACCCGTGTGTCCTACTCCCTGCCCCCTCAGCCCTACCGTGCCCCCCCACCTCCACACCGCGTGCCTGCGCCGTCTGAAGCAGCTGCTTCCTCTTCATCTTCCACCGCGTCACAGAGCGGGGTATTAATCATGTTTTTCGAGGGGGACACTGGGCTATTTATCTCCCTGACACTGGCAGCGTTCACGGGCCCCGACGCCGGGCACAGCCCATTGAGTAGTAAGATTACACATTACCCCGCTCCATTGCCTCCCCCTGCCCTTTCCATTGACTGCCTGTTCAGCAGTGGACCCAGGCTTGCTCGACTGGACATAATTTATGCCTTACATCTTTAAAAAGGATTGCATCCTTTCTTTCCCCCCCAACACCCCCCACCCTCCTTCCCTAAGAGAATATTTGACGCCGGCTAACACTTAACACTTCCACGTGGTTGTGTGTGTCTGATTTGTCTTGTTTTCCTCTGACTACTGTAAAATGCAACGCCCATCAAAACATGGCAGCTGTACGTGCACTGAATCTACTGTACAGGGGCGTGTGGTCAACTCATGTTTGTTTTCATGTTTGTGAAACGAAAATGCAATGGAACAGCTAATTGTCTGCCGAAGCAAACAATCACAGCCCAGCTCTACATTATGAGCCCAACTGTCATAAATGGCAAGTGATGAGTATGTATAATGTACAGTACCAGTCAAACATTTGAGTACACCTGCTGGAAACTAGGTTTATCTCATAATTGACAATGTTTTACACCGTATACTGTACATTTCTGTAAATACATGAAAATGACAAAAAATGCATGCATCAATAAGAAAAAGGAACATCAAAACAAATAAATTTTAAACAATACATTTTTATTGAAAATGTAATCTTGGATTCCTCAAAATAGCCACCCAGCCTCACAAACACAGGCCCAGAGACACTTGTGTGTTGCTTTGCTTTGACTCTTCTGTCCAGTTATTCCCATACTGGTTCTATGGGATTGAGTTCTGGACACTGGGCAGGCCAGGTCATTAGTTTGAGTTGTCCTTCATGTTCCTCCTTCACCAGATAGTTCTGGCACAACTTCAAGGTGTGTTTCGAGTTGTTATCTGGCTAAAGAATGAAGGAGTGCCCGATTAGACGTAATCCAGATGGAAGGTGTACCCAAACTTTTGACTGGTACTGTACATATCGCAACCTACACAAATCCACATCCACTGTGATCAAGTCAAGTAAACTTAATTGTGCTACACGATCACATACCGTAGGCCTGTCACAGGGTGATGCTTTGGTTTTATGTCACTGATGATTTTGAAACCCAAAAAAAATGATAACAGCACGTTAAGCCGTATACCATTGCCAGTAATATTTCCACGAGTCAGTAGGCAAAAATGAAAGCATCTGATAGCTCCAAATATGGATGTAAACCCATGCCACACAGTTCACACTGCACATGGAAAATAGCATACAGTACTTATGACAAGTAAGGATCACCCTGGGAATAACTTACTTTTAACACAAAATAAGCTTGTGATCAAAATGTCATTTGGGACAGAACAGAACTTGAGTCTTGCTTATTTGAGGCTGTAAACCGTATTTTTGCAAGCGTTCAGCTTTCACACACAGGAATCAAGTTTCAATATGAAAGTTTGGAATTTACTGTAATATTCTGGCTTTGGACAGCTCTCAAAAGGTGTGACGATGACTATTTTTAAAATGGACTCAATGATGAACAACTGTGGCAGAATCCTGTGGCTGGCACCTGCATTTTGTTGAAGAAGATAAGCGAGTAGAGTGATGCCAGTACTTTGTGGGTGCCTGTAAACTCATTTTTTATGGTGTACAGATTTCAGTTTTAATGATTCTTTAAGCACACAAAATGCATCTCTTGGGCTGCAGGTTTTTCCTGCGCACACATGTAAATTGCTCTTGTTTCACACCCAGAACTGGAGCTGTTAAAAGAAAAAAGAACAGATCCCATAATATGCAGAGCAGTAGCCTTTTGGTGGCCATGTGTGAAACAATGGTGGGAAGTGAGTCTCAGCATTGGAGTGTGATTTAAAAAAATGATTTTACTCATTACTTTTAACAGCAAAAACTTCATATGGTGGGCTTGACATGACATAGCAACTTCATAAGCACTGTGCAAACATACGGTGTAATAGACATATATGCCAACTGACCTACAGTCCAGTGTGCTGTATCACCATCCGTATCACAAGTGACATTACCATGATGCTCAGATTTGATATGTTGGGGCAAAGCTCTATTCAATGGATGTATGGATGGTGATATAGTACACTCTATGACAGCCTATGTCAATTGACATATCCTTTTGTTTTCAATAGTTTTTATAAGTTTGTGCGGTTTATAAATATTGGCCCACCCATTTCAACATCTCAGTTTCTTTGCTCCAGGATGGACATGATATGTCCTACAGAAGTGTCAACAGATATATCTTCACAATTGAAAACAGTAGCCTACTTATAAATCAATCAGTATGATTACGTGTGGGTTAGTGCAGCGCCAACTGCTGACTAGTCTACTTCGAAATCATAACCTGGTTTCATTTCCTCCGAAATGAGTTTAGGGGGGGAAAATAAAGAAGCACTGGTTTAGGGGAGAAGGGAAGGAAGGGAGTAGAGAAAGACAAATGCAGGCCTTGGTATCAGCAGGTGGGCCTGCTGCATCACTCTCTGAGCATAACTGTTTTCTTTGGCTCAGGGACTCCTACGAGCCTCCAGAGAGGTGATTATGGAAACAAAACGCCATAAACCCTTTTTGTCTTTTTCTTCTCTTCTTCATAACCTTCACCGGAGATTGTGTGCAAGCATGCATGGCTCAAATTCCAGTTGTTAAAGAGGTGTAACCAACAGATAGATGGAGAGATTTCCGGGATTCTCAAACACTTACATTAGATTAGCGTGTGTTGCTAAAGGCTTTACAGTGTCTTTTTACTGCTTTTTTTGTTTGTTTTAAAAGCCTGGTTCTTGGCTCCAAGCTCTCATTTTATGTGAGTCCACATGTTGCCTCCCCTAGGCCCGGGAGGCCAGTTGGTTTGGCCCTCTGCACTAATATAAGATAAGAAATAGCACTGTAAAAACTGAAATGGGTCATGAGACTGCCTCAAGTACATTGCCTGCAGTTGGTTAGATTTTAATGCTAAATGCAGCTGGGAAAGGGACAGCATTTCACCTCAATACATCGACACACGCTCTTGCTGTCTCTGTCGCATTTTCCTTTTTCTTATTTTTTCAGCAAGAAGTGTGCTTCACTTTTCCTCTATTGTTTGAACTCCTTACTCTGTGAGTCACCACAAGCCCCTGTTCTCAGCCTCCCTCCCAGCTGCCAGCATCAATGTCAGTAGAAGTCACGTTTGCCGACCTCTTTGTAATCTAGGTTTGGCCATCCAGTGGGCCTCGTGCCGTATGCAAGCTCCGCATAGAGCACGTCCTCGAGGATGTGGCCCTCCTCCATTCTGCGAACATGGCCCAGCCGCCACAGTCGCCCCTGGCTCAGGAGTGTTGGGATGCTGTGGGAGCCGGCACGCTCAAGGACCTCAGTGTTAGTCACTCTGTCTTGCCATGTGATGCCAAGGATTCATCTCAGCCAGTGCAGGTGGAAACTGTTGAGCCTCTTTTCCTGTCTGGTGTAGGAGACCAGGTTTATCTGCTATGTAGGAGAATGGTAAAAACGCATGCCTGGTAGAGTTGGAGTTTAGTATTAATGGACAGGTTTCAGTTGTCCCAGACCATTTTGTAGAACCTTGACATCACAGTAGCTGCCAGTCGAGTATTGATCTCTGCATCAAGGGACATGCTGCAGGTTATTGTTGATCTGAGGTATGTGTAACTGTCAACAGCCTCAATAACTGAGTTGTTGATACAGATAGAGGGTAATGTGATGATGTCTTGACCCATGATATTGGTTTTCTGTATGCTAATTGCTAGGCAAAGTACTTGCACATACTTTGGTCTTGGCTCTCAGTCTGGACATAATGAAGAGTTTCCCATCCCTTCTGGTGTACAGGTAAATATGATCAGTGGATGCAATGAAGACAAGGGACAGGAGCACGGAAAAAAAGATCTCAAAGAGAGTAGGTGCTAGGATGCACCCTTTCTTGACGCCCCTGTATATATATATATGTTGATTCCACTGACTTTATTAAAAGCCCCAGGACCAGTACATGCAAAACAACCCCATAACATCACCACCAACATATCCAGCACTAGGTATAGCTTCTTTTCAACATAAGCATCCTTCTTCAAACAGAAAAACCTACCAATTCTGAAATACAATTGTAACCAGGTGTCATGGTCAAATGAGACCAAAATTGAGCTTTTTAGCCATGAACATCAGTGGTGGGTGTAAGCATCCTTCGTCCGATGCAAAAACCCACCGCTGGTGCGCATGGCTTAGAAGCTCAATTTGCAACACATTCATTGGTGCAACAAACAATCGGCTTCATCCCCACAGCAGAGACGCATAATGTGTCTTGTCTGTCAGAACAGGAGCAAGGCAGAATGCTGTAATGTTAGCTTACACTGCTAGAGATTTCTGTATCAGTAAAAAAAAATGTTTTGCAGATGGCAAACCAGTACTTGTGCTGTTGCTCTCCAGCAACGAATGATAAACGAAGAGTTTTGTAACCTGAAGTAGCCAGCACTAGGTAGGATCCAAAGCTATGTTTTATTTAAAAATGTGCATGTAATTTAATTGTAGTCGTGGTATAAAATATATAAACCACCCAATGCCAGTGCATATATAAGAATATATGGCACTTCAGGGATGGCTAAAGGCCCTTGGATACTCAGGCCGATCACTACCACTGCCATGTCATATATTCTTGGATATGCACAGCATGTTGTGCTTTATATCTTACATATTCAGGCGGTAAACAAAATAATGGAAGCAATTTTAGGCAACCAGGTGCACCCTATGGTGTAAACATTGTTTCTTCAAGATGTTCCCATATTCCAAGACAATAACGCCCCCATACACACTGCTAAAGAGATTAAAGACTGGTTTCATGAACACCAGGATGAAGTCAAACAGCTTTCATGGCCTCCCCAATCACCAGATCGAAATATTATGGAACCTTTATGAGTAAATTTTCACCACCTTCATCTCTCAAATAACTGGAGGCTTTCCTTCTTGAGGAATGGTCCAGTATCCCACTAGAAACAGTTAAGACAATGTTAATTTGATTAACAACATTCCAAGAAGGTTTGTGACTGTTCTGATGGCAAACGGGCAGCTCGACTCCTTATTAGTTAATAAATATTCATATATTGTTTGGTATTTACATTATATTGTCTACCCTCTGTATATACTTCTACTGAAAGGTAGCATTGAAATGGCTCCTGAGGATGGGTCCATTTCTATCAGAGGAAATTTAGAGCAACAGCATCAATGGAAAAATGTATTGCTGTAGATCACCTACAACTTCAAGAGCATTGACTTTCTAAATTCTGCCTGCCGAGAGAGTTTTTGAGAGCTGATGTGCTGAAGTCATGTACATGTGTGCACCTTGTGTTTACTTTAGTATGGAGGTACAGTATATTACTCTTAAGGATAAGGATTGTTAGGTACTCAATTTTTAATATGATATGCTTTTATGTTAGCACAATTTACAGTTTGTTGACAATTTACCGTAATTGCGGAAATTATAATAATAATAATAATAATATTAATAATGGATGTTTCTGCATTACCTCTTGGATACATACCCTTGTTGTTATGTAATGCTGTTATAATGTTGGTTCAACATTGCCAGCATGTTGTCTTGTGGAGGGCAGCATTTCTGTACACCAGAGAATTCTAAGCTTTTAATTGAATGGTTTTGCGTCAATGATGGGTCTAGAATTGGGCGAGTTGATGCCTATAAATATCTCTTTGATTATTCTGTCAAGATTATTTTAGCTTCCCCTTCTGTTGAAATATTCATGGTTTCGATTGGCAGGTGGGTAACACGCTACTATGTCGCGTCTCCTCTCCCTGGAAATGTTATTTTTAAAACAAATTCTTTTGATGCCTGCTTCCGTCGCAGGAGGGGCCATTTTTGTTTTGCAAATGGCACAGACAACAGTACTCTCCATGGTCATGAAATGCAGAGGATTCTGTCAGTCAAAAGTTTGACACAATGGAGCCAATTACCCATCATCCTCTGGGACTGTGGCAATTTTGTGTACAGTAAATTGCAAGCGATATGCAGTACTGTAATATAACACCATCGCGGTTTGTTTGTTGTTCCCCCTTTAATGTACCTGCAATTTCCTCACAACAGTGAGGTGTGCTGCTGGAGGCAGCCGGCCATCCATCTCACAGTCTTTGTTGGTGCACTCTGCTTCCTCCGGACCAAGTGTTGCTCTGACATGAAAGCCCTGGACGACTCCACACAATAGAGAAAATGGAGTCGACTAAAGTGCAGAGAATGCTGGTCTAATAACAAGGCCCGACTTCAAACAAGGGGACGAACGAGGGATACAAAGGATAACATCAAATGTCCCCTGCTTGTTCTGTGTGCATTTTTCACATTTCTTTTCATTTCATGGTGCGCTGTGCTGGGCCATCACAAGACTGCGCATGAGGTTGGGTGCCCGGCATACACTCACTGTGTTTTTTTCTGTTTTTTTTTCTGATAGACAGAAATGGAGAGAGGATAAACCCAATATGGGGCGATGGGGGTAGGGGGAAACTCGCCAAAGGGAAAGATGAAAAGACGGACAATAGTAGGGCCGTGACAAGATCTCTGGGAACCACAGAGCAGCACTCATTTTCAGTAATCCAGGACATTAATGCTGCTTATGATGTTCTCCTGGTGGAGGAGTCCTGCAGCCATGCCTGAAATGTGTGTGTTTTACTGATTTTTATTTTCCTAAGACAGGTGGCACAGTGCACTGATCTGTGGTCACTTTCACCCTTTCACAATAGTGCCATTGGACACTAGGCAGGCATGTGGTTATGGAGAATGATTTCCATTAAAATTGTGTCTATCAGTAGTAGTGGTGTTGAAGTTTTACAGTAGTAATGGTGACAGCAGTAGTAGAAGCTTTGTAATAGTAATAGTAATAGCAATAATGTTACATTTCAGGGACATTATCCTCTGAAATCCGTTTTTGGGTTGTCGGGTAGCATACTCAGCTAAAGCACTAGTTCTTAGTGCGGCGATGTACCCTGGAATAATATCTTGAGTGTACCATTGCTGACTATGGCTTGTGGCCCCGCAGGGCGATGCACAATTAGCTGTAGCATTGCCCAGGGAAGAAGGGTTGCATTTGGTAGGGTATTCCCTACCTTATGCGTTAGCTGCACAAGTGGCGCAGTCCTCCAACGCACAGACTGCAGCTCATCCAGTGGACTGCAGAGTGAAGACAAATGGTGGCGGGCAGGATGCGTTCCCGAGGAGACGTCTGCTAGTCTGTGCTCTCCTGAATTGATGGAGGAGCAGCGATGGGACCGGCTCACAAATACGACCGAGTATTTCACATTGTGAGAAAAAGGAAACAAATAGGGGATAAAAAGATGTTACAAAGACGGGAATCACAGTTCACAACACATTTCTGAGAGAGTGATTATGGACACAATGTACAACTGCTGCACGCACACAATTTATTACTTCTGGCTTTCCTGGAAAATGATATTTTGGCCTTAATTAGTAGTTCAGGCTGTATCTTTTCTATACAGCTGAAAAATTGTTCCACTGTTCCAGAGAGAAATAAGCACAGGCGCCACAGTGATGAATCACCCCTGATCTCTGACAGATTCCTGGAGGAATTGTGATATTCTTTGCTTCCCAATTTTATATTGATTCTGATCAAGCTCGGTAATACAGTGCTGTGACCCCATCTCAGCGATATCTCATAAGTTCATTTATTCCCATCTGAGCACACTCATGATATAAAGCTTATTTGAATGTAATGTTTCAGTTTATTTGTTTATTTATCTATGGTTGCAGGAATGCTGTTATATCATTTAAGTTTAGGACACTTTTGTGTAACTGCTATAAACAATACACATGCTCAAATGCACATGCACATGCTCTCAACCTCACACATGCACATACATCGTTCTAAAATATGGTAAATACAACTTCATGTTACAAAATGGTATGGCACAGTTTAATTTCCCTTTTGAGGTTAAATCTATCCATATTCATATCAGACACAATTCTGGAGTATTTTATCTCATAGTTGCACCTTAGTCATACCAGTATCGTATAATTAGGGAAGTCAATTACATTTAGTTCATACAGAAGGCTCCGTGTTTATTCATACCCTTGATAAAGATGAACAAAAGAGATTGTATAAAATAAACTATATAAGTAATGAGGCATATTTTATGCTCACAAAATTCAGAAAATTGCAAACTTACATTACTAGTACAATTGTTCAGAAAAACATTTTGTTTTATTAATACTTTTTTTCTCCAGAAAACATCTGGATCACAATTATTCATACCCCTAACTATTATTTTCAATTTAATCCAACAAAAACAAATCTTTGTTTGTTATTAGTTAAGTTAAAACATATTTGAAGTTAATTGGAAGGTTATGGAACTATACAGTGGCCTACAATGGTGTCCTGTTTCCCTAGGGTATAACAAGGAGGGAACACATGTTTGAAATACTGTGGTCAGCCATCATCATGGTGTAAGGCAAAGGACACACCTGAAAGCATCAGACAAAATATTATTGACCTCTACAGATCAGGAGATGGCTACAAAAAACTAGAAAGCGAAACGATACTGCTTTCCACTGTTGTGTCAATTATTAGGAAGTTTAAGGCCACTGGAACAGTGGCTAACCTGCCAGGTAGAGGACGCAAGTCTAGCTTGCCCCCATGTGTAGTGAGACAGATAGTTTGATAGGCAAAAGGAAGTCCAAGGGGCACAGTTCAAGATCTTGGGGTTACAAGATGTCTAAAACTACCATTCGATGACGTCTACATGACAATGGCCTTATGGCGGAGTTGCTCTTTTGAAGACAATTCACTGAAAAAGGCATCTTGAATTTGTCAAACTACATCTGAACTACAATTGGAACCGTGTCTTGTGGTCAGATTAAACAAAAATTGAGATTTTTTCACATCAGCATTATGTTTGGCCTCCAAAGAATGCAAGTAATGTTGAAAAGCACCTCATTCTGTCCAAAAACCTTGTTCCCTCTGCAAGGAAGCAACACCTTCTCCACAGATGGACCTTCCAACAAGACAATGATCCCAAACATACATCCAAAGACACAAAATGAAAAGGAATGGTTGACTGAGCTCAAGATCAATGTCCTGACGTGGCCGTCTCAGTCTCCAGACCTGAACATTTGAACTAAAAAAAGCAGTCCACAAACGTCAACCCACAAATCTGAAGAAACTAGAACAATGGAGGAATAGTTGAGGATCCCCCCCAAGATGTTCCATAACCTTGTACAACACTACAGAAGGTGAATATTTGCTATTATAATGGCCAGAATATTTGTCATTCAATTTGTGAACCATTCGATTGTGGTTCATGCCAATGCATTATTATTAAAGAATATAATTTTCAATTTCTTTTGTTGCATAAAATATACCTCATTATTTATATAGATTAAATATATAGTTTATTTTATACAATCTCTTTTGTTCATCTTTATCAAGGGTATGAATAAAAACGGAGCCTACTGTATGTAGCTTCTGTAAATACAAAGCAAAACGAAGAGGACTTATTTCATAGTTACTTGACGGTTAACGAAAAACTAAATATATTTAAATGTGATATAATTCAACAATAAAAAATCATGAAACTTGATGCATAACCATATTTAGCTATCATGCTGTCAAGGCTGTGTATTCTGTAGCATACAGTCCATACCTGGGAGGAAGGGAATAAGCGGCTTAGACAATGGTGATGTGCAATAATAAATCATGAAACTTTTAATTTATTTTTCTATTTCACATCTGTAATAAGTCTTATGTATGCGCCCATGAAGGTTCGTGTTCAAAAACGGATCCGATTTCAGAACCATGTTCCTTTGCAGTCAGTCAGTGACAGAAAGCAAGCATGCCCATGAGTTCAGCCCTTGTGATTGAGGTTCCATGTGTTTTCACGCTCCTTCATAAAACAATTTGAATTGAAAAACCGGCTGCTCTCAGAACAGTTTTTATTTTATTTCTGTCTTCTGTTTTTTTGTGGACATTCGCCCTGACTGGAGTAAAATGAGATTAAAAATATGCAGCCTCTCTCAGGACTATTTGCACCATTATGTTTAATTAAACAAAATCAGGTGGGGAATGATGAAAAATATAATATAATAGAATAATAGAATATACTGCGGCCATGTTTTCCTCTTATTTCTGTGATTAACCCTGCAAATCGTTTTTCCTCTTCTCCATTTTAGTCCAAACCTCCCCACCCCTAAGTGTATAGACCTGGTTTGACTTTAATACACATACTTGCATAAGGTGAGTAAAATCTAATTTGGGAATATTTGTAATGATTGATGTGTATTTGTATTATTATATTAATTGTATGTAGTAATTATTATAGACATGTCTTGCAGCCCTGCCATCCTCTGTCCTTTATTCCTGAAATGTAATACCAGGAACAAAAGCAGGCTTGTTTTTCTGTCAAAGTTCAGAGAAACTAGCGGGCCTCAGATAGCATAGTGGTCTAACGCACTTGTATTGATTGGCGCTTTACGAATGGCAGCTAGCTATTGCAGTCGTGGTTCGAAACCCCGACTGTGCCAGACCAGATCAGGGGCAGCATTTGGCTGACCCCCAGGGGAGTGGGGAGGGTGAGCTGGCACTAACTCGCCGGGAAGCGCGAAGGGTGTCTCCAGAAAAGGGGGGGTGAGTTCCATCTCGGAGGAGGCGAATCATCACTGGCCTCAGGGAATTAGCTTGACCCAGAGGACAGGCGGTGAGTTTGTGGGGGAATCAAAATAAATAGAGGGTATAATTGGTTACTAAATTGGGAGGGAAAAAAAAGGTAACTTTCAGAGAAACTTTAATTTGACCGCCACTGTGACCGTGAAGCTTGCAATTAGTCAGGACATCCCCTGTCAGTTATAATTGGTTGCAAAATTGGGAGAAAATAGTAAAAAAATCTGAAACAAAAATGTAAAAAAGTTCAGAGAAACTTTCATTTGACCGCCACTGTGGACGTGAAGCTTGCAATTAGTCAGGACATCCCCTGTCATTTATTTAATACATTTCTCACATTTTGTACTGTGAACCAAAAGCATACTCAAACGTTAGGGGAGTATCGTACATGCTCAGAGAAATCTTAATTTGAACTTCACTCGAATCAGCGGTTTTGTGGAGGGGAGGGAATTTGTGGAGGGGGGTGGGGGCGGGAATATCGATCCCTGTTGCTCTCCCAACGGCTCTATGGACAAGGTGGAATTAAGAAACCCTTAAACTCTAGCAGTTGGCAATAATGAGCAATCATTACTCAGATTAGAGCAAGCGCTGATTAGGTTTAAAGCAATGAAGGAAACAACACGATCAATCATCATCACTTCCCGTCACTCTGCTTGCGCGAGACGGCCCCCGGGCTCACCGGCCGCCCGTACACTGCTCACTGTCCGCAGGGTTCTGAGAGTGTGTGTGCAGCAGAGCGGTCTTCCTGCGGCTAAGGGATTATACTGGCAACCTGAAGGTGCTGGTTTAAAATCCCACTGTGGTATTATTCTTTAGAGGCACACTCATCCTGCGATGAATGTTCATTTATTTGTGGGTGTTAAGTGTGCATTTATTTTAATTATTATTTTTTGTTTCTGATTTTATCCCATTTTCTCCCAATTTGGTAGCCAATTAGACCCGCTATTTTTACGTCAATCCCCCCCTAGTAATGTGAGTTCGCTGCCGTAGTCCTGCGACCGGTAGTGACGAAGGCGAAGTGACGTCCGAGACGTCACTCGCCAAGCCGTCGACCGAACCCGGTACTTACAGGGCCACTTCACGCAGCTTAACGTCACGTCGGCTTCCCTCCCCCTCCCTGGGGCGGACAGCCAATCGCCGCCCTGGTGGCACTCCCGGCCAAAGCCGACACTTGGCGAGACGGGGAATTGAACCCCGGTCTCCGTGGCCAGCGTCGGACGTTGTAACCACTGGACCACGCGGGAGGCCCCATTAAGTGTGCATTTATGCATATACATAAGAAACATAAGAAAATCGATAATGAGAACAGGTCCCATCTTGGCTCGTGTAAGTTTACCCAGTATTTGCGCGGGCATGAAATTGAAATTGGCCATTCCGAACCGGGGAATGAATTAAAAATGTGGTTAATTATTTTACTTTACTCCATGATAATACTGTACTTTACCCCATGATAATCATGTACTTTACTCCATGATAATCAGGTACTCTACCCCATGATAATAAGGTATTCTACCCCATGATAATACTGTACTTTACCCCATGATAATAAGGTACTCTAACCCATGATAATACTGTACTTTACCCCATGATAATACTGTACTTTACCCCATGATAATACTGTACTTTACCCCATGATGATCATGTACCTTACCCCATGATAATACTGTACTTTACCCCTTGATAATACTGTACTTTACCCCATGATAATACTGTACTTTACCCCATGATAATATTGTACTTTACCCCATGATAATACTATACTTTACCCCATGATGATCATGTACCTTACCCCATGATGATACTGTACTTTAACCCATGATGATCATGTACCTTACTCCATGATAATACTGTACTTTACCCCATGATAATATTGTACTTTACCCCATGATAATACTATACTTTACCCCATGATGATCATGTACCTTACCCCATGATGATACTGTACTTTAACCCATGATGATCATGTACCTTACCCCATGATGATACTGTACTTTAACCCATGATGATCATGTACCTTACCCCATGATGATACTGTACTTTACCCCATGATGATCATGTACCTTACCCCATGATAATCAGATACTTGATCAGGTCATGTAAACTTGCTTCCCATGTTTGTCAGTAAAGTGTGATCTTCAGTGTTTTATGTGCAGTACAATGTTTTATTTCTTGCCTAGGGAAGCAGAACTCGTCTTGAAATACTGCAGTATTGGCTGATGTACAGACACTTCATTAGATTCACTTTAATTTGAATATCCCAGTTCTGGCGAATAAGCATAGATTTGCACCTCCTATTATGGTTTTTAATTCCTCATTGTACTGGTTTCAGACAGAATTGCTGACATGGTGGTTTTGAGTACGTAAGTCATATTAGGGAGAGTGACCGGCACCACAGTCCGCTAAAACACAGGTCTGTGGAGATAAGGAGCCCATGTCACAGAGCGGAGCAGAGTAATATAGGGAGAAATATGCAGATAGCAGACAAAGAAGCCACTGTATTCTATATATATATTTCCCCCTTATTCGCTCTCTGCAACCTCCATCCCCTCTTTGGAGGTCAAATTTAATGAGATTTTCACTGAAATATTACAGATGGTTAATTGTGCACCAACTTAGGCCCACCATAACAATTTATGTTAAGAATCATGTACAGCATATATACAGGAAATAAAGGAAACATTTGAGTAGATGAGGGATTCTGGTGGCTCTGTTATGGAGTGCATTTTCCTGCCATGGTTTAGGTCCACTCAACCCCTTAGTGGGCAAGGTGAATGTCAATAAATACAAAGCTATTCTGAGTGATCACCTTCATCCTATGGCGAGGCATTTCTATCCTGACGTTTCTTCCAGGATGACAATGCTCCCATCCACAGAACACGAGTGGTCACTGAATGATTTGATGAGCATGAAAATGATTGAAACCATATGCCATGGCTGTGTCTCAGTGACCAGATCTCAACCCAGTTGAACAGTTATTGGAGATTCTGAAGCGGCGCCTGAGACAGCGTTTTCCACCACCATCAACAAAATCACCACCATCAACCCTCTATTGGAGAGTGTTGTGTCACCCCAATGGAACTCCAGACACTTGTAGAATCTTTGCCATGGTGCATAGAAGCTGTTCTGGGGGCTCGTGAGCCATTTATTACGCCTGTGAGCCACCTGATGTTGATGTTTCCTTTAGGCTGTTACCTGTATGTTACGATGTGTTACATTGCCTCATAAGCAGGGAGTAAATGGGATTAATGTGCACAACCCTTTCACAGGCTGCGTGCCTTATACCATATGCAAACTGTCCCCCCTGTGCTGGTGGTATTCACAGCGACGTCCTTTCACTAATCCAATCCCTGCGCTGGGACTAAACATGCGTGAAAGTTCCTGAAGTCACGCATCATCAATAACGACGTCCCATTTACACGGATTACTCCCAGTGCTGATTAGTTTTTATCTAAGAGCCAGGTCCGCTGCGGTCGATCACCATCAGGCTGCGGGACCGTCGATGGACGTCTAAAGGTGAGCCCGGACCTTGCGAGCATTGATGCTGTCAGTGTGCGTGGGGGGGAGTAAATAAAAATGAGCTACTCTGTCGATCGGTGAGACCATTAGGTAATGATTAAAATCCCAGAAAGGGAGTCAATAAGAAAATGAGTCGATGAGAAAATCAGCCGTCCCACGTTCCGGTGTAATTTCAGAATGATTTGTCTGCCAATCCATAAGGGGCAGTGGAACAAGGCCACTCAGGTGCGATGCATTAAACCGCCGTGCCTTCCATTACCCATGGCAAACTTTTAAATATCTCCTCTCTCCGTGCCACAAAAATTTTGTGAATATCCCTTTTGCCGTGTTGCCTAGAGAGAGGTTTCGAGGATTGCTGAATTAAACATTGAGAATTTGCATTTGTGAACCAAATAAATGCAAGATGCTAGCAGGGTGTTGAGAGTTAAATCACTGAAATTGTCTAAAGCAAAGCTTGGTGGTCCCATTTCTTTGTGCTATGATATGACAGCCTAGAAAAGACACTGAGATGGCAAAGAAGAATATAAAATATGTTTTAAAAAAATGAAATCAAGGATCAGACCTTTAATCAATGATTGCAGCAGAAGCACAGCAAATAAATCCCTGACACATTATGCACGCCATCTCTTGTACGTAAAAATAATAATAAAATAAAATAAAAATTTCTGTCTTGAGAAAGGGGATATGCAAAATGTCATGGTGGCATTATTCATTTTGTTTTATTCTTCAGAGGGTCGGGGGAAGACTTTCACAATTCCACTTTCAATAAATATCAGTATTGCTCAGCGAGCAGATGTGCCGCTCTCTGGGCCGGCTGATTTAAATAAGGAAATGAAATCCCATCTTTTGCTCAGAGCCTCCATTGTTTGACTGCCCGGTTAATAACGCCAGGGCCGAATATGTACACGTGTCCTCTAATTCTGAAGTTATTTACTCAGCTATTGGCAAGGAATGAATGGCAAACACGGCCCGCCCAGCCAGGACATATACATCCTCACACACATGCACGTACTCTTCCCCTCCCCCACCTAAATTACATCCAAAGGATTTTTAAACACTGTGCAGCATGTTCATGATTCTTTCTCCATCTCCCGTACTCTGCTCTTTTGTATTAATAGTAATTAAAAAAACTTCAAAATGCAATGTGTTCTTCCACATGGTCTATTTCTTCCACACTACCAGCTAAGATAGTGCGCACAAGATTCTAGATCAGATGTATTTGTTGTGGAGTTGGAAGGGGGAGGGGGGGGGGTGCATAGAGACTTATGGGGAGAACATATTCACCCACAATGGCTGCTGTCCACTGTTTTGGAGAGTTTGGTCATTTTCCCAATTTTGGAGGAATCACTAAATTGAGGCTTCACTTATTGTAGAGGCAGAAGGGTATCATGAATTTGCTTGGGACTACACACCAGGAACCAACCCCAAACATACAAAGCCCCGCCAACCTTTACCCAATACCTTCACCCCCCCAACCCCCCCCCAAACGCCCCGCTCCCCCCAGCTTTCCCGGCTTGTATCAGATACAGCGGCTCCTGCACACAAGGCAGTAACAGTGATACAGTAATTGCAGTGAAAACATATTTTCACAGGAGGAGATATACAGTATGTAGTTATATGTATTATGTGGGCCGTAAGGCCTTTGATGTGAGCACAGTGGCTGCAGTGCTGGGGGGTGGGGGGAGGGGGGGTGATACGGTGCTGTGCTGTGATAAGCCTGGCCTGCCGGGACCGAGTGGAGAAAATAAAGACCCTCAATTTCACAATTTTATGTTGCTATGATATGGGGCGTCCCTCATCTGAGGACAGACAATAAAGGCTGTTCCAAACGGACTGTAAGAGCGGCAGGCACTAAACTAGGCCGTACACTCGTATTTTCACTGCAGAACACGAGGGCATGCAATTACAGTTTATGTTTGGCCTTATTTTTGTCCATGTTCTGTTCATAAATAGCATTTGGGTGTATGGTATCGATTTCTCTAATAAAGCCTTTTAATCACCCTATTGAGATTCAGAACTAATGCTTTTTATTGTTTATATTATATATGCGCATAAAATAAAGAGGGTATGGGAAAATAGGGCGTGGCCTGTGTGCTCCGTTTTCGTTCCAAATCTGCCCCCCTTGAGAAGGCGGCCGAGAAGTCCAACTGTACAGATATGGATTTGCTATGTTTCATCTCTGCCATCAGACATGTGAGACGACTGTTCCAGCAGAGAGATAGACTGGATCCTAGTGGTCCTGGTTCAGACGGGAAGATAAAACGATAATCCTCAGGTTTGGTCAGATTCCACGGTTTCTCCGCTGAATCTGATAGGCCAAACATTTGCTGGTTCCAAAAAAAATATTCTATTATTCTGGACTTTTACAGGTTTCTCTGTTGGTGCACACCCTGGCCTCATCTGTGAGGGCTGCTGTCCGTGTCTTGTTAATCCTCTGGTACAAATGAGGCCCCCTGGTAAGGTGAAGTAGACCTGGGAGGTGTCTGACAGTGTGGATCAAATGCATCTTGTCAAATGTTTGGCTGTGCTGATAGGACGAAGGACACCTTCACCATCACTTCTGCGCACAACAGCACCGCTTTAACACGCGATCCCTCCTTGTCGTCATGTCTCACACCGTCCGCGTGCAACCTGGCCTTTGGGCACAGGAGTTACAGTCACAACGTCAAGTTGGGCTTAGCGATGAAGGGGCTTAGATGGTGAGATCCATCAAGTTAACCGCAGGGCACTGCTCGCAAGACAAATGTATTATTGAGCCCAGCATTCTGTGTTTCAGTAAGAAATATTTTCCTGCTCCATTCTACTCTAGATATATATTATATTTAACAATATCTATAATATCTGAAATATTGTCAGATGACAACAGTGATGGATATGAAAGTGTTTAATAGTTATTGGTATTAATATGACTCATAGCAAGGGCATAACCACATATTATATAATAGGGGGACATGATGAAAGGGAATGTTTAATATCTATAAATTATTGACGGGGACAGATATGACTGTTGCGCTTATATCGTTGCACCTATGACCCATAGAAATTCCTGAGTAACCAGCAGTTCCCTCCTCCCAGCACTAGGAGCTCTTCTCAAGCCTCTTGTTGAACATTCATCTCATTGTGGCACATTAATCATCTCAATGAATCAGATAATGACCTGACT
This sequence comes from Aldrovandia affinis, assembly GCA_029706075.1. Lineage (NCBI taxonomy): Eukaryota > Metazoa > Chordata > Actinopteri > Notacanthiformes > Halosauridae > Aldrovandia > Aldrovandia affinis. Next base: position 10,712,014 of record JAINUG010000004.1, read on the forward strand.
GCTGTGTTACGCTGCTGGGAAAAATGTACTGCATGAGAAGACAGTTTTAACCCAAAAGAGGACTCAATGTAACTTTTTTTTAAGTGGAGAGGTTGTGTTCAAGCGTTCAAGATTTAAAATATTATTGAGGAACACAGTTAAACGAATGTCTATGTGCTTTCTCAGTTTTGAGTTATGGTAGTTAATGCACTGACCTCTACCATGGAAACTGAATTGTAAATGATGACTACTGGAGTCATTCGCCTTCGGACAATCCTATTCATTTTTACTACCCAATATTTTCTATTTGTGAAAAAAAACACAAGACCCATAGGCAGGATAAATTAATTGCGAATTGTGCAATTGTGTTTTGCAAATATAGCCAACAATACCTTTTTGAAATTAATTCAGAGTTAATTAACAGGACAACGGACAACAACAGGAACAAACTGGTTATTCATTGTGTCATTGTGCCAATATTATCGTTGATAAATCCTAAATAATAAATAGTGATATGCTGCTATTTAATCTGTAATTTTCCTTTTGTTTTTGGATGCCCCCCAAACCTTTGTCAAACTCAAGATTTTGGTTTTGATGTTTTTGAGATTTGAAATGTTAGTCTATTGTTGTGTGTTGGATGTGGTCTAATGATAAATTGCAAGTTTTGCCAAACAAAAGATATCCATTGGTATGCAGTGAACCAGGTAGACATTGTTGCAATCTGTATCTTAAAAGAGAGAACATTTTATTGTAAATACATTTTTTCTAGATGTCATCATTGGATTCATGTTTCACCTTGTTGAGACTTTAACTGCATTCTAATAATAATTTTGCGTTGTCAAGCCTTTTCTAATGAATACTTGATAACATAGTTGGGTGCACACCTGTGCTATTTATCTAATAATTTCTGAGATTACAGTGACACCTTGAGTTTAATGGTTGAAAGACTGGTTGCATGCTTCTCAAGTCGCATGGTCAGGAATTTATTTGGGCCCTGATTATCAATTACCATTATGCTGCGATTTATGGTCATATTTACCTTGGTGAGCCCATGTTATATTCAGTCAGAGCTCATATGATTAACACAGCACCTTTAAGTTCAAAAGTAAGCAGTTTCTTTAAAGATGGTGAAGTTTTGCATGCCTTTGTTTTTATAACAAAGACATCCCTTACATTTCTGGGTTGAAATATAAGCACTAAAGCTCTCACAGGCATTCCACTTGGAGGATTGGATTGTGATTCAACCTGAAATGAAGGATAGATTACTGCCCCTGTGTTAAGTTTCTGAGAGAGGGAGAGGGTGGAATTCCACCTCTGTCACTGAATTTGATGGGTTTTCTCAGGTCACCAAATAGACTTTCATAACAGTTTAGTAATCCTGTTTCCATTCAGCGATTCTCGATTCTGCATGTTATTCCAAATAATCTGCAGAAGTTTACTAATTCATGTGGGGGGAAGGGAGGGAGGAGGAAAATAAAATATATATAAAATAATGCTTTACTTGTCAGTGTAGTTTTTATGAGGGTTCATCTCCTGCGCGTGTTTGTGTTTGCATGCCGTACATTCACACACACACAAACACACACACTTTATTTTTATTTATTTCCCAACAACCGCTGGACTTTGACTGCGTTCGCTGCAGCTGTCCTACTCCTGACTGGAGTGTCTCAGTATCTATGCTTCTCAGCATCTCAAACAGGAAAACCTGTTAAATAATTGTCAATAAGTGCATATGATTCCCCTCCTAACAGACAGCTGTTTGTGACAGCTTTGTTGTCTTTATCCGGCACGTCCTGTCACTTCTCCCTGGCGGGGAATGTGAGTTTTATACCCGGTGACTACCATGCAGGACGTGCAGAGATTTGCACATGAATCAACTGTCACCATCACTGCGCTCTGACAACTTTGTGACAGCTTCCATTCTGCAAGAGATGGAGCCGCAAAGCTGCTTCTCCTCTTTGTGCCATCCAAAGTTCTCCACAGTCCCCCCCCCTCCTCATGTGATGGAGAAGTGGAATATCAAGGTTTATCTCATTATTTAGAAAACTTAACGGCTCTCTGGCGAGAGAAAGGGAAAAAAAACTTCTGAATTGCTGAATCTGAGCAGTGCAGGAAGAAGATGAAACATGCTTTTCCCATACTACCCCCTGCTTTCAACAACTACTTGAAAGTGATTTGCTGGGATTATGATTGAGGGTCTTAGTCCTGAAGATAACTGTTCGACATTTTGCTAAGTCGTGAGTGTCAATCTTGCATACTCAATTTCGACTCATCTACAAAGCTCTCTCTCTCTTTCTCTCTCTCTCTCTAACTTTGGCTTTTTTTTCTCCACTGACATTCTGTCATTCACAATGGTTTCAGAACACTGTTGTGGATATCTGAAACCAAAGTAAAGATTTGACAGTTTTTACAGACCTGAAATTTGCCTCTTTTTTCCATTTTTTATGTTGTGTCATTAAGACCAGGTTGAAAGCTATTGGAAATAAAGGAATGAAGCCAAGCATACAGAAAGGTGGAAACTGATGTATGTATCATCCTGTTGAAACAGTAATGAGCCTCACAGTTTGCTGTACTTTCTCCATCTTTAATCCTTTGCAGAATCACATATCAGCAGGGGTCAAATGACGACAACTTGATTGGTATATATCTATAATAAGCCACATTATACAGACATATATACATTTACATTTATATATGTATATATATATATATATATAAATGTAATTCCATAAACATGTAATAATATATATAATAAATCACATAAATAAATATACACAAATCATATGGAACTCACTGGTAGGTTTGGCAAAGTCATGGTAATCATGGGCAATTTTGGGCTCAGCCGGCCACGATAATCTGTTCACGCCAACAATCATGTGTTCCTTCGATTCTCACGCCTCTCAGGTTCTGATACCTTTATCTTCGCTAGGTGACAACACTGGCCATTCAATCGAGATTGACTTTAACATTTAACAGTCCGTCGATAAGTGGTCCCCTTTGACTCAACGTTCCTTAGCCCACGCTGTTCCTGGAGGCTTTGGTTCAGTTGTGAGGAGCTACACTGGCCCAATCAATGGGCCTTGGCGTCATAAACAGAAAAATGTACAGAGAGAATCGATGCTGGTTCACATAGTCTGTGTTCCCCAGACCGTCTCAGTACTTTCTTCCTGAACCCAACGTTCTGCACATTCTGCGCTCAGGGCTACTGACTGGAGTTTTAGAGTAAAGATGGAAACTTACTGTACTTAAGGTCCCCTAAATTGACCACCCTTTGGCTGAGGATGCCCACTTAAAAAAATTGCATTGCGTCCCTCTCATGAAAGCTGGATACATCTTAACATCTTTATCCAACTTCCACAACAGGCTGTAATGCAGTGACTGTTTAACACTGCAGTGCATGGAAACATGTCTAAATCGTGATGTCATATCCTTCACAGAACCCCCAAGGGGGTGTCCAGAACCTTGTTTGTGAACCCCTGATGTAATGTAAGGGATATCATGAGTGCTTTTCTTGACAGTGTTTGCTGAACCTGAAAGAATGACCCGTTGTCCTTTTAATTACCCTCCTACACCACAAAAAAGCATTTGTTTTTGGGAACAGCAATGCCAGAAATGCCACCGTCTGTGGTGAAATTAACGTACTCCCTTCCTAGCTGTCTGTGGAGATGACTTACAGCAGTCTTGCAGGGTTGCAGTCATGTCATGAAGCTGGGTGTTCATCCTTCATGCAATTTCAGATTGTAGGCTAAGCATTGAGCTGAGATGGGGTGAATGGCATGTTCTAATCATCACATTGCACTTATGGTCTTATGTTGGTGTCCTTGTCTTTGATCTGTGGCTGTGCAAGGAGATTTTCAGAGTTGCAAAAATCTTGAGCATTACATTTTATTCATAAATTTTCATGGGAGCTGGTAAGGTGTGTGCATTCTCTCGACCCATTTATTTATTTATTTATGTGATGTGACCTTTGTTTAACCAGGTAAAGTTAATCAAGAACCACTTCTCATTTTCCGTAACGATCTGAGGTCAAGAGGTTGGCAGCGCAGCAAACCCAGAACAAACGAAAGACACAACCCCATTTAGTTCTGCGGGACATATTGTCCCTTCTTTGTGCCTCTGACGGCCTTCTTAGTTACACGGCGCTTTTGAGCCTGGCCAACGGCTGCCGCTATGCGATCCCTCTGTTGAGACAACATGGGAGCGGGCAAACACCACCTCTGCATGTTCTTGGCAGGCGGGGTGCAGGTGATGGCGCTGTGGCGGGAGGCATGAGCGAGACTGCGGGGTTAAGTAACCGACACGGCGGTTTAATTGCCAAACTACTCCAAATGGCTATGTGCGGCTGCCAACACAACACCTCTTTTCCATCGGCCCCTCTGGACACCTTCCAGGCACTGAATATTTTATAGCCTGCGGCACATTATCTGGTTTCTCCTCTGTGGAAACAATCACCCCTTATGGATGCATTAAAGCCATTTTCGCTCTTGTACGTATGGTCGCTTTTTAATGAAAGTCTGCTTCTGTTTTTCGTTCCTTACATTTTAAGAATGAGTGTCCTGTGTGCTTAACCATACCCTAGTTCAAGCTGAGATTTTAAGCCCCTTTTTTTGTTTGGGGGGGTATCAATCTAAAAAAAAAAAAGCAGCTGAACATTTATTTTCTAATTTGTCACTCATGAAATACAGTAATATAAATCTGCATTTCGTAGATGCTAAAATTTCATTTTTAAAGCGCCGTCCTGATTTACCACAGTGCTGGGATCTGTCTGTATTTCGCTCTGGTAGGGAGTTAAGAGTTTGAAGCTTGATGCTATAAATGGGCTGGGATTGTCCCTTAAGGGACTGTTGCTCGACACGTGGTACTAAATCTCTCATAGCTGCCATCTGCCTGCGCTTTAACTGTTGGGAATGCTGACCTCTGCTGGCACTAAGGTCGTCCAATAGTGATAAAAACTGAGAGGTATGCTTAATGTTCTGACACCAGGGGAGACCGGGGATGATTTTTACATGGGTCTTTATATAATTATTAAAATCTGCCTTGACATGAACATGCACAATGTAATAGACGTCCAAGTGCTCAAAAGCACAGCAGCTCACTAGTTGTCGTCAGTGAGAGTTGTGCCTCTTTCCCATTTGGTACTACCCCTCCTGTAATAGTGTGTGCCCTGCAGTGTGTGAAATATGTCACTGGCTGGCGGGTGGGTGCATTGAAGAAATGCATGCACTTCAGCTGCAGTGTGTGGGTAGGGGTGGCAGACCGTCACTTGGGAGGCACAACTGGCATGGGGAGAGAAAGCAGAACACCATGTACATATGCAAGGTATACGAAAAAAATATGTATGTGTGTCTTTGTGTTTGTGGGTGTGTGAGCACGTACAAGCATGTGTGCGTGTGCAAGTGCATGCGTGCTTGTGTATATGTATGTATTTGTTTTTGGGGAGGTGTGTGCTTGGGCACACTCGCGTGCGGGTGTGTGAGCGTGCATGTGCATGAACTACACATGTAAAGGGTATGGTCATGTTGGTCCAGGGCACTGTTCAGCCTGAGAGAGCAAACAAATCCATAGGGTCATTCCACATGGATTCACATTGTAAATTGGGAGCATTGCTGCTGGCTATTTCAATGGAATCGTGACCTAACAGAAGTCATGCCAGTCTTATCATACCTGAGCAAAAGTGGTCTCTTAGACTTGTACAGGTAACTGGTAAAAAATAAAGGAATCACCAACATAAAGTGTCTTGATAGTGCGTTGGGCCACCACAGCTTCAGGGCACTTTGGCCTAGATTCTAGAAGTGTCTGGAACTCTATTGGAGTTATGCAACACCATTCTTCCATGAGAAATTCCATCATTTGATGATGGTGGTGGAAAACACTGTGTCAGGCGCCATTACAGAATCTCCCATAAGTGTCCAATTGGATTGAGATCTGGTGACTGAAATGGCCATGGCATATGGTTTAGATCATTTTAATGCTCATATCACCATTCAGTGACCAGTCATGTTTTGTGGATGTTGTTATCATTTCTCCATCAGATTAGAAATGCTTCACCATAGGATGAAGGTGATCATTCAAAATGGATTTGTATTTATTAGTGTTTACCTTGCCCTCTAATGGGTTGAGTGGACCTAAACCATGCCAGGAAAATGTACCCCACACAGAAAGAGAGCTGCCAGAACCCTTCAATGTGAGAAACAAGCACTTGGGCCTGTAGTTTTCTTTTGGCGTGCACCACACATGCACCTGTCCGCTTGTTGAGGACAGGGAGAAGGATCATCTTACCATATAACTTTTTTCCACTGTTCAGTAGACTACTGCCTGTGTTATTTGCACCACTTTACGTGCAAACATGCATTTTTATGTGTAATAAGGGGTTTATGAACTGGAACAGGGCCATAATATCCCTCCCTGTGAAGTTCTTGATGGACTGTTCTTGATGAAACTGCCTGCTCATGCCCTAACTTGATATTTGCAGTCAACTGATTCAGAGTTGCTAGTCTGTTTTGCCTTGCATCTCTAACATGGACATGGACATCATGTTTGAGGAGTATGCACTTTCGACAGACCACAGTTGCTCCGAGTTGATTATGTCTTTCCCTCCATGCCAATATCACCTCAGCCACTATTCCTTGTGAAACTTCAGCAAGTTGAGCAGTCTTCATCTCTAAAGCTTCTGCCAAATGTGCCCCAACAATCACCCCTCCTCAGGACTTTGTAAAATTCTGATCCATTTTGTTGTCGATTTCTAAGAACACATGAAAGGATTTGAAAGCACACTCACAGTCCACCTTATGTGCAGCCTTGCGCTATTATGCAATCAGCCGTGATTTTTTGAGCCCTTAACATCCATACGGGTGTGTCAATAAGTGGCAGAGAAGAGGCGCTCTTTAGAATTTCTGCTGAATTTAGACACGAGAGGCCCTTTTACCCGACCTTCGCTGGCCCCTGACTGTAGGAGCCTGGGCGTAGCGCCTGCTAGCCCGGTGGCCATCTTACCTTGCGCCCCCTCTGGCAGTAATAACACCCCAGGCCCCCCTGCGCCATTGCGTCTCGGGGATAATTGCTCCCGACAAGAGGGCAAGTCATCGGCGTGGGCCTTGATAAGCGTTTCAGCCAGATGACAGAACGCAGAAGTGTATTAGCAACAGTGTGACATATCGCATTACCGCCGCCAAAGTAATAAAGGAGATACTAAACACTGTGGCAGCTTAAAGACAAGCCATTTCTCCTCTCTCCGGTGGGGCTATTATGTCTCGTTTACTGGCGCTGATAAGTTCCTCCCCAACTGTCACCTTGGAATGGAGACGTGGAAAACGGATTAACTGCCTCCATGCCAGGTCAGGAATCGAGTCGAGTGATACTGTAGCCCGGACTGACGCCGCTTGGTGCCCTAAAAGTTTTTGGTTGTGTGACTCTTTTTATTTTTTTTATTTTAGTAAGTCAATCAAATATTTTTTTACAGTGTGTTAAGGCTGTTGTAGTTTTTTCCACCCCTCTTGTTTTGGGTGTCTACACTAACTCACCGCATCTGTGCTGGATTCAGTACTCTCTCTCTGATATGGGAGCAGGAAGCCAGTTTAAAACAAAATGCTGAAAATACTCTGGGTTTCTGTGTAATTATAATGCCCCCCCCCCATCCCTATTGAGTACTCGCAATTCAGTCACAAATAAATCAGGACTTATATTTGATGGAAAACGTAATGAAGCTCAAGTTTAGCAGGAATAATTTGTGTGTGCCATTGTGAATCTGCAGACTTTATTTTATTTAGCTGGAATTCTTCTCTAAGAATGGAAAACTTGCTGCCTATTTGAAAACAGAGCCCCGGAAATGAAGATCAACCCAACATTTTTTTTCCATTTTCTGTGAGAGAAGAGAAGAGAAGGCACTCAGAGAGCCATTTGGGTTAATTATTTTAACACTCGTATTTAGGAAAAACTGTCACACACGTAACCAGAGCTCCCCGACACCGGGACATGTCCCGAACCTGATAACTTGTACATGTTTTATAGCTGTTACGTTATAAATAATTTCCACAGGGCCGAGGCCCTGGGGGGGATCCAGTTCTGTCAGCTTCAGTTCCTGCTAACATCATTTAATGATATTAACAAATTTGCGGCTATAGTGTTTCATGCTTTATCTGGGAAATCTTAAACGCTCGCATCGTAAATACTCAGTTATGATATTATCACAGCCCGGTCTGATGTGTGGCTGGATGTATCAGATGGTTAAAAAAAAAAGAAATGCCAAAAAAACAGGGGCACAGTGCTAATAACTGAGTCCATAAAGGCCGTGACGTTAGCTAAGCACTCGGCAGCGTTTCCTGCTGTAACGGAGAGGCCAGGAGGGGAGGAGAAAACGCAGGAAGGACCAGCTGCTTTAATGGAAGCTTTTATGAGTTTTTTTCGTTTTTTTGTGTCCCTGGCTCCATCGGTCGCTCCTGTAAGGCACTCATTAACCTCACGTTCTCACATCCTCCATCACATTTGATACTTTCGCAGCCCAACCCGGAGGTGCCAGAGCTAATGAGGCCAGCAATTAAGTCCTGCTTCTAAAAATGTCTTTATTTTTTTGGGGGAAGAAATGCCTACTGTATAAGGATAATGTACCATTTTTTTTAAGTCATCAACACCAATTTCCCTCTCGGAGTACGCAGGTTTGCTATCTGAAATGAAGCAATTGTACAAAAAAACAAGGATGTGATTAAATTTGTTGATTTTAGAACAACAATCAATATTAGTTTTAACATTTGAGCATATTTAACATTTTAATAATGCAGAATTTATAAGGTGTCATAAATCTGATTTCTAAAAATGCTTTTTTGTGTACTTTTGTGTGCATCACAAAAATTATTCTCAGTAAAGTTTTTAACTCTAACATTTGCTGGAGTTTTCTATTACATCTGAGATTGATAAGTACTTTCTGTTACTAGAGGGAACCTGCTCTGTAATGTAAGCCAAGAAGGACTCTTCAAATACGCACTAATGTCATCTTATCAGAACACTGTCGGTAACTCCTAATGGAAAAAGATTTCCGGGGGGGAAAATTTGGTGGTGCTAATTACAGAAACTTAAAAACCCCTGAAGGTTTTTTTTGAGCAGATGGGCTCAGGTTTAAGGTACACGTTATGTCACTTCTTCACATTACTAGTGCATTTCAAAAAGTTTGCCGTAGATCTTTAATCAAATAATGATCTCCTGAGTGCTGTCGGGCTGTTTTTGTAGAAGACTGCATGACATAGCTGGAATACCAGATTTAATTTGTTTGGAGAACCATAAAGAAACATGTAGCACTCCTGCGGGCCGCATTACACATGACACATTTTAATTTCAGCACCAGACCATGGCAAAGCCCACTTCATCCAGATGACGGGACTGGGGATTTGATTTGACTAATGGAGTCCAATGGTTGCTGCATGTCAAATAACTTATGACCAAAGGAATCATGGGAAATGATTTACATTGTGAGTAGATGTTTTGTGGGATAGGTGTGTGTGGATACCTCTATGTACTCTATGTGTGTGTGTGTGTGTGTGTGTGTGTGTGTGTGTGTGTGTGTGTGTATGTCTGCATACCTGTGATTATTTGTGTGTGCATGTACCTCTGTGTGTGGGTGCGTAACCTCTGTGTGTGTGTGTGCATAAGTATGTGTGCATGTACCTGTGTGTGTTTGTGTATGCATTGTGTGTGTTTGTGTGTCTGCTGGCTGTCTGTATATATGTGTCTGTGTATGTGTGTGTGTGTGTGTGTGTGTGTGTGTGCGCACAGGGATTTTGGGTTATTCCTCACTGCCTCACTGGATATCCAGATATGGGAAGCGTCAGCAGACCTCTCCCAAATCAGACCTGAGGGCCATCAGTGGTGTCAGCCTCAGACAGCTGTTTATCGGGAACGACAGTTTGCAAATATCTCAATCTGGGAGAGGGCACTCGGGCCGACACCGAGGAGCACCGTGAAATCGGAGGAGTCAGCAGTCGCCGCTTATTCCATCACAATACAGCGGCCGCCTGACAGGCCCAGACCGTCACTGGACGTTAGCGGGCCCTCCCTTCAGATACTCTAATCCATACTGCATGGGTGGGAATTAAAAGCCATCTAAATGAAAATGTTAAGACTGCAATGGGGGTGACAGGGGGATCAAACGAGAAAAAAATAAGAGTAAAAAAAATCCAAATGAGTTAACGGGATGTTAGCCAGTTCATTCTCTTTGTGTGCAGGTGGCTGGAAACTAAATTGCGCACAAGCTGTCTGGACCAAATCGCTTTATCCGTCATATCTGTCCGTAGTTTGGTTTTATTTCCTGTTTTCAGGCAAACATTACTTTTTATTCTGCTTGTGCTATCACAACTGCTGTTGGGTTACAGCTGATAAATGGTGTCCCATCCGATTTGGAGAAGAAAAATATGTGTAAGTACTGTAGCTGTGTATTTATTTTTACTAGTATATGAAATCACCTGAATAAGGGTCAAAGATATAGGTTAATGTTACCTTGTTACTTTGTTGTTTTTCGGGGGTGCCAGGTGTGAAAAAAATAGCAGAAATAAACACAGTGGACAATAAAGGGGGAGATTGGTTTAATAAGTGCCTACATGTGTTTTTCATGGCACCGCTTCCATGCAATACATAACTCTTTGGGAGACATTGATAGTAGGCCAAAAAAAAAAGGTGGAAATGCTTGGTTAAACGAAGGACACAAAGTATATTGAAAACAGTTGCTCCCACACTGGTTTTGCTCCTAAGTTAATTAAGCATATAACATCCCAACATGCTCAGGGATATGTACAAAGGTCCTGGGCAAGCCTGCCTATAACTATGGCTACAATGGCAATAAGACAAGTTTTCAGTGACTTCGAAAGAGGGGTGATTGTTGGGGCACTTCTGGCACGTTTTGTCAGTGATGAAGACTGCTCAACGTGCTGATGTTTCATGAGGAACAGTGTCTAAGGTGATGTCGGCATGGAGTGAAAGACATCATCAACAAAGGGCAACTGTTGCCGGAAGCGCATACTGCTTGATCGGGATGTCCGTGCATTAGTTTTAGGTGCAAGGCTAAACAGACGACAACTGTAAATCAATTGACTTCAAATTTCTATCTAGGGCATAAGAAGGCAGTTTCATCTAGAATGATTCATCAAGAATTCTACAGAGCAGGATACCATAGTCACATCATATTGATGTTTACATATTTTTGGCCACTAACTGCATATGGACTGTGTGATTCCGATACTGGTTCCTTGATTTAGCCTGGTTCGGGTAGGTGTAGCTCGTCCGTCTGTCTGATTGGTGATATCCACAGAGAATTGAGCTAGCTTAAATAAATAAAAAGCATTGTCTGTTTCTTTTATCTCTGGTTGGATTTAAAGATGCAATCACACCTGAATCCCAGAATGCAGCTTTGCTTGCATGGGTTGTTTCAGGTAAATGCATGCTTTCATTACCTTTCCCTCTTGCTCAGGGACACTGTAGAACTGAACTGTTGTGAAATTGTATTCTACAGCAACACGCGGTAATATAAAAATCAAATTCGGTTTAAATAAGGTTGGCACGTTTCATGTGATTTAACAGCAGTCAAACATAAAATTCAAAACTGGCATACGGTGTTTGAAGGATCTTTTGATTGCTCATTAGTGGTACAAACCATCCATTGAATTAATTAGGGGGGGGGGTTCTATTGAGGACCTCCATCCCTTTGGTTAGGCATTTTACAGCTGTAATTGTACTAATTAGCCAGTCATCCTACAGCCATTGGCATGTCCACCATTTCACATAATTTACATTGCAATGCTGTGAAGCAGCTGTGAAATCTATACAATTTGCTGTGAATTTGCCTGCCGCAGTTATCCGATGAGGTTTAATCACGTGAGGCATTTTGAATGCAGACATGGGAGTCGCAGTTAAATGGTGAATTGTGAATATCCCTCGTTTTAATTACACGTTGAAAAAGTCCCCATGCTTTCCTGTGACAATGGATATGGAAAAGGGAACGTGCGGTGCAAAAAGTATTGAGCTTGGCCCAGGCCATATTCACGATGGCCTATTTACATTAGATATAATGAACCTAAAAAACAGCATTTTAAGTGAGAGATAATGGTTGGCAACCATCTAAAAAGACAAATTCACATGCACTGGGAAGGCTTCCAACACCAATGCTTTGATGCGTGCTATGGTAATGTAGCTATGTTGGTCTACTTCAAACAAACCACTGGGTAGGCTACTCTTTGAATCAACAACCAAATTATGTGTCTTGTTACATTATAGTAATGAATGCTCTAAAAGAAACAAAAATAGGTCATCACTGCCAAATTAGCCTACATAAATACAGTGTATATCTGAACTAATGGTAGCAGCCATGAAAATTGATAAGATGTTCAGACAACTGTATACCAGAGTAATCAAAAAGGGGTAACTGTGCCCAACTCACACTATCCTCCAAACAGAAATGCCATAATCAGAATTTTATTGTTACCACCCCCACACAAACTACTACTAGTTTGAAGTAGACCAACATAGTTGCAGTACCGTAGCATGTATGAAAGCATTGTGTGTCGGAAGAATTGTCAGTGCAACGGTCAAGATAATGGTTGAGGCAGTCGTGTGAATTTCCTGTCTTTCTCAGCTTATGCCAACCATTATCTCTTACTTTAAACAAGTTTTTAAAAGGTGTTTTGGGTTTAATGAAGTTTCCGATTGCACCTTAATGGTTCTCATTTCATTGGTGAGGAGATATTCATGGACTACGGCTTGCTAACTAAGTAATTTAGGTAGCTGGTGTAACAATCCCTGTAGCATTATCTTCCCTCTGTTGACACTCTATGCAGCTCTTTACATTTAGACCCAGGAGGCAGGCAGTGGTTAGGAGGTAAATATTTTTTTATTTCCGTTGGACACAAATTAAATCAATCTAGCAGAATCTGCTGTCCCCTTCTTTTCATAGTTTTACAGCAGTGCAAACAGCTATGGCGCTGACTCAAGAAATAATTGTGCTATGATCAGTAAATACAGTGTGTTACACTAAATGTATTATTGTGATACACAAGCACTGCTTAAGTAGTTAATTAAATGTATGGCCTATTCTCACTTCCCTGAGAAATATATATAGGGTTTGTATTTTATGCCTCACTTTATTGAATTTTAGGGGTGGGAGATATCTCACGGGTAGAGTGAGAGTAGAAATAGAGTCATACATTATTGTATGCTCATTGTTGATTATGCTCAATTTTTGTAGTCACAACTAACTTTTTTGTGACACATGAAAAATAAGCCCTGTACTTCTGGGATTTCCCTTGAGAGTATGCTTGTGCGTGCTGTTGAGACTTCCTCTGCTTCCAACAGTTGTAATGATTTCAGCCATTTCTGAAACATCTATAGTAGTCAGTGTATACATTTCCTGATTCACAATGGATAAGAATATCTGAAAATGTAGGTACAGTTTGTTTTTATTTGATCATATTGCAACATTTTCTCTAGGAAGCCCATATATTCCCCGGGGGCAGGCAGGAATTCCTGCTCTGAAATATATAAGCACACGTAGGCACCCCTTTGAAAACGGGGAGTACTGTAGGTAGGTAACCTGCCAATAGCCAGAGTAGATAGATTGTAAATAGATAAAAGGCGTAGTAGGTGTAAATCAAATGCTTCAAATCGTGATTTGCGCTTGCAGCCGGTATTGCTAATACCACATTCCTTGTATTAGCTAAGTTTAGCTATCATCCCTCAAATTCAGCTGGAAGAGAAAACACAGGTATGGTAACATTTTAGAATGTGAATTTAATGCATTTAGCAAAATGATTATTTTTCTGAGATATAGCTATATAAGCCAGTTAATAATACATGATTACTTTTAATAGTAGCTATGGTTATGTTTTTTGTCACAATGAAATACAATTTCAAAAAGGCTGGCTAGCTAGCAAATGATGATTATATTGCCTAGCTAGCTCCAAATAATGTGATAAAGGGAAATATATACAGGCTGCAAGCATAAATCACAATCAGAAGCATTTGATTTACACCTACTCAGTAGAGGTGGGTGAACCATTTCATTTGGCTCCATTCACAGAAAAGTGCCAGCTCATTTGGCTCCGACGCTTCGTTCAGTAGTATTTCTGTTTTTCAAGTTTTTTCTAAATCAAACCAGCTATTAAAATAATGACTTTTGATTGGTTCTTATGCACATCAAATCACTCAAATCAAATAATTCATGTTTGCTGGCATTGTTTACAAATGAAGAATAAAATGCATGTGTTTATTTCAGGAAGATATGGTTTTAATTACTTCATTTTTTCTGAAAGTAATTAAGTAATCTGTTTTCCTATGAAAGGAAAGGGACATATTTATTTGAAATGGTAGTTCAGATAGACAATTGGCATGTGTAAATATGCTCTCTGATACACACATTCTTGCTGAGCACAGTCAGTGGCAGTGCATGATGATGAACATGCATGTCACAGTTCGCCTTCGGTCTCTCTCATGTTTCCAGTCTGGATACGTTCCATCAAATTGATTGGAATTAAATAGGCGAAAAAGACATTCTGTTGTGCATGTCAGTCACTGAAACAGTTTAGGCAATGTGTCGATCTGGGAGCCGAATGCTCATTCAATCGTGTGATTCTTGTTGTACCGGGTGCTACTGGAGTAACTATGAGACCAGGAATGTGAACAGGAATGGTTTCCAAGAACCTGCAGATCAGACCAGAAGGGAAGAGAAGCACTTGCAGGCTTCTCCAGATGTTATGTGCAGTTGAACCCAGCAGCTGTACAAATAGACTGAAACAAATTATAAAATGTTTTCTGAGGGAAACTGATCTAGGAAAGGAAATAATTATCTGGCTATGTATGGGAAAGGTGGAGAGGAAGACGGAAGTCACACATGAATGTCCCCCATTCCCTATTTCCCTTTTGATAAAAACGTGGTTTATTGTGTGCCATTGGCCATGATTGTGGAGTAGTTTTGAATATAAACATGCATGAAGAATATGATTTTTTTTTTTAAACGTAATTATGTTAAGTGCAGGCATATGTGGCCTGATTTGTAGGAATCACAGTTATGTTGACCTCTGACTGGACTGAGCCGGGGAACAGATATCGTTGCCGTCGTCATCATCATCATTAGTGTAATTCAAGGCCAGAAAAAAAAACATTCATACTGTGTCATGTTTCGGGCCGGCATCAAAAGAAAATCACAATCCTTTCTCCTCTGCAAATCATGGGACATCAAGTTCACCACTGAATGTGACCTTCGTTGAATGTGTACTTTGGCCAAGAAGCACACATGCACGCATTTAAACAGAAATATGATGCCGCTGAACGTTCATGGCTAAATACATTTAAGGCCATCACCTGGGATTGTAATAAAAAGTAAAATGGATCCAGCTCTGCAACCAGGTATACATTTCAAGCATTTATCAGTTACCAGAAGAAGCGGTCATCACTAATGGATGCCTTTGAAACTGATGTTTTCCATCAATGTTTTCATCATCTTTTACCTCCCTTTCCTCCTTTTCACACCAATCTGAAATCGGTGATTACAGGTGTGGGCCCGTTCCGTCCCTGCGATGTCCTCCATTACTTTGGGAGGGTGGGGATTAGCATGCACATCCTCTGAGATGCAGTCTGCCAACCACTTCTGAAGTCCACAAACTGGACAATGCTACTGCTAATTATGGGGCTGTAGTGTGCCTCGCTGCACTTTGCTGAGTATCTGAGCTGGGTTCCTCGCTGTGGAGCACAACAACGTGGCCCGCTCCAGTGAACGGCCTCGCTAAAATGCTTATGATCATTTATAAAGCAGCGCACATATCTAAATAGCAAACATTAGCCACAGTAATCACAGTTCCGCTGAAACAATGGGTGATATATAGCGCTGTGCATCGTGCCTTACAGTACTCTTTAGCTGTGAGTATATTCACGATATGCCAAGGCTTGCTGTGCCTTAGTGCTTTGTTACGGTCCATTGTTTAAACCTGCTTTACAGTGAATTTTTTAAGAGGTAGTACAACACAAATTGAAGCGGGTTCTTTGTTTTGAGAGTGCCTTTGTTTTATTTTTATGTAAATGTGAGGACAAATGTAAAACAATTATGACCCTGCAGTGTGGAGATTGCAGTTATGTGGCATTCAGATTTGTAAGGCTTTCATGGCCCCGAGTCACATGCGTTTTTCATCCCTTAGGCTCGGTTGTGCTTATTCCGTGTTCCAGTTCCAACCAGCACTGCAAAAGCAGTAGCGCTATTGAAAAAACGGGAGCATTGTTCTCCAACTGTTTTTAAAACTGTGTTAAAATGTTTTATTTTCTTGATTGGATGTAACTTTTGCATCTTTTTTGACATGATTGCAAACCCAGTTAAGTAAGCTGCTTTGACCTGGCACAGATTCACTCTTCAGTTAATGAATACAATCTTTTCTTTTTTTGGGGAGCTCTTGGAGGGAGTCCACAAAGATGCCAGTCTACAAGCAGAGGCCTACAGAAACTTGCCCTGCTGTTAAAAAACTGTTTTTACAATAACACTTAATACCACGCAGTGTTACAACCATCTGTTTTGTCTTTACAGCATTACCCTGAATTGCAACTTTAAAAGTATACATAAAAATAGTTATGAATAGCACATATTCTGGGATTCGGCTTTGAAAGGTATTTATCATTGAAATATCACAATATTCACGATGCAGCACGGACTCTGCTGTATTTGTTTGCAACAGTTTCAGTCCATGTTATGAGATTAGTGGTGACAGGCTAAAAGCAGTGGCTGAAATATGTACTGGGCCTTAATTTTTGTAGAGGATTTTATTTATTTATAATATTTATTCATGTATTTATTTGCCTGTAAAATGTATTCTCTCTCAAAAGGATCTGTTGAAGGAGTCAGTGAGGGAGCTCAAATTGTGGTAAAAAGCTAGAGTGTATGTCTGTAGAGTTGTGGTGGGTGTATGGCCATTGGACAGTAGGAAGGGAGGAGGGAGAAATGATAAAGCAAACCTGGCTTAGTGCAGCCCCTGGGAGCCTCCAGAGTACTGCGGGCGTGGTCAAGTCCTCTTCAGCAATGCTTCCAGTATTTATATTTTGACATGGGGAAACTGAAATTGCAAACTGAAATTGCAAACTGAAATTGCAAACTGAACTGGGCTTATGTGGAAGGTATTCTCCTTAAACATTTTTAATTTTCATATCTTCATTTTTTATCATTTAAGATATGTTCAGGATTTTTTATTTTCCATTTTGTTGTATCTTGGTTTTTAGCTTTAACAAATACAGCTATTGTTTACTTTATGCTGCTCCTACACTAGCTGTCTTCGAAGCCATGAAGTTGACCTTGTACAGTGTACTTGTTTGTACATAATGAGAAGTACTGTACACAGTTGTGTTCCAGTTGGAAAGAGATGGGGTTTATGAGAATCTTTTTCCGTGGCGATAATTTTATTTTAATCGCCGCAGACAAATGTGTTTTGAGACGAGCATCAAATTCGGAAAACATCAAAGTGTATTTGGGCAGATGAGCGCGTAAAAGGCAGGTTCCCGGGAGGGGTGGTGTAATGTATCGGTAATGAGTGGCGGTAATGGAGAGACTTCAGTCTGACAGATGTACTCATTTAAAATAGTAATAACCACAGTTAAGATGGCAAAGAGCAAATTACACACAACTTTCATTAAAGCGCATGTTTATCCTGGCCCTTGTGGGACCATGTCGTTTTTATATTCCCAGGAAGACGGAGAGCTAACGCCGGGTATCATTGCCCCTGAAACAAGGTCAAATTGCCAAAGAGCTCGGCCTAGAACAGACGGCTCTTCCATCCTCCCTCGAGGACATAGCATGTGGCATATTATGTAAATACACGGTACTGCTTGCGAAGCCCGGTTCCTTGTACAGGAACATAAATCGCTTCTATTAGATAACTATATCATCAGATCCGAAAGCAAAAATACTGGAAACGATCTATTATGAATGATGATAAGCTTTGTTACAAAACAAAATAAATAGGCCATGATCGTAGTCACATCTTTCTTCCGCATTATTTTAGCATTATGTATAATAGAGTTCTATACAGTATTATGTATGATACAGTGTGCGGCATATTCATGGTATACTGGAAGATAATATGGAGTCTACAGTTCTCAGAAATCTGTATAGAATGCCTTTGTTAAAATATGGAGCCTTTCTACTTGTGCATATGTTATAGCACCATGGTATATGGTATACTATGGTTCATATTTGACTTGTCCATATGTTACTGTGACATGGTATATGGTATAGTATGGTTTATGTTTGACTTGCTCATATGCTATAGAATCACGGCATATTATTGTCCAGCCACCTGTCAGTTTGCAGATACTCTGTCCCATGATGAAGGCTGTCCCGACCGTAGTCAAATTTCAGAATGCGTCAGAAATTATTTTTAGCAACTTTTATCTGGAACTGTGTCTTAATTGATGTGCCTTAATAATTACCACCTTAAGGGTAGAGCGTTGATATTTTATGGGCAGGCGTGAAATTCAAGATAATTATCCTCAATTCATCTATCTTAATTCTAATTCCTTCAGGTCTTATTTTTTTATACACAGTCTATCTTGTGTTTTTTAATCAGACTATAGGGCAGACTCAGGGAAGGGTGTTGCATTTATCCAAGCGTATATGCACCGGACTTCAGTAAAAGCTGGAACTGGAATTAAATGTAAATGGAATGGGAACACACATTTGTTGCTATAAACAGCCAAAGTTTGGAGAATTCAGAAATAGTTTATTCTGCAGTTTATGTGCTCCACTTCTGATAAATGTCAGTTTCTGTTCTAGGTCAGGAGAAGTCAGGAGAAAATTTCTGCTACAGGGTTAGAACCCTATACTAAAAGCGTTTTTTCTCAATCTTGCCGAGTAATCCTTCTCCTCACATCTGATTGGCTCCTCCTTGCATTGTTTTTGTCCCTAGGTCAGAACTGTAAAAAGCAAATGTTTTATATGTTGTGACTTCCTGCTTAAATAAAGGTAAAGTGACATAAATCAATTTTTTACATAACTGTTTTTGAGAGCAGATGATGCCACTCTGAAGTCCTGGTGGCAGTGATGTGGGCGGGGTCAGTGTTCACAAGGGGGTCATTGATGATGATGTCATCAGCATTCTCAGCTCTGTGAAAGTTCTCTCTCAGACTGCACGAGCAGTTGCCTACAAGCACACACAAGGTGAACGGGCCAGGTTGACCACGGCTACACCAGATCTTAGTCAAATTATTATTTTAAATAGTTTAAGCCTTTCGATATCAGTTATATTCCTGCAGATTACTCACAACTTAAAATATATATATTTTCACCAATATCAGTACACATCGCCAAATACAGGTACCATAGCAATCCCAACTTAATCAATAACCACACTCAATACTTGCTCCAAACTGGACTAAATAGTATGGTAGCGCCCAGTTACCAACATAACTATGCTCAGGCTATGTATGCATGTATAGGAGGCCTGTTTGTAGGCAGGTTGCAGGGGTGTGTTAATTGAAAGTTAGGATCACTATGTGATCATTACAGAGAAATCTGAGCATGGAAGAGCCTGCAGTCAGAGGCTACCTAATTGCGTTGGAGCTAGGCGCTAGTCTGTCTGATACGCACAGGCTGACGGCACAATCAGAATCCAGTTACATCTGGATTCTTGCCACTGATGACACCACCACTCAAGTGACTTGTCACCCAAATTACCAATTCTGAGAGAGACCTGTTTCAGAAAGCCATAAGGAAAATACTAGGGGCATTAGGAGATTAGAAGCAATGTCTTGTTTGGTCAGTGCTAGATTTTTGGCTAGAGAATGCAATCCTAGAAAAAGTAGTTTCACACACACACTAACTTACTTAGTTAGATTCACACTCCAAGATGCGTAGCGAATATTGTTTGCTCAATATTTTGATGGGCAAGATCATTATCCCTTTCAAACCGCCAAGAACAATTTTCTTCAAAATGACAGACGAGCAAGACTTGTAACACCAAATACTGTAATTTATTAACCTTTTTTTAAAAACATTTTCACATTTGAAAACATGTGACATAATATAATTTCTGTTCATATTCTTTGTTACTGAGCTACCCCATTCATTTAGCAAACATTTGTTATATATATGTTAGCTAGTTATAGTAGCTATCTTGCAATTTGCTAGCCAGCTAAGTTGGCAACATATGTAATGTACTGTAGCAAGGTAATAACAGCGATAATAAACGATTCGGTATGATGTGTCACAGGCTAGCCCGTACAAAAACTAGGACCTAGCACCAACCATGGTCCCCCTTGCCCACCTGGACAGGCCGGAGATCCAGATTTTCCCTGTGGAGCATGGATGGGCACACATTCATTTAGTCTGTCAGAAGTGGCAGAAGTGGTAGGTTTTCTCCCTAGAGACAAATATGTACAAAATAATTATACATTTTTAGCTAACAGGCTGCCTATAATTATTGCTAGTATGGCTAGAAGACGAGACCTCGGTGACTTCAAAATAGGGGCGATTGTTGGGGCATGTTTGATAGGAGCTTTATTGTTGAAGCCAGCTGAACTTGCTGATGTTTCAGTAGGAACAGTGTCTAAGGTGATTGTTGGCATGGAACTTTGAGGGAAAGACATTAACAAAGGGAAACTGGTCAGAAGCACACACTCCTGGATCATAATGTAAAAGAGCATGGTTCATTGGCAAAAGTGATCTGTCGAGAATTGTACAGAGCAGGATAGAAACACACACACACATGCAGTGTTGCATAAATGTAATTCATTTATATTATTAGTGGCAGTGTGAGAAGTCTTCTGTTGATGCTTGTTTGATGTTTGAAGGACAACAAAATATTAATTCCATTTAATTTAATCGTTTCAATGTGTTCAAAGTTTTAACTCTTCCCCCTCACACCGTAATGATTTTATTACATTGAGAAAGAATCATGAGAATGGTTTAGCACACGGGTACCATTGTAGAAAAGACATAATACATTTAATATAAGTAAATACATAGAAGATCCAGTCCCACTTGTATACTGTATGCATGCTTTCTACACAGCCCTGGAGTCAGGTAATGGGGAAGAAGGGGAGGGGGGGTTGCTGGGGGTTTGTGCTTTTGAGGGCCAGCTAGGGGGTGGCTGTGTGTAATCTGATTTAGACTGAAGCCACCCTCCTTTTATTTTTAATTGTCCCACTGTAGCATTTAAGGGCTTATTGATCCTCCGGAAAAGCATTAAGAAAAGGAATCACTATTTCTGTTTATGTTCCCTGCCTGGCGATGGCACATCAAAGGACATTTTAATGTCACAGACTTTCTGAGGGAATTTTCAGTGCGGGGTTTATCGGCCCAGCCTATGAGGGAAAAGGACATGCGGCGGACCGACATGGGGACAGATGTGAGGGCAATTTGCAGCTAATCAAATTGTATCTGAGCATCGATTTTCAGGCAAAAAAAGTTTACCATGCATGGATTTCAAAAGCAAGGCGGCATTTAAAAGTCAAATGCTGCGCTCCCGACTGTTAGCGTTGTGCACTGTAGAGGGCCCGCTCAGGGGTCGGGGGGTAATTATCCACCACATTCACAGAGAGGTGTAGAGGAGCAGTAGATACCTACAGGTACTGCAGCCACCCTGCAGTCATAAATTTGAACGGGTAAACGTTAAACGTCATTCTGAAATTATGAAGGGGAATCCTTTAATATTAAATCTCTCTTAAATAAAAACCATGCATTTATCAAATTATGGGAACATTTTATATTACATGTACGTGTATTTCATTTGATAATCTTATACAACACACAACTGCTATGTTCCCTTTTTACACCATTTATACAGTAGTACTGATATGTTTGATTGTTTAAGTGTGCAGTGATGAACTTTGTTTGATATCCACTTTCACCTTAATTTGAGCAATAAATAGCAATAAATAAACAGAAAGCATAACATTTATAAGCACAACAAATTGAAACAAACAATTAATTCTGTATTTAAAAATGAAAAAAACAACACTAATATTAAATTCAATTGAATCAAATATTGAAAAATATTATGCACTGGCACACTCACAAATACAGTTTTTAAGGATTTCAATACTTTTTCTGTGTACTGAGGTCCATGTCAGGATTTGCCTAAAAGCGCAGTTTTTCCTCCGGCTGGTTTTGGCCACAGGCAGTCCTGCACTTCCCTGTTTTAAATCCATCCCGGGTCTTTCAGGAACAGCTGCTTCTCTTCTCCTTTAATCGTAGAATGTGGTCCTTCCAAGCGAGACCTCCCCCTTCTCTGCCCCAACACCCCGCTCCTTCCCCCTCAACACCCCCTCTCCCCCCCCCCCAGATGTTTTGATTAGCCGCACGCTCGCATGCCGGTCAGATCTTGGGATTAATGACGGATAATTTGCCCGCGGTTGGCACGGCGCAACGCCGCTCTGCCAGCCTTTGGATGCCATATGGGCAGAAGCAGCTGTTTTCATCACTCTCCCATGCCCAGATGTGTCAAACAGGATGCCCGCTTCTCTCTGCCGTCTTGCTGGCACTCAGCAGGGGGTGGGGGGGGGTGGAGCAGGGGGGCTGCTTTCAGCGAGCGTGGCAGCTAATTACTTTAATGTACCCGAAGACTGAGGCCCGTCGTGTTTTTTAAAGGGCTTTTACAAACAGCCGAATGCCAGCTGTCACCTTGCTGCGCGTAGAGGAGAGACGGATGGGTTGCGTCGGGCCGATGACAGGTTCAGCCCGTGTGCCACCGTACACCGCGACAAAGCGAAGGTCGTCCAAATGCATCCTCCAAAATCCATCGACGGGGCTGTAGAATAAAGGGCAGCCTGGGGCATCATGGGTAGAGCCTTCACCTTCATTGCTCCAGAGACAAATGTGGTGCAGCGTGTGTAAACGCGCATGACTGTCCGCGCCTTCAAAAACAAAACTCTGCTAAATTCAATTTCAGAGAGAGATTTCAATTTACTCAACAAAACTGCTAAAATACTCCACCTTCTCTAATGAGGCATGCCTGTTTTATTTTCACCCTCTGTAGTTCAGGTTGTAAAACAAGACGTGCCCTGTCCTACTGGGGCACCCTGCAGCCCGCGTGCACTAGGTATCACAGAGCCTGTTGGAACTTGGCATGGGCGCCCAGAATCTGTGTAGTGGAAACTGCCAAGTCACAGCAAAGACACACACACACACACACACACACACACACACACACACACACACAGCACCAGCTGGCATGGGAGCACAAAACACAAAGTGAAAACAGACCCAACGCCGGTGCCAGAAATGCCAGCCCTCCTCTTTAAATGAAGCACTAAAACCTGAACAACGCCGGTTAAGGTTTTTTATTCCCCCCTCTCCTCCATGCCTGCTGTTTCTGCAGATGTGAAATCCTCTCTCTCTGCGAGAACTGGACAAGGAGGCAAACCCTGCCCATCATATTCACAAAACGCGATTGACGCCTTTCGAGTCGAACAGTCTGTCGGCATCCCAACGTTATTATATCAAACCCCATTTGAATAATACAGATAATTGCCTAGTGCATTATCATAATCAATATCCTCAATACAGCAGAGTGTAGCGTCAATAAGGCTTTATTACCGCGGGGCTATTTGTCTATATTATCACTTATAAAAGACCCAACCCGCAGAACTGTGGACCAACTACCACTCAAAGGTCAAGCGCTTCTGTCAGTCATTAAGGTCTTTCCATCAATAGCACCTCCTTTTTCCCGAGTAACGCAGGCTTTCACACCTGAGGCCGAGACGGGAGAACCGAGACATGTTCATTCTTCAATACATAAGTAATGATCAGCAAAGAGTGTCGATCGATCCGCATCGATGATCGGCCCTAATTTTGGCCTGCCTCTCTTTTCTTTGTTTTCACGTCAGCCCGGCGCTACACAGCTTAAACGTTAGCCGACGACCTTGGAGAATTTACGCACTCAACCTGCAATGGGGCTGAAGTAAAATACCATATTGATACAGAATTTAAAATATTAATAAATAAAGGCTGAGCAACAATGCAGTGAGTGATGTCTCTTTTTTCCCCCTAGATTACTCTGGCACATGGTCGCAGGAGAACCGTTGTGTTGTTGTTTTTGTGTTGCTGTATTGATCGAGGGCCTTTGTCGCCCATTCATTGGGGAGAAGACGAGGAGGGGGGAAATGGCACGACGGAATAGAAAGTGGAACGTTTAGCAGAAGACGAGCACTTTGCTTCTTTCTTCTTTCCTTCGAATCGAAAATGTTTACGACGGACAGGGAGCCGGACAAATCCTTGAGCGATTATCACTGCAGACAGAAACGCAGTTTGTGTTCAAGCTGAAAATTAAATAGGATTTTTTCTTCATTTGCGCGTTTATTTCTACCTACTGTGAGCTTGTGTGTGGGTTTCACTCCGGAAAAGAGCCCTTTCATGGCCGGCTCCTTGATAAGCCTCTATTACCCCGGACTGCTTATGATCCTTCACATCCAGCGTGACGCGCTCTCGGGAGCGTAACACACTTTCTCTCTGGCGCCTGCCTCACTGTGCTGCCTGTTCACACCACTCATGTGGCCACTTTCTTTTCACCCTGCAGGAAATTGATTCATTTATGTTGAAAATGGTTCTGGGCTGCCTAGAACCTGAAGAAGTGGAAACAGGAGAAAATGTATATATATACGTATATATATACAGTATACATATATACTGTATGTGTGTGTGTGAGTGTCAAAAGATCAGGAAGATTGAGAAACCTTTTCAGTGTGAGACTTCATTAAGTGTTCTTAAGCTATTCATGATTAAACAGTTTCGGCAAAAGTTATACAAAGATAACAGTTCGGACGTAGGACTGACTTTTCGATCTGCGATAGCCAATGTGTATTACTGAAATTATATACATTTTGTTCGAAATAAATTAATCACCCTGATTCTGTCTATATTTTTGTTTTCAATCTCGTGAAAGGTGCTATATGAATACAATACATTATTCTTCTTTTTCTACTTCTTATTAGTATTATTATTAATGAGCGAGCTCATACATTTTTGACCCACCCCTTTTTAAAATCTACCTTGACATATGTAATAAAATATGGAATCCAAATGTTTTTTAATGTACACCAGTTATACACTAGCACACTAGCTCACTAGCAACATGCAGTGTTTCAGTTCAATGATGTGAGTGACTATGAATGTACAATACTAAGCTCTCTGTGCTGTATAGATATTGAGTATTGGGTATTGGGTATTGGGTATTCCCCTGCCAACCCTTAACTTGGCGCTTGAAATATCATCCATTTGAATACAGTCAATTCCCCCCTCCCTATACGTATTGGGACACCCCTCCCACAATCCCACCAGTGGGGGACCCATAGTGGTTTGGTGAACCCGTCCTAGAGGGACTCCTTTAAACAGCTGATCTGCAATCGGCCTTTCTTTCTGTTGCTCCTCTATCCCTGCCCGATATTTATTTATCTTTTTTGTCTTTCTAACAAGGGTGTAACCCCATATTAAATATTGGGTGGGACATAATCAAAGGGAATGTTTTATATCTAGAAATTATTAGGGGGGACAGATATGACTGTTTTGACTATTGGGGGGGACCTGTCCCCCCTACTTGTTACACATATGCTTTCTAACAACGTGTGCCTCTTTCCCTCCAAAAACACACTGTTTCTCCTTTCAGGTGATTGTTTTATTAGTTTGTTATTAATTATAACTCTATTCAAGTTCTTGCATCTTCATTTTATATATCTGTTTTAGCATGTTTCATTTGTTCTCAGAATAGTCCAGTAAATAGATGTTATTGATGAATTATTATTATTAATATTATTGTCTCCAATGTCAATCATAACTTGTGTCCTTTAGGATGCAGTGAACGTCCAGGCCTCTGAGTCTGTCCTTGCCCCTTTGGAAAAAGCACACGTTCCTGCTGGAAACACCGAAACACATGCCTTAACAATGCTGTAAAATTGCTATGAAATTATCATTTGGGGAAAAAAAGAAATAAAAGGGGAACATATATTGCTCATTTAAAAAACGAGCCAAAAAAGCTGGAAGATTGGATTTTCTTTATTGAATTATCCCCTCTTGTTCATGTAGACTCAGGGGGGGGCTTTTGGCTGAGGCGGGAAAATCTCATCTTTGGGTGTTGTGTGTGAGGCTGGCACAGTGCTGGCCCATGAGGAGAATGAGGGCGTTTGTTCTGGTGCCTCTCTTCTCTTGTGAGAACCAGTCCGTTTGGAGAAGGTTTTTTTTCTTTCTTTCTCTTTTTCTTTTTTTTTACTCCCTGTCTCACTGGCTTTCTTCTCCTCTCTCCCCTCTCTGTTGTGCCAGCATTAGTGCTGAGCTTCTCTCCGAGAGAACGCGCTTTGATGTGGGCCCGCTGTGCCCCCGCCCCCTCTGTGCTCTGATTGGTGGAGGGCGGGCGGGGCAGGGAGAGGGCACCTGCACACAGAGACTGGGCCTGTCCGCCGCTTCATCCTTAGCGATCCGCCCCCCTCCCTCCCACAAACCAGGGCACGAACCCCCATGTCAGGGCCCTTCACACTATTCATCTGCCTCTCCTCCCTGTCAGTCTTCATAGATTTAATTTCTTATGTGTCTCCTTACGTTTTAATTCAATATAAGATAAAGAAAGACAAAGGCTGGAATTCAGTCTGACTGCATGCTGGCTGCGCACACTGAACTCCCAACACTGAAAATGAAGTAAACCATGCTATATTTACATGTTTGCACAGTTTTGTGTTAATTAAACTTAATAATAAATGTCAATAAACTTACCAAATAAATAATGAAAAACATTTTCATACATTTGTTGTACAATCCACATGGTTCACATAGCAGCAGACTGACAGAACATATCAACAGAACAATTAACAATGAAGTCAATGTAATTAATATTAAGTGCCTATACATTAGGCAGGTGTACTGCAATGTATGGTTCAGTTAATGTGAATTGAAAATAAATGAATGGTGCTGGGTTGAATCTAGCAACATTTTATTGTTGCATTTCTGCACTGTCCATTCATTACATTCATACCTGTTTGTATATGTTTTAACCAGATATCGCAAGCCATTGGCCTTGACAACCATTGTTATTTACAGATAGCTATTCATACATTAAAAACATCTAGATTGTATCACCTGCTGGACTTCTTTCAGATTATTATTATTCTTCTTCTTCTTCTTCTTTTTCTTCTTGTTATTATTGTCTGCTTTGCGGTGCCTTTGCTCATATACTGTATATATACATTTATATATATAAATATATATATATATATGAACACATTGTCCAGTGAACTATATAAAAGTATCTGACATTCAGTGGAAGGTATGAGAACACATGTAGACTAGACACGTAGTCTTTAGGAGATTTTTCAATATGATGATAATCAGAAATATTACCCAGGTTCCTTGTCATAATTGTTTAGCATCCATTTAATGAAGCGGGCTGACCTTCCTCAACAGCTGTGTGGATGCAGCTCCTGTGTGGTGCACTTCAGGGCTTCATGTCAATGGGAATTTGATTGGCCATAAAAATCTGCATTGTGTCACCCTTATTAGAGCTGTTTAGTACTGCTAGGAGGTCAGTGCAGCAACTGATAACTTTTGTTCTGTTTTATTGAGATGTTTTACTGATGACAGCTGGCGAGGCTTGTGCCGAGTATCAGCAGCCGACCACGGGAGGAAGCCATTGACTGTATAAACTATTTTATCTCCGTTGGAATTTGCTCAGCATTTGTCAGAAGAATACGCAGATCCAAAAAGACCTAGCTGCAGATTAAGAACAATTAAGAAATTGTTTTACAACAACAATTGACATTTTTCTTTCCTACGATTGAGGGGATGATTTTAAGGAAGTACATTTGTAGTTTTTAGTTTCTAATTATTGACTATTGTACGCATGGTTATTAACCATGTTAATGAGTTTTGGCTCACCTGCGATATAGTACAGTGTTTCCCCTGGGTCACATTTTGTGTTGTTGTGTCCGTAAATGCAATAAGAAAATCCTAAACAAGGGCCTCCCCTGAAAAATGTGGGTTTAGAGATAATTTCATGCATTTTTGTGACTTTTGAGAGGGAAGTTTCAGGCCATAAAAGCTCACCCAACTCAATCTACTTGATCTATCAGCTATTATATA
The DNA here is from genome assembly GCA_029706075.1 of Aldrovandia affinis. Classification (NCBI taxonomy): domain Eukaryota; kingdom Metazoa; phylum Chordata; class Actinopteri; order Notacanthiformes; family Halosauridae; genus Aldrovandia; species Aldrovandia affinis. Next base: position 10,740,053 of record JAINUG010000004.1, read on the forward strand.
TTTTATATTATGTGTAAGAAAATATGATTAAATATTTAAAAGACACAACAAACAATTAATAAACACAGGAAAAATGGCTTACATTATTTTGGCTGCCCAATGGAGATATATTTAGAATAAATTTGCTTCATTTAACTGTGCTGTATGATCACTTAAATAATTTGGATGGACTGCTGTCCTCTGTAACTCTATTAACATTAGTGCTACTAGGCTAGCTTAGCTGACATTTAGATCTCATCTTAAGATGTTTCAAGCTAGGCACATCTCAGGGTAGAGGAGCGTGCTATTCTACTACCGTTAGTAGTGGTTATGCTCCATGTAGGTCATGTTTATATTTTCCACATACGTTTTCAAGTAGGCATTTTAAGAATACATATGAATTTACCTCCCGTTAACGTACCTCAGTATTGGCTCTTTTCCACTGCCGCTGTCTTGACAGAGTGCGCGCTCTCGATTTCATTCACGTGCTAGAGCTTTAACCTGAGGACACAGCAGCAAGTGCTTGCAGCGCGCCCACGGTGTTAAATGTGAGTCCACTCCAAAGTAAGCATGCATTTTCAACCGGAACTGTAAGTTCATATTTTAAGACAAAGGTCATGTGCATATTAGGTTACAGGCGCTACACATTTTTGGATTAATGGCTTTTTTAGATGTATTAGCATTAGATGTATTAATGGATTTTTTTGCCTATGGTTTAATGGTAGCAGAAACATTAGAGTGCATAGAGTTTGAGGTGAGCGCCACTGTTTCCTTCTTTTAGAGACTGATCCAGTATGGCCTTTCAAGCTAAGGGTGAGGATTAATTCTTAGTCTCACAGAGAAAGTCTGTAATAGTGCCTCTTGCATTCAGAGGGATCACAGGGATGGAGACGCGAGCTGACCCCTCGTAAATGGCAGCTGTTGCAAAGGTGACGGGCCTGTAAATGAGGACGGTGTCTCAGGTGCCCTGGGTCAGCGGTGGGGTCACCAGGGGTCACCGCAGGTCGCGGTTCTCTTTGTGGGCAGGTCCACTCGGTGGCTCTGTCTGACCCTTCTCTGCTTGGTGCTCGTTCGATAGTGTTCATGCCCACGCACACGGGACTCAGGCACCGGGGGCGGGGGGTTGGGGGGTTGAGGTCAGCCATGTACCTGGAGAGATGTGAAAAGGTGACTGACAGTAAGATCTATAGTTGCCAATAGAGTTGACCCTGAAAGCGGACCTCGGATATTGCAGATGCGAGTGTATGTGCGGGCAATCGTCAATAAGTCATGTTTTGTTTTTCATCTTGTAAGTGCCAAACAATTTTTGCTTCACACAAAATACTTCACACTAGATGTAATGTAATGGAAATGGTACTAGAGGTGTTTTCAAATTCATCTTGAATCAAATTACATGACATAATTATAAATATATGTATAAAATAACTGTAATCTAAAATAAAGCCTAACCATTTGAATGTTGATGTTTAAGCAATGAAAATTTGCTTCCATTGATTCAACACAATAGTTTGTGTTGGCTTCCCTTCATTTTTCAGTTGTGATTATTGATAGTGCTCCCTGTCATTTTTCCACCACAGTGTTACCTTCACGGGGAAGCTCAAACGTTGCACCCTCCAGCTCTTTGGTTCGCTCAGTGTTTAAAGCCTTGTTGTCGATCGCCAAACCAAGATGCTACGCATACAATCTTTAGACGATGCACGTTCAGGACCAAATGGTGCACTGGGCGGACTTTGAACAATCAGCTCAGTCTTAGCTTGCCCCCAGCGATCGGACTGCAACTCGTCAGGGCAGGCTGATGACAGACGGGCAGACATCAGGGACAGAGCTGTGGTGGGCCATGTCCTTTCCAGAACATTCACCGACAGATCTCCCGCGATTTGAATTAGCCATCCACCCGCGTGCACCAGAGCAGGGCACGCCCCGCTGTGTGGTCTTTCACTCAGAACAAAGGAGGAGGTGGCTTGTGGCTCGGGACTCTGCCCCCCGACTGATGACAGAATGCCCCTTCTTTTACCTGTAGACTTACAAGAGTCTCCACTCTTCTGGTCATTAAGACAAGCTACTGGAATTCTGAGTGGAACCCTGGAATCCACTGGAAACGGCAGCAGTTGTTATGGCAATCAAATTTCTTTCTGAGATACACTGCATCCTACAGCAGTCTTTTTTTTGTCTGGGTTACAGATCAATTTCTGTGTTTTCTGTCAAATCATGTCTGCCATTTTTGTTTAGTAACAAAACAAAATATCCTCAGCATTTCAGACTTGACTAAATTATACCCAAGACACATTTACCTGTATTCATCAAAATATTTTATTTTTTTCATTTATTTTTTTTTAAGTGTGGAATTGTCGCCAAATGTTTGTTGGCCTGTTGCCATGTATTTTATTTTACTGATGCTAAACAAGGCAGTTTGTGAAGCATAAAAACAGTCTTTAATGAATCAAAGCTTAATGATAATACATATTTTCAACTGCACTCCGGAGTGAAATGCATATTGATTTTCTATATTATCAGAACTTAACAAAATGAAACTGTTTATCATTCTGAAACCATTGGGATGTGCTATTATCACAATGGAGACGAGAGGAAGAAAAAATCAATTCTAATGTCCCAGATGATCTGCCTGTGAAAGCCCTATTACCGTGTGCTCAATGCTCCCAATAACAAAGCCCTTCCCATTTCTGCATTTCCTCATTTTTCATGCCTTTGTTTTTGTTTTTGATTGTACAAATATTGGCCCTTTTTAGTTCTATAATCATATAGCCTTTTATCACAGCGTGTATGTGAAAATATATACAAACGTTATCCTTATACAAATGATATCCTTCCATAAGTACACTGTGAAGAGAGAATGAGGTATTATTTAGAAGGGACCAGGGCTTTGGTCATGATATAATATGATGGCTCACAGCAAGGTCAGGGTTCACAGACAGGGGGCACTCTCCCGCTGACGGGGAGTAGAGGAGTCAGGGCCTCGCAGCGCTCTGTTTACACACTTCCAGAGACGCTTCCCGTGCCACGACGGTGGCAGGAAGCAGAGAGAACCGTAACTCTGGCCCCGGTTATTTAAGGGTTCGCAGAGACAGAGGACAGAGAAATTATCGTGAAGAGCAGGAGACTCACGGCGAGAGAACAACCTTTAACTGCACTTCCTTAGCCGAATCTCATCCAATTAAAGAGCTGTATATTTTCCCTAATAGCAGTTGATGAGGCAGGGCGTATGAGCGAGCACGGCCCGGCACCGTTGCTACGCAGCAAGATGGCTGCTTAGCACCAGCGGAGCGCTGGGGAATAAGTGAGCAGAGAGCTTTAATTTGATAGGGTTAGAATCCTGCAGGCTCCGGGGTCGGGGGTCGCCGGGAGCCCGCCTCGCGCTGAATATGAAGAAATCACAAGTAAATTGCTTACATCTGCTGCTGGCGGCACAGAGGCCCGCGATTGGCTCCTGGAGGTGCGCCGGCATCTCACTAGGGTGAGGGAAAAGGGCCCGGGTGTAGAGAAGGCTTGTAATTGGTGTAATTCTGCATTAATAGATGTAAGAGGGAAAGGGGAAAAAAAGACATCTCCAAAGCAGCTGGTTAGGTTTGGAAGCAGAACGCACTGTGGACGATCACAGGGGTGTAGAAAACTTACCCGCCATTACCAGTGTGTTCTGATGTGTAATGGACTCTCTGGTCCTCACGACAGGAAGTGCAAAAGGAGCACAAACTGGGAGGACAAGGAGGAAATAAATCTGGAAGGACACATAAACCGTCAGCCTTGTGAGAATTATTACTACTCTCCCCCCCCAACATTTCCCAGGCCGATATGAAGAAAAAACCCACAGTGCTCAATATGAATATGAATTAGGTGGCTGATGTGGGTTTAGGGTTCAAGAAGGAAGCGCAATACATCTCTGACCCTTCCGAATATGCAATTCTGAAATTGAAATTACTTCTACATAGAGTTATGTACTGTACAATATGTTCCCGTTTCCCCTGAAATATGTGTTTGTTTTACTTAGAATAATCAAAATGTTATTTATATTGGAAGAAGTGCTGGAAAGGGGGATGGGTGGGTGGGGGTATTTATTTATTTACTTACTTATTAATTTATTATCAGCATTTGATTTTTAAGTTTAAACTATTCAGAGAAACAAAGCAATGGTTACACTGTATTTATCTTTTGTTTCTATGGTAATATAACCTTAATATAACCCATACAGAGAGTGCACCCGTTCATTTCCATAGTCCCGCAAACGGGATTGTGTCCAATGGGAAAATTAGTCAGGCTGTGAATTTTCTTCAACAGTCTGGCAGATGACACTCCATTGGACGGTCCTTGTCACCAATTAAGTGTCTATTAAACTGCAGTCAATCAATCACTGTGCAAAGAGCTGACCCTCCCGGGGCCCTGCCATTGACAGGGAGCTGTCGATAGCCAATCTGACATTATTTAACTGTTAGAAACCAGACCGGCATCTTAATCATCACCAGAGTTTTAAAAGATCAGTGGAAGTTTTGTGGGAAGCAAACAGAATCCTGCTATGGCAGCGCATCTGTTATGAAGTATTGTGTCACCCAATACTGAACCATTTTTCAAAACATTTTTTATTGTTTTACACAAAAAACAACACAGACAAGAACACAACAACTAAAAACATTTGAGAACTCGTCAACTAAGTGTTGACGGCAACATGTAGAGCAAGGTAAAATATGAAGAAAATAAGACAATCAAACTGAAATTAAATCAAAGCGATCAAATTGAAGATTGAGTTCTTAGCGGAGGTCAAGGCTGACAAATAAAAACTTTTTTAAATAAAACTTTTTTTTTAATTGTGCTGAAGCATTTCGTGGAAGATAGCTTGAGATTTTGCCGGTCTGACCAAGTGAGGAAGGTCATTCCACCATCTAGAGACGAGGGGTGAGGCTGCGAGGAGCAGCTACCAGGTGCACAGAGAGACAGAACTGCCAGGTAGATTGGAGAGATAGCAATGGGGAGTAGGGTGTGATTAGTGACTGAAGGTAGGAGGGAGCAGTACCCCTCATGGACTGGTACGCCAGCACCAATGACTTGATTTTATATGCAAGCTGCTACAGGGAGCCAGTGAAGAGCGGTGAATAGTGAAGTGACATGTATGAATTTTGGCTGGCTGTATTTTGGACAAGTTACAGCGGCTTGAAGGCACAGATCGGTAAGACCAGCCAGCAAGACGTTGTAATAGTCCAGGCATGTAATTAGTAGGGCCTGGGCGAGTAGTTGAGTGGCCTCTTGGGTGACGAAGGGTCGGATCCTCCTGATGTTGTGGAGGGAGAATCTGCAGGTCCGAGTGATCCCTGCTCTGTGGCCCGAGAGGCTCAGCCGGTCATCCAGGGTCATGCCACAGTCCCGGGCAGACCAGGATGGAGACAATATGGAGCCATGCACGGTGACGGAACCATGTATGGCTCGATCCTCTGAGACCTCTTTGCTGGGAGGAAGAGTAGCTCTGTCTTTCTCAGGTTGTGCTTCAGGTGATTGGTGGACATCCAGGTTGAGGTGTCCATCAGGTAGGCAGAGATGCGTGCTGGAACATCATGTTCGGAGGGAGGAAATGAAAGACAGAGTCGGGCGTCCTCTGTGTACCTATGGTAAAGGCCATGAGAAGAGATGACCTCACTGAGAGTCTTTGTACAGAGAGAAAAGGAGAATCGAGATTTGTGGGCCATCACAAGAGTGTGATGAGGGGAAACTGCCCCGCCGGGCAGTGTCTACATTTGACTAAACAAAAACGCAAATTGGACGCCTAAGCAGACTAATTAGATTTCCGAAAAAATCTGAAAGTGAGATCCCTGTTAGCCGCTTAAAATGTCACTGTATCATCCCCTTCTCGCTCTGTAACTGCGGTTTCAGTGGATATCATTCCTTCATTAAAAACCGCCTCTAAAAACGATCGCATTATGGTCCCATTATGAAACAAATGACTGGACTGCGCATTGTGAACCCAGCTTCTAGCATTAGCCCATGCATAAACACATTACTGTTACAGACTCATTTTGTTTCTCATTGTTCCAAAAGTCTGGGATAGGGGTATTCAACTAGCTCCACACAAAGAAACATTAGACACGTGCTTGTCAAATCTCTCAATATCATCTAAGCAGAACCTATCACCTACAGCAGTGTTTGAATTTGCGTGACCTGGATAAATCAACCTACAGATTAAAAAAGTGTATTTACATAAATTTGATTCTTGATGCAAATCCACCTTCCTAAGCTGGTCTCCACCTGACATAATCAAAAGCACCTATTTCAAATTTTGCATGCATTCTTTTTTTATGTACTTTTTTTAGAGGCATAAAGCAGCAATAAAATCTGTCATCTCCCTCTCTCTGTTTTTCTTCCATATTATGGATGATGGAGGTAATTTTGGTCAGGACTTTGAAATCCTGTCTTCGTTGAGAACAATTTACTACCTTTGATGTCAGCTTGTTAAAAATGTTTAAAAGTTCCATAGTGTTAAGTCGCTGTGTATTCTTGTTCATACGGTACCAATGGCCAAGTCTGAATACTGACGTGAAATCATAAGTTTCACTTTGAGTGTCTAATTTAACCTTTTCATTCGTGCATTTATTGCCAGAGATTTCAGGATGAAAAATATCACTTGTGTGACTGTCAAATGGAACGTGCAGCTAAAATGTTTCAAAGGTTTCAAAGTCTCTAATAGACTAAACAACACATAAACCGCATACACTGCATATCAGAGGCAATCAGCAAGAAGTATTATGTTATTATTATTATTATTGTTATTATGTATTTATTTAGGATTCAAATCTTTATTGTTCATTGACCTCTGCCCAACAACCTTGATTATGTAATATGTCAAATGTAATACCTGCTGAGATTGTTCGAAGGTAAGGATCAAGCGCCCCCATGACAGAGGGCGCACTGATGTGTCTGGCCGATATGGTGAGGTTCACAGCTGACCCTCTGGCCCTAGTATGGTCCATGTCCTTGTCAGGTGTGTGCTGTGATCTGTTGCGCACGTTCATACGATCCAAGCACCAGCCATCTTTATTTGTGTCGCATGTGGATGAAATTCCTCAGGGGAAGTTTTACTTTCAAAACAGAAGAACTCAATAAATTAGTCTGCCTCTCGAGAGTGAAGCTACCGTATTAGCCGTTTATTTAAATAATAAAAAAAGAAGATTCAAATGCAGCCAAAGGCATAAAACACATTTCTGAAGGAAGCAGCGGATGATGGAATTCAAAGGAACCCCACCCAATATGCCATGCACACTTCACAAATAAGGATTTTCGTTTAAAAAAAAAGATTTTTCCTCCATATGTCAATTTTTTTTATACATAGCCTAAAGAGGTATCAATTAATAGATACCAAAGACATTTTAACGTGGATTTAGTGAATGTTTCCATGGTTACACATTGATGCTAGTGTGATTTTTTATTTACTAAATGGTCATAATTAGACGAAGGGGCCCTTTTGCTCGTAAAAAAACGTTCCCTGGGACACAGCTGAAGCAGTTTGGGGAGCGGATGTGTCTGAAAGACGGAGACGGGGTAATGGGAATATGTGCAGGTCAGCCAGGGTCAGACAGCGATCTTCAGCAGGAAATGAGCTTTTTGGTGCGCTTGTGTTCCCAGGGCAATGGGCAATGTGTGTTTAATCTCGGGCTAATATTCTTCTAATAACCACACAAATTATTAAAAACAAGCAACGCACCGCTTGCGTTCTGGTCCTCACTGCTGCCACGGTGGTTTGGAGATGAGCTTTGAGATTGACATGCCAACCCCCCCCTACACACACATACACCAGTATAAGAACATGGCTTTAATGGTGATCAGGAAGGGTGACCCATTTGCTCCTGGGGTTAAGGGTGTCTGTTAGGGTATTGATACACCGTGTTTGAGTGTGTATCAGTAACTTTGGATGAAGGAGGTCAGTGTGTGAGTAACATTAACTCTTCTTGAGGTGCAGTATCAGATATGAACTCTTCTTGTTGTCCTGTTTGAGTTCAGGGGTTAAAGGTCATTGTGCCTTTTTCGGTGCTTCATGGTGCCACAAATGTTTTACTTGAGCGAGGAGTGAAATAAATAAAAAGCTGGGTTAGCTTGCTGGCCAATGAATATGAAGTTCAACACTGCTGTTTAATTTTGTCAAATTGCACTGCAGTCTGTGACCACTGTTTTGTCTAACACCTGGGGGATATCACCATTTAACATAAGTATCTGGTGCCTCTTTAGGGTAATTATAATAACAGAGTCTTATTTTGATGGCATACTGTATGACCTGAAGAAGCTACTTTGAGCAGGGTTAGATTTTTTTTTTGCAGCTAAAATTATTTCTCTACTCAGCATAAGTGTGTTAATAGCAGAGCTCTGTTCAGTATTACCATGATAAAAGGTACAAATTAACAGATAAAGATAAAGAAGGGAGTAGGGAGAGGAATGAGATTTGTTCTCAGTGTGTCATCCTCTTTTGCATGCCAAGGGTTGTGCAAAATGTGAGAACTCACAGATGAGAGAATGCACCCTCCTCTTTGACGGTTTTGAAAGTGCGTGCACACGCGATGCTAATTTCACGCAGCCATTTTGATCACATCATTCTTTCCGGGAAAATTGCAATTAAGTTTGGAGAGATTTTTTTTTTTACTAAAAAAAACAGAAAAAAGCAGAGAAACAGACACACCAACTGTTTAACGTTTCAAGGCTATCAGCTCGTCAGTATGCCTTGGTGGTTTTCCTTGCTTGTTAATTGATCCATTCTCTAATTAATCTGGAAAGGAGAAAACCACATCTCCTTCCTGTCTGATAATCTTTTCTGTCTGTTATAACGGAACATCTAAAAACAGCTCCACCCTTCTCTTGTCTGTGAATCTGGCCCATGTTCTGATCTAACCAAATCTAACTGCACTGTGCTACTGTATGTCCATTAGTTTGATTGATACATTTAAGCCAGTGTTTTATTTTTGTTTTGGTTTGGTTTAATTTCTTACCCAGCCTTTGTAAAATGTATCTCTCAATAGATATATATATATATACATACACTAATAGTATATATACATATGCACATATATGTTACTAAAGCTGATGGGACTATTTGGACAGATAAATAGTGAAAAAGGGTCCTATCAGCCTAAATGATGTTAAGGTTATGGAAGAAGCGTGGAACACCATTCCAGAAATGTGTACTGCAGAATTGTTAGAAATTCTGAGGTGTAATGGCATTGAAGGGACAGGGTAAACGTACGCACTGCAATGTGTATTGCATATTTGAATAAGGTGTTCTTTTTTTCATAAAGTTGTATTTGCAAAGAGTAGGGAAAGAATTCTCAATTGATTGGAGACTCTCGATGTGTGTATGTATGTGTGTATGTGTAAAATAAATGCCAGTCAGTTGCAGTGAAGCAGCTGCTCTCTGTCATTCGTGTTCCTGTCATGTTTAATTCAGGCCTTTGCTGCTATTGGCCCTACTTCACACCGTTTACACTGAAACTCGCTATTTTCAGAGCTCTTTAAGGAAGAGCCATACACACCCTGAGACTAAAATGATTTATACTAAAAGTAAAAGTAAGAAGTTACAGGCCAACCAGTGACCGGCTCTCTCTGCATGGTGTTCAGCTTTGTGCTCTTACAGTATTATCTTCACAGAGCAGCCCATAGCTGTACAGTGACACACTAATAGTGTTATATCGCTTTTAGTAGTGTTATGTTACCAGTAATAGATAGCCTATATTGTTTGTGAACACAGGCATATCACATGGGAGATAAAATAAAAAGTAACATTTTGCAATGCATCCCCCCTCCCATAAAATCAATAGTGGATCACCTAAGGCATTTCAAATTGTTAGATATTTTTCCATCTCATTTTATGCAGGGTTATTGAACATTTGGTGAATGCACAAGTCCTTTTAACATTAGTATAGAAATTGTGTTGTAAGGTTTGATGTAGAAGTCGCACAGTTATTGCAGGACAAAAAAAAATCCTTTCCCTACTATTGTTTAAGAAATGGCTGGTCAGGAGATGATTCTCAGATATGTGTCTGTTTCAGTATAATTCACTCCAGAGCGAAGCCACAAACCTACTCATGGAAGTGTTAACATGTTGTGTAAAAGATATTTTCTTTTTTGTGGTAGTACACTGCCACCTATAGACGGAAAATGAAATTGTTTTCAGGTTCCAAGCCCCTTTGTCCGTTTACTCTTACTTTTTTTCTCCAAATTTAAGTTATTAGAGTAAATCTATAGAGATATTAGAATACTATAACTAGAATAAAGTTCTAATAATACATTTCGTTTTTTAACTTTTTATTTATCTGGTTCCTCTCTTTTCTCAACGACTTAAATCAGCTACTGCTGCTCTCCTTCTAATGCCTTTACAGATAATAATTGTGCCAAACGAAAAAAATAGCGTGATATTTTTTATTTATCACAGGAATTAGAACAAACGTTGTCATGTTTTCTTAAGACTATGCCTCCCTGAGAACAAACCAAAAAAATGTACAGCTGGGGGAAGCGATGTTTTCCGTCACCGTCAGATAAAAGCTCAATTATTTATCTTCTCATGAGTTACAGGGACGTGGTCAGCACCTCAGGGTTAGACCAGAGTTCCTCTGTCAGCCATCTGTGTGAGAGCCGAGCGCCGAGCTGAAGATGTTGTTTTTAGTTAACGCAAGAGGTCTGAGCGTCTCTTGCAGGCCCTCCCACAATCCTCTCTGTGGAGAGAGCGCTCGTCCCCGCCACCTACACAGCTCGTCTCGCGGATCCCGCCGCATGCAGTACACGATCCACTTTCGTGTCTGTGCGGAATAAATCATCTCATGATCACCGCTTTCCAAAGTTGCATCTGTGCAAAAGAAGTTGTGACCTATAAAAGTTTCATATTAATCTTGCAAATATGCGGCGTTCAGAATCAGAGTCTCCGCACGCTTTCTGTCGTGTTGGTAAGAGGGAAAAATGTCTCATTATTAGGCGAGAAATATATATTATTAAAGGAGAAATTTAAACCGTCACTGAATACAGATTTCCACATTGTATTCACCTTTCTATTTAACTCAATTGATGATATTTTGCTTCTATTTTTATGGATGCTATGTTGTAATATTATTTGTGTTATGAATTAATTTACTTTATATATTCAGAAGACATTCTTTTCCAGTGTGACGCACAGTGTTCAAAAGTACAGTAAAGGCACAGCAAGCAGAGGACAGTACAACATACCACTTACACATGTGGCACATAAAAAATAAAATATTCATAGAAACATGATTAATAATGCAGCTCAAGCATAAATCACAATTAAGTTAACAATATACAGTAACTAAATCAGATCCCAGGTCTAAAAAGTTATCCAGACATACAGATATGAGACTCCTATACATATATGACACTGTGTGAGAACCAAGAAACATGCTGTGTTAAGATTTGATCTTATTAGCGTTTAAGGTACAGTACAGTATGTTCTTGTTCATGTACTAGGCCAAAGAAAGACTGTCCATCACATCAAAAAAAGAGAAACAGAGGAAGAGAAAGGGACTTCTCTCATTTCAACTGCGTCAGTGAAAGCCAGCTTGTATGTAGTCATTGGACAATGTGCTAACACCCTCAGCTGTCATAAAGTGGCTAAATCTGTTTCACAGCAGTGGACAGGAGAACTGGAGCCCCCTCACAGCGTTTGTTCATTCCCTGTCCCTGAAACAGGTCTAGCCAGGTCACCCCCAAACCCCCGTCTCCGTAGTGACCCACCGAGAAAACGTTCCGATCAATGCAGAGAATGACTAATGTGCAAATCGGTCACTGACAGAACATTTTTCAAATGCAAAGAGGAATACATCTGTAAATTCATAAGGTCTCATAATATAATTATTATCAAGTTGAAAGATTAGTACTTTAAATTAAACTAATGCTTCTTGCTAGTACTTACCTATTTATATATGTACATAAGAAATCAGCCTGTCAGGCAAGGTGACAGGTGTCATGTGGTGAAGTTGCTGCATTGTGCGAGAACAGGTCTCGATTCCCACATCCGGCAAATAAGCTCTTCCTCCCACTTTCCACTATATTACAGTGGGTATAAAAAGTATTCGCCCACTTTGGCATTTTTCACATTTTATTTTCTTACTTCATGTAATCAAAATGGATTTAATTGGGATTTTGTGCCACTGATCAACACAAAATAATATATAATGTCAAATAAAAAAATAAAAACTCACATGAAATCTTGTCTAGAGTTGTCAAGAGTTTGCCAGAACACATATGGGAGACTCTCAAAAAAGTTCAGATTGTGTGGTCTGATGAGACCAAGATTGGCCAAGCCTAACACTGCACATCATCCCAAGAACACTATCCCTACCGTGAAACGTGAAACATGGTGCAGGAGCCTAATGCTATGGGGATGCTTCTCTGCTTCAGGGACTGGAAATCTTGTCAAAATAGAGGGCAAAATGAATGGAGCAAGGTATAGACAAATCTTGGAGGAAAACCTGCTGCAGTCTGCAAGAGACCCGAGACTTGGGAGAAGATTTATATTCCAGCAGGACAATGACTCAAAGTATACAGAAAAAGCCACATTGGAGTGGTTTAAAACCAAAAACATCAATGTCCTGGAGTGGCCCAGCTTCAACCTGATGGAGCTCAAGCAATTTTGTAAAGAAGAATGAGCAATGTTCAGATGTGCAAAGCTAGTAGAGACTTACTCAAATAGACTCACAGCTGAAATTTTAGCTTCTACCAAGGGGGTGAATACTTGTGTAATCCGTTATTGCCTGTTTTTTATTTGTAAATAATTTCTTATATTTTTATTTGACATTATTTTTTGACATTTTCTTATTTTTTATTTGACATTTCTGTATATACAAAGCGACTTACAGTAGTGAATGCACTCTTTTTTTCCACAGTATATGTGGTCCCAGTGTGAATCGAACCCACAACCTAAGCGTTGCCAACGCCATGCTCTACCAACTGAGCCACAGGGTTCAGTGTTTTGTGTTGATCAGTCGCAAGAAATCCCAATTAAATCAAATTTTGATTGGAAAAATGCTGAAGGGGGTGAATACTTTTTATGCCCACTGTATATACATAAAATAACAGTGTGGTATAGCTGTCTTGTACCCAGTGGGTTGCAGGTTTGAGTCCTAGGTGTGCCACTGCTGTTAAGCCCTTGAGCAAGATATTGAGCAAAATATATTGGGGAAATACTGTATATTGAGACTGCATACTGTGCAAAACTGGTGAATAAGTAAACTACTAAACAAGTCATACATTATATGGCAGAGACTTGTAGCAGCACAGTAAATCATGTAAATGTGACGCTGTACTGTATGGTTAAGAAGTGTTTATTTTGTCCCTGTTGTTGCATACATGCAATGAAATCTCCAGACGTTTAACATTTAACTGTGCTGTACATTAAAATTGCTGATAGAAGCTGTCTAATATTTGATGGCTCCATGTGTTTTTGTTCCTGTGGCTATTTTTATACCAGGCACCTTTCTTGTGCACTGTAACAATTTTCTAATTAAATTACCTCAAACATTGATTCTACTAAAAACTTACTGAGTATGACATCCCAAGCATAAAATCTTTTAAAACAATATATTACTTACCTGTTAGTTCTTCTATTAAAAAGCATTCACTATCATTTAAAAAGTTGTGCTTTAAGTGAAATTAGAGTATTTGGTGTTAAGAACCTTACACACTGGTGATCTTTTTAACTGCTGTAATTATTTCCCCTGTTAACCTGACCACAGGTAACAAGTTATCTATATTTACCTTTTACCAGAAAATTCTGTTTTAGACTCATTTGCATGGTCTGAGGGAACACTTGTTTCTATAAATTGGTCCTTTGTTCTTCCAGGTTGGGAGTACATCACTACAGTCAATATATTTATGAGGGGGTTAAAATTATATGATGTATGTAATGTGTAATGTGTTACATATGTAATGTGTCAGAATCGAGCAGTTATGGAGACTTAGACAAAATACTTGCACACTAGCGAAAGCAGATATGAGGCACGGCTATATTATGAACACGAGTCTGGGCCCATTTTAAAGTTTCGCATTCACTACGAAATATAACATGTATGACGAAACCGCAGGAGTCAGCACACAGGAGCGCTCGAATGATTAAAAAGACAGACGTGCATACAGACACGTATAAATAAGTGTGTCCAGGGCTCACTGGCACTGGAGACATTATAATAATGCAAAATTCAGTTGTCAGCTCTTAACTGTCAGCAGTCCCGTAAGAGGAAGTCTTTATCACGCGTCTAAACTTGCGCCGCGGTGCAGCATTATTTCATGGCCCCTGCAGTACGGGATCATGGGTAATAGGTATCGCACGGAGCGCTGATTCCTTCTGGCAGACCAGGGACCGTTCGCAGTCTGGTTAATCCCTGCCTCTTTAAAACTGTGTTTGTTATGAAGTGACTGCGGGGAATGCAGCCGCTCGCAGCCGAAGGAGAAACGGAAAGCTCCTTATTTGTGAGTGCCGGCTCCCTTCAGTTAGTCTTTTCCGATTAGAAGCACCTGCCGGGGTCCGGGTGGAACGTCTCCTCCTCTAAACAGCAGCACAGGGCAGCTTTGTGTGTTAATTATCCTGGAAAAGGAAACACAATTATCAGGGGGGAAAAACAGAACCGAACATGAGCTGCTGTTATGAGCTACCATCCTGCTGGTGTTTTTTCGTTTTCGTTTTTACTTCCCTCTAGTGTTAGAACGCTGTTACTGCAGGAGCCACTTTCATACAGTGAGCCAGCGAGTGAGTCTGTCCCTTAGGTCATTCAGTCAGTAGGTGAGGGACCCTACACTGCCATTTTCAGGCCGGCTTCCTCCAGTCACAGTGAAAGAGAGGGTTTTTGAGGCCCGGTCACTAGGGACACGCCCTCTTCCCTCCAGTGAGAGACGGATATCGGCAGATATCGAGTGGGATATGCCAGCGGATCCAGCGATCCCTGGGGAATTTCAGCCTGGCTAGCCACGGGTATTCACAATCAAACAGTGACATCTTTCAGAGCTTGACTCTTCAAACAGAAACCCAGAGCGTATTTAAAACAAAGGGTCCTGTTCACCAAGCAAGACTCACAAAGGAATTTTGCCACTTTCAAATGTGCTGATGAAAAATAATTGAGATTTAGATGAGCTTGAACTCATGTATTTAGACTTTTTGTAATAAAACAAAGGCAGCCTTTGTATGTCTACAAATACTAATGTGATAGTCAGATGCCTATCACAGAATTTCACAGATGGTATATCAAACATATACCAAGCATACTGTACAAGACAATTATACCGCTACGAGTATCCCTAGTTTTTTGCTTTTAGTTTTTCTAACAGCTGTCTATTTTCTTTAAACAATTAAGGTTAATTATCTTAGTCAAGGGTTACATCAGAAATATCTTTCCCGGCATTGAGTCCTGACCATGACAGTGCCGACTGCCCCCGGCAGCCCTGCAGGGCGGCGTACTTGGCTGTCGTGTTGCACAGGGAGGGGAGTTCTAGTCGATGAGCACACTTCCTGACTCCTGTGATTGATCGGGCAGTTGCAATCCGTGAGGAGCACCGTGGCAGTTATTTTGTTAAGAGTGCCATTTCAAATAATTATTACCGATAATGTGATTGGTTGATTGATATAGGCAGTAGAGTTGTGCTGCCAACTGAGCTGCACAGTCATCGCGTAGCTGGCAGACCACGGAGTGTAAGGCACCAGCGGCTGGCAGCACAAATTCTACCACGTATATCAATAAACCAATCACATTTGATTTGAAATGGCACTCTTAACAAAATAACTGCCACGGTGCGCCTCACAGATTGCATTTCGTTTGAACAATTTGTGACATGTCCGTCAGGAACACCTGACTGTACATTATAGTAAGATGTTAGGGAAAGAGTCATTCTTTAGGGGATGAAAAAATGCTGAATGCTGAAAACTGGTGAAGGGAAAAAAAGTGGAATATTTCCCCCAAGAAGATGCCAGCACTTTCTGCATGGGGCTTAACACGGGGCCTGCAGGCAGGGCTGGGAATCAGTGGGACAGAATGAACCAAAGGCTGCTCTTTTATTTCAGACAGGGGCAGATGACTTTCAACACTGAGAGCTGGGACTGCAGGTCACAGAGCAGGTGGGGAGAGGGTGGAGTAGGAGGAGGGGAAGGAAAACAACATTTGGGAAAGTCACATCTGGGCCAAATTAGGAAGGTAGTACTACCCCAAGCCTTGAAACGGTGTTTTGAGGAATTGAGCCACATATTCCTGATGAACAGGGCAGGGGGGTTAGTGTGTCAGCAGGATGCCCCCCGGTCAGGCTGATTAAGCCCGCGCTTTGAATAGCAGGTGCCCCTTGTGCTGAACACGTTATTTTCACTGTCAAAAGGCCTTCAAAGGTCTTTCAAAACCGACTCACGCTCACACACATTCCACTCAGTCTACTTCAAACACTTATTTATTATATGAGTTACATGGCATAGGGATATTAAGGGAAATGTTTGTTTCTAAATTAAATATTATGTGACTGGTATCTGGAAGTTTACTGGCAGTCAAGTAATAGAGATTAAGTCTAAGGCCAAAATTCAACCAAACTGCAATGCACTTTGTCCTTAACTTACCTTTACCCACTCACTCCCAAAAGCAAATGCAACCAAATGTCAGGGTAATTTTTGGATATTGATACGAATCATTACCAGGGGGATGCACAGCGAAATGCAAGGAAAAAGCACCACAGAGATTAAAAATATAATGAAATAAAACTACTTAACTTTTTTGCTCCTGTCTGTGCCCCAAAGCAATGGAGGCCCCTGTGCAAGTTTTGGGTGTGCTCCCCTGTAATGCCATGACTGTCCTAGAGCAGAACAAACCTTTTCCTGGTTCCCCCACAGCAGACGGAGAGACACCGTACAACAGCATTTTATCAGTATCTTTATCAGCTCACAACCCCCCTCTGGCTCCTAAGGGCTCCTGTGTTCCTGCTTGTGCTGCAGGGGTAGATGTGTTTGAGAATTGATTCTGCGCTACATTAGGTAATGCACTAATCAATTATCCAGTCTGGTTAAAGAGGAGGGGGGACAGAAACATATCAAAGAAACATTAAAATTACTCTCACTGGGGGCCGGTGTACTTTGTACATTGTGATCCTTATCTGAATTTGCACTTTCCAAACTTTTTTTTTTTTTTTTGCTTCCAGAAACTTTTATCGGAGTGACACAAGTAAGAGGGAAAGGTCCACTGCTTAGCTCCCGCTTCCATCCAGTTTCATCGAATTGAATCCCACTGGTGCAGTATCCCCCAGTCACTTCTGAGACTGTCTTTCCAGGCCAGTGTTCATCACTGTGTGGGATTAGCAATTGCGCTCACGAATGTGAACCCACATAAAAAATGCAGTTGAGAATGTAGGAGTTACACAGAGAGGGAGGACACATGCTCAACGTGTGCTGTACTGTGGCAAACAAACAATAATGTTCCGAGGGAAAATATTGGTAAGTGAAATCTCTCAAATTAATTGATGAGTTACTTTTACACTCTGCCCAAGGAGGTGGTTTTATTCTCAAGGGTATTTGTTTAATAATTTGTGTATTGTTTGTCTCATTTTTTAAATCACCTAACATTCAGACAACTACACATATACGTTTACTTGGATTTCCTGTAATTGGTTGGCATTTTTACACATAATTGAATTTAAACATGATGTGCATGCTCCACAGAGCTCAGTGAAGTTGCCTTAGACAGGTGACGCTAAAACAGTGTCAGATGACAGGTGACGGTAAAATGGTCTCAGATGACAGGTGACACTGAATCCTTACTTGAAGTGCCCCATTACGTGTTTTACGTATACTGTATCTCACAGGGCATTGGGAATTATTGTTATGTGAACTGTGTTCGTGTGTGAGGGCACCTCTCTCTGAAAAATGTCAGTAGTTCACCTTACAGTAAGCGTTTAACATATGTGAGTAATGGCTACTTCCAATTGATTTTAAGGTTTTGGGGGAAATAGAAAAAATCAATAAGAGTGTGAAAATTAACCCCAGGCAAAGTGCTCATTTGAACATTTCAGGCTCTCTCTCTCTCGCTCTCTCTCTTCTCTCTCTGTATATATGTATATGTATATATATATATATATATATATATATATATATATATATATATATATATATACACTGCCTTGCAAAAGTACTCAGACCCTTGCACAATTTTCACATTTTGTTGCTTTTATTTATAACACTTTCATTCAAGAACTAATATATTTTATAAATACAACCTACTCCTCGTGTTTGCAAAAAAAAACAAGAGAAAAAAGTATATAGATACTTAAAATGAAATAAACATGGACAAATGTTGATTGCAAAAGTATTCAAACCCTATGCTTTGGCAGCTGTAAGTTAATGCAGGTGCAAAACATTACCTTATTGAGTCACACAATGAGTTGATTGGCCTCTGTCTCTGTCTGTGGCCATAACAGTGGCTGTCATGATTTCAGAATTAAAAACAACTGTCTTTGTGAGTATCATTGGTCGGGTATTGAATTTGAAGGAAAGACACAAAAATGAAGATGAAAGAGCTTTTTCAGATAGCCAGGGATATGATTATCAAAAGACACAGATTAGGAGAATGATACACAAAAATATCTAAGGGTTTGGATATCCCAGTGATCACTGTTGGCTCAATAATAAAGAAGTGGAAGCTGCATCATACCACCCAGACCCTGCCTAGAACCCGACTGTCCCTCCAAACATTTGTACTCAAACAAGGTGGAGACTTATGAGGTAA
The DNA here is from genome assembly GCA_029706075.1 of Aldrovandia affinis. Lineage (NCBI taxonomy): Eukaryota > Metazoa > Chordata > Actinopteri > Notacanthiformes > Halosauridae > Aldrovandia > Aldrovandia affinis. The sequence goes on from JAINUG010000004.1 coordinate 10,758,757, forward strand.
GCCAATGTGAGGCCAACAATGACACAATGAGGCCAAAATGTGCTACAGAGTTTAATGGCCGACAATGGAGTATTAGTGCATCAGTCAACAATATCAAGAGCAATGCATTATACTGTCCTGTGTGGCAGGGTGGCAAGAAAAAGGCATTACTTAAAACCAAACATCTAAAAAGTCCACCTGGAGTTTGCTAGAGAGTGCGTGAGTGATCCAGCTAAGATGTGGGAAAAGGGTTTGTGGTTAGATGAGACTAAAATAGAGCTTTTTGGCCAAAATGCAAAGCGTTATGTATGGTGCAAACCTAACACTGCCTATGCCCCATGTAACACCATCCCTACAGTGAAGCATGATAGTGTCAGTATGATGCTATGTGGATGTTTCTCTTCAGCAGGGATTGGGGAACTTGCCAAAATAGAAGGAATAATGGACAGAGCAAAGTACAGGCAGATACTGCAAGAAAACCTATTTTAGTCTCCCAAAAAACTGAAGGTGTGGCAAAAATTCACCTTTCAGCAGGACAACGATCTAAAGCACAGGGCCAAAGCTACATTGGAGTGGCTCAAGAATAAAAAGGTGAATGTCCTTGAGTGGCCCAGTCAAAGTCCTGACCTGAACCCAATCAAGATTCTGTGGTACAACTTGAAAATCGCTGTCTATAAGCAATGTCCATGCAGCTGGAGTAATTCTGCTCTGAAGAATGGGTGAAAATCATTCATTGCAAAAGTGTGCAAAGTTGGTAGAAACTTACCCAAAAGACATAAAGCTGTTATTGCAGTGAAAGGTGCGACCACCAAATATTAATACGAGGAGTCTGAATACTTATGCAAGCGGCATATTTCAGTTTTTTATTTTTATTTAAAATATTAGCTGACATAACTAATTACTTCTTTATAAAAATTCTGTTTGTGAGTGTGTGAGTCAGTCACTTTCCAAGGGTCTGAGTACATTTTTTATTTGGGTATAAAAAGTATTCACAAATTTGTTTCACATTTTATTTTCTTACTTCATGGAATCAAAATGGAAACTGTAATGTCAAATAAAAAAACAACTCTACAGCTTTTTCTTAATTAATTACAAATAAAAAAGCTGGCAATAATTGATTACATAAGTATTCACCCCCCTTGACTTAATACTTGGTCAAACCTGCACCTTTAGCTGCAATTACAGCTGTGAGTCTATTCTTTACAAAATTGCTTGAGCTCCATCCGTTTGGATGGGGACCAGTTGTTAACAGATATTTTCAAATCTGAGGTCTGGGCTTTGACTTGGTCACTCCAGGACATATACTTTTTCATTTTAAACCACTCCAATTTGACTTTTGCTGTATGCTTTGGATCATTGTCCTGCAGGAATATAAATCTTCTCCCAAGTCTCAGGTCTCTTACAGACTGCAGCAGGTTTTCCTCCAAGATTTGTCTATATCTTGCACCATCCATTTTGCCCTCTATTTTGACAAGTTTTCCAGTCCCTGAAGCAGAGAAGCATCCCCATAGCATTAGGCTCCTGCACCATGTTTCACGGTAGGGATTTTGTTCTTGGGATGATCCTCAGTGCAACATAGCACCTAACGTTAGTGCCAAAATGTTCAATCTTGGTCTCATCAGACCATAGAATCTTCCTCTACTTGGTTTGAGAGTCTTCCACATGCCTTCTGGTAAACTCTACGTGAGATTTCATGTGAGTTTTCCCTCAGCAATGCCTTTCTTTTTGCTACCTATTGTTGGGCTATTGTTGTCCCATGGACAGTTTCTCCCATCTCTGCCATGGAAGACTATAGCTCCATCACAGTTGCCATAGACTTCTTAGTGGCCTCCCTAAGAAGTGCCTTTCTGGCACGGATGCTCAGTTTTGGAGGACGGCCTGTTCAGTTCTTTGGTCTTCATGATGAAGTTCTTGTTCATCATGACTGCAATCAAATAGTTATGTGACCTCTGAAGACAATTGATTGACAATTGATTGCACCAGAGTTTATTTAGGTGTGATTTAGAAAAGGGGGTGAATACTTATGCAATCAATTATTGTCAGTTTAAAAAAAAATTAATTAACAAAAGGTTAAGAGGTTTTTATTATTATTTGACATTATAGAATATTTTGCATGGGACAGTGGAAAGAAATCCCAATTAATTCCATTTTGATTCCATGTAGTAAGAAAATAAAATGTGAAAAACAAACTGACTGCAAAACATACAGTACAAAATTTTTTAAGGTGTGTCTGCGTGATTACAAAATATATTTTCTAAACACACAGACACACCCAAAAAAATGTACTGTATGTTTTGCAGTCAGTTTGTTTTACTGTGACATAACAATTACAAGTTTACCATGAATTGATCATATTGTTAATCGTGATATTGTCAGTAAAATTATTTTCCACCAAGCAATCACGCCACACCAGAAATGACCAAACCGTGGCATATGAAGTGTCACCAGAAGTGACCATACAAGAAACAACGCGGTGCACACCTTGGTGGTAAGAGAGTACCCGAGGTCGCCACGCACCTGTGTTGGCGCCGATCACCCGCTGCCCGGGGCCCAAGTCCCTCTCACACGTCGATTGAATCCAGAGAGAGAAATAGGGGAAAAGGATGAGGAGGCGGCTTAATAAAACTATTCACAAACAACAATAAAACGGAGGAATGAGCAAATCAATAAACCAGGCGAAGGGGGGGGACTGTGGAGGCCAGGCTCTTTATTTGTGCGTTTGTTATTGCTTTTCCCGGCCGCTCGGCGGAATCCCAAATTATCCGGCAGGGTTAGGGAGCGCGCATATGCATCGTAAGGTATTCAGTGGCCCGGGGCTAGGACTGGCGCGGAGCCGCCGTGGTGCATACTGATGCTGGAACAGAGGGGCTGCAATTAGAGGAGAGGGGAGGGGAGGGCAGGACAGTGGCAGCTGAGCGCTTTGTTTTTCTCTATCTCTCCCTTTCTCTCTCCCTCTCCCTTACTTCTCTATCTCACACTCACTTACAGGGATAAGAATAAAAAAGACAAGAAAAAAAAAGAAAACACCAAGATACTTGCTAATTGGTCTCTTGCCACTTTACTTATAGATCCATGTGCATTCAGGGTGTTTTTTTAACAATTAATTACTGCTGAGTTTTTTTTTGTCTGACAAGAAAACTGCTTGTTTTCTGAATGTACGATGTGTTATATCAAGATGTTTTGGAAAAACATATAAAGTGTAACAAGGTGGCCTCGAAGCAAAGGTTACATTTAGGCTCATGCATTTAGAGATGCTGCATTTAAGATCATCCATGTCACCGTGCCTGGGTACTTAGTACACTGTGACTGCTCTGAGGACAGTCTGTCCGCAGACTTGAACAGTGAGAAGCCTGTAGACTGGAGATAGAAGAGCACAAAGTGGAGGGTGGATTCTTTCACCGTCTTTTTGTGCGTGCGATTTTCCGCCCAGAGGAGTCTGTGCAGGCGGTGAAAGGCTCAGCGTGAGCGTAGGAAAGCCGGTTAAAAACACAGCAGCGCCGGAGGAGGCAGGCTGATAAATTCCACTTTAATCGCCACACATCTCTATTAAATGACAACAACGGCATAAAGATGGGAGTCGTACCCGATCAGTCCGGTAACGCATGGATTTGCGCACGCAGGGCATTCGTGGCCTCGCGTGGAAGATAACCGCGTTTTATACACAGCGCACTGTGTTTTCACACATCCCACATCTCCACGCCAGGGGGTTTAGGGGTGATTGGGTCAAATAAAGCAGCCATTACTCCCTGTGACTGATGTTAGTGTGTGTGTGTTTGTGTTTGTCAATGGTTATGTGTATCTGGTGTGTTACTCAATGGACTCCTCTCAACAGACAAGTGCTGTGACGTTTATGATGGCCAGGTCTGCAGACTCAGCAAGAAATCAGGGCTACACTGAAGCTCAGAAACTGCTCTGAACATGGAATAATTCAGCTGATTAAACAGCAGAAGACCCCAAACTCATGTTTCCAAATTAAGCACTTGAAATTTGCAGTCCAGATACAACTCCATGAGTGAGTCACGTTCAGGCACAAATGACAATGTTATTAGAGATTGTGTTTTTGGCACCGCGTCCACCGCGTTTAAACCATGGCGGCACCTGGCTACGGTGAACAGGTTATGACCAACGCCTCGGGGTCACTGCGAGGCTGTGACGAGACAGCTTCGCTTCCCGGGTCAAACGGGAGTGGGCGGAGCCCGCAGAGCCATCAGACGAAGGCTAATTGGAGGCCGTGACGGGTGGCGCATGATCTGGGTCGTAATTAAAACAAACGGGACCCAGCTTCTCTTCCACAGAGCTTTTTAAAGTGCGCTGCTATAAAAGAACCTGCCGAATAGTCCGCGGGGGTGTCCCCCCCCTGCACGTAATTAGTTCCTTTTTTTAAATACCCGTTTTTTTAATCAGAAATGAAAGAGAAATTTGCCTAAGAGCTCTAGGATGTTTTAGGAGTTGGTAATTAGTATGTCTTGTTAATGGACCTCTGCTCTTGTGCTGTCAGGCTCAGCTGAAGGGGGTACGAGGGAGTGAAACAGAAGAGGGGAGAGAGACGGGGGGTGAGCGGGGAGGCAGGGAAGGGGAGAAAGTGGCAAGAAAGAGGAAATAAAGGCACTTTATGGTCAGATAAATGTATGTGCTCTCTAGGATACATCATATATCTTGATAGTGTTCGGTGGATTGAAACGAATACCATACTGCGAGCAAAATTACCAATAATAAAACATTAACAGTATATGAGGTCAAAATATAGTTAAAATACGGAGGGAGCATTTTAGCTGTAAAGTACAGCATTCAGAATATGCAAGATCATGGTCTTGTTTATATATTCATGTTTATGAATACATGTTTGAGGGAATTACAGAGGTTTAATCAGTCCCTATCTTCCACAGATTGATTCCCCACTAATCCGCAGCAGATCGATGCACGGCTTCCTTTAGTCATTTTGCGCATTTATTATTTACGCCCGACTTCCCTCCTTGTTTTACTCAATAATCCTGTGCATCATCTCATTCGGCACACTCTAGGTTTCTACTCAGATACTGAAGGAGGTGTCAGACAGAGGTGTGCTAATTGAGTCCTTGATGAAAGGCTATTAATATTGAAAGGTTTGCGGTCGCTCCAGTGTCAGCACTGGGGAGATTTGGAGGGGGACAGATCTGTGCTTATCTTTAAAGTAGGCGACTCCCCAAGGATGGGCAACCGTGAGCACGGATTCATCAGAGCCAATCCCAGGCCCTGCTCCCCGGAGGATACGAGTCACATTGCGTTACATCACCGGTAAACAAAAGGAAATACAAATGACTCTGCATCTCGGCGCCTAACGAGAGTGTTGAGGCGGGGGTCTTCAGCGGCGTACGGAGTCGAGGGAGTCGATATTCCACAGAGGCTTCTCTCCATCTGCTCTGGGTTTGAACACTTTTTAAAGTCAGAGACTTTAAGGTTCTATGTCAAGGGTTTGGGTTGGTTCTGTTCCTCTTAATACAGCAGGTAAAAGTGGGACACAAAGTGGGAAGTTTTAAGACGCCACAGTACTAAAACATTTTTTTTAACTACGTGCCATGAGATGATCTACATAGACCAAATGACACACTTCCTCAATAAGGGTCATATGAAAAAAGCTCTCACAGGTGGGAAAGGACAATGTGGGAGGACACCTGTGACATAATCCTGTGATAATAGAATAAGCCAAAGTCAAAAACGTGTGCGTGTGTTAACCCATGCACAAATCCAAACAACCAGGCATTCAACTCAGCCGTGTTTTACGTGATGTGCTATGAATTTTGTGCCCTGAACATTTACTTCAATTCCACTGTTCTACTTTGCTCACTCGTGTTAGCTTCAAGGCTAGATGTTGTAGTCCTCCACATTGATCGTGGCCACAGATGTCCGCTAGGTCGCTCCCCTTGCAAGGTCCTGGTCTGTCAGTGGTCCGTTGTGTTCTTTCACTGATCAGCTGATCGAGTCAAATGCCACACACACACACACACACACGCCACACACACACACACACACACACACACACACACACACACACACACACACACACACACACACACACACACACACACACACACACACACACACACACACACACACACACACACACACACACACACACACACACACACACACACAGTGTTTGACCCTTTTTGTCTCAGGGTGGTGGTGTCCTGTGAGACCCCCCAACCACCAATTCAGTGGCGAGGCAGTGCCCCAGAGTCTGGCGCTGACCCCAGCTGTTTGGCTGATTTTAATGCACCCTGCATAATATTAAGGCAGAATCAGTAGGATTTATTCATGTGATCAGTCCCACTGAGGGATACTTTAAAAGGCCAATGATTTAATTTAAGCCCTTGAAGCCTCCCCTCTACTCAAGATATATTATAAAGAATTATTATCCAAGGGAGCCCCATGCAGTATAAGTGATTTGTAAACTGCTGTGACTCAAAACAGCCGTATAACATTTTAAAAGCGCATTTGAAACTACCGCTAATGCCCATATTTATGTTTGTTGTGACCGTTTTATTCATTTTTAATGTAATGTTCCAAATCTCCATCGTCCACACTCCTTCCCCTCTAATCAGCTAAAACTTTCCCCGTGGAAAAAGGCTAATGCCACTGCAACGGCCAGACTGATGTTGAGTTCTTAATGTCTTGGATAAATAAGATCAGATTTGATTATACCTGAGACCTTGGCAGGCTGATTTCTTAGGTACGAGGTGTGTGGGGACTTACTGTCTTACGCATGCTTTATTACTCATTACTTCAGTAGTCCTGCTTATGATTATGTTACCTCACCGCTGACAGTGTAACAGGGGCATCCAGTGATACTATAGTAGGAACCGTAACATTGTGAGAGGAATAGCAAGTAACACTAAAGTGGGAACGGCCAGTAACATTGTGAGAGGAATAGCAAGTAACACTAAAGTGGGAGCATCCAGTAACAATGTGGCAGGTACAATGTTGACATATTCAGGTTTCATTACCAGAATACTTTGTTTTAGGGCAGAGACACAAAGCACGAGGCATGTTGCTTTAAGTTTGTCTGAAGAATCAGCTCAAAGGACAGGAACACAAGTTGGAGTCACCGCTTCGCCCCATTCCTGTACAACGCCCGCATCCTTCACCGAGGCGGGGAAACGCTGACGAAGTCCACCGCGTCACAGGTAATTGATAACGAGCTGGCGAGGGTTCAGAAGCGGAACTTCATTAGGATGCGTCTTCGTTAGCCGCCCCTTGAAAGGCTACACGCCCGCGCTGGAAGAGAGGCGTGCTCCGCCAGTTCCGCGTGTTCTCTGCGCTGGAGCTGGGAGTAGTTTGACGCCCGCTCGGGGGCCGCACATCAGAGACAGGCTGTTGAAAACAGGTTGTGGGGGTCTTGGAGCTCGGCCTGCCCGTGGCGCTGCCTGAAGGGGTGCCATGGAAACGAGGCGTCTGAGGGGCTCGGGGGACCTGCCTCAGCTGCAGGCGCTTCTCTTCTGACAGGCAGATGAAGACATCACCACCAGAGCGCAACAACAACAACAGGGGAAAAAAACACACAGATCCAACTGCTCCGTTAGCTGCTTTGTGGCTGGGAGGTGCACCATGGTGGGAGGTGTGATGCATTGTGGGATATTCTAGCTCAGTGCTGTCGTCTGTCCCAATGGGGAGAAACGATCACCGCGGTGTGATTACACATGCTCCCTCGAGCGCAGAGAGCGAAGGCACAGGCCTGACCATTTCAGGTCCGGTCAGAACGCAGCAGTCTCCAGATTGTTGACATTGTCATCTTTGTTCATGTGTGTTCATGTGTGTGCATATATGTGTGTGTGTGTGTGTGTGTGCGCAGATTCACAGCAGCAGAATTCAAATCTGGGGTGTGCTGGCCAACACATATTCACACTGACCTCAGCTAGTGTCAGGGACGTTGTCAGATGCAAAATTTGTTGTGAGTTAAGGGTGAGTTTAAGCAAGATGATGGTTACAAAGCCGTTTTTCCCCCTAGGCTAAGCAGTGCTGAAGTTGTGTAAGTGAATGGGGTTCCCTTGAAAGTCACAGTAACTATCCTGTATTGAATTGTTAATGAGGATTTTATTTGTGAAACATGTTTTTCCTGCACTTCGAGTATGTGTTTGAAACTTTCAGAGTTTCTATTTTGTTTTAGCGAGACGTTTGGTGTGAATCATCCACTGTGACTTTTGTATCCTGGTAGTCACTCCTTGCGCATTCTAACTAGAATCTCAGAGAAGGTGCAGGAGGCTTGCAGGTATAAAATATTAATGACGAGTGAAATTATCATGCTGGAGAACGTTGCCCACTCTTACAGGAAATGAAATAATTAGACGTTGAGGTCTGCGGTCCTGGCGGAGGGAGTTTGGTGTCTGGAAACGACTGTCTGATTAACATCCTCCCTAAGAGCGCGCGTTTAATTGGTTTCACCTCTCAGCGGCTCCAGATTCGGTTTTCTCTTGGCGGTATCAGAGAGGGCTGCCCCCTCCCCGCGCCCCCCTCCACTCCCTCCCTTCCAACTGAAGCAGTGAAAGCAGTAAGGTTCAAGCTTGTGTGTGGGATTTATCTTCTCAGAAGCTGGGGTGAGTGGGGGGGGGGGGGGGTGGGGGAGGTCGCGTCGACTCCCCCTCACTTTGAAACGGACCCCTGGTGGCAATTCCTGGGAGAACCCGGTGATGTCTCTATCAGCCTGTCAGAGAGATAGCCCCGGGCTCCAGCGGGTCCCTGGGAGCCAATCAAACTTTTACACAGACTCAGCTGATGCTCTTTCACCAGTCTGTAGCTGCAGTGCTGAGACGGGAGGTGGTGGGGGGGGGGGGGGTCAGTAGCGGGCGAGCTGGGACGTTCATCGCTTGGATCAGACGAAACAAAGCCCCCAAACACACACACACACACCCCGTTCAGCCCCCCGAGCTCGTCTACACCGCCAGCACCAGACAGACGTGGCCGAGCCAATCCATATCTATTTTTACTAAAGCTCGTATTCATTATGTAAAGAGGCTGCAAGAAAAATACAGTACATAAACTTTTCTTTAAAAGTTTTTCTTCTCCTTTTAAAAAAAGGAGGTTTCTGATGTCTACCAAAAGAAATGCAGAAAGTGCACCATGTTTTTGGTGGCCGGTTCCGTGCAGTGAACCTGCACGTATCCAGAAAATAACGGTACATAAACTGTGAGTTGAAAAACTAAGCCTTCCATTTGGGTAACCTGTGATATGTTTTTAATAGGTTTTTAATCTTCAGTTTTAACTTTCTTGTTTCTGATTGAGTGAATGCATTTTTACTGCATTGCATGAGGATTCTCAAACCAATCAATTGTCACTGTATCCACAGAGTACTCACTGTGATCATGGATCACCTTCATGAACGTGATCAGTTTCATCGCTGATTTAGTAAGTACATTGATGTGGTAAGATGGCTGGTGGATACAAGTCCTAATCACTGATTTGTTTGTTTGCACAATGTTTGATTTTATCATGCTCCAATCCATTTGTAAAAGTGTGGTGTACCAGCCAGCACTTTAAAACTAGCCTATCATATTATTTACCTGTCCTACAATTCACCTGGCCTACTTTGAGTCAAATAGCTCCACCATGCATAAAAACGACCAGTTGTGCGCATCCACTCTATATGAAAATACAATGGGATGTTATATATTACTGAAAGCAAAGTATAACATAACTGAGGAGGCCCCAAAGATGAACGCTCCCTTTTCTCTCACTCTCTTCCTTTCATATAATTCTAAAGCCATTCATGTAAAGTTCTGGAATGGCGTGAATGTAGCACAAGCACATAAAATGAAAACACGAACATAGATTCACTTAAAGTCTTTTAAACTGGATGCACAATACCTCTCCACATGTGTAGTTTGTGAAAAGTGTGGCGTAAACTAGGAGCACTCTGAGGGCCTTTTTAAAAAGATGTCCTCGTGTATAGAAAAAGAAGAGTGGGACATCCCAGTGTAGGTGTGCTGTTGCCATAGTGAGGGAGCTTTGTGCGAGAGATATGGACCGTGGAGCCATTACGCCCAGGTGATACTAATGGGGGGTCTGAAGAGCTGAGTGCAGAGACCCTTGGTGCCCTCTCTCCCTGGCCTGGCTCTCATCCGGAAACCCCTCTCATTGTGAGAAGGACAACAAAGCCTACGGCAGCCACTGATCCACACAAACACAGCTTTGATGTGCGCCGTGCAACCATAACCACGGCAAACAAGTGCGCACGCATTTCCATTTCATTCTAGGACCCCTGAATCTCCGCCAGGGCTTGCATCATGTGTGGCGTGATCAGACGCCGCTTACTACACGGACAAAGAGACAGAGGTACTGTAATTCCCCATCTGAGCAGATTTATCTTCAATAACAAACCAGAATGGGGGAGCAGGACAAAGAATATAACACATAGGCCTGCCTCCTTTTCTTCATGTGTCCTTTATGCATTTTCTGAGGACAGAGAGACTTTCATTCACCACAGAGTTCACCACTGAACAGATTTATCTTCAACCGCGAAAGAGCAGAACACATGGACCCGTTCTTTTTTCTTAATAAACTTTTCTTTTTATAAATCAGGGGAAATAAACAAAACACCATTAAGTAAGTGACATACATGTTCATCCATCCACATTCAGATATTTAACACAATTTAATATGAATAGGAAATTATAAAATGGGGACACAAAGCAAGTGTGTGTTAGAGAAGTTATTTATAATTAAAAAAACTATAATTATACTGTAAATATATAATTTCCTTTTGCTACAGAACCCTAAGCCATCTGATTTGGCCTTTGTACTAGTAATCATACAGTAAATTTTGCAAACAATATATGTATTCAGTATGATTAGTGTGATTTAAAATGGGAAAATAAAACCATTTACAGTATGTTTATATGAATCCCACCCCCTATCCCCCTCACAAACATTTAAAGATGATTATTTTACAGTATATTTGGATATTTTAGATCAATTATAGCAGAATATATTAGGAACTGGGCTACTTTTCAATAACCTTCAGTTCAATTTGCTTTCAACATTCCTTAACATCTTGGATTCATAAACCTTTCATTAAAAAAGAATTATGAAGATTTTTATGGAGCATTTAATTCTTTAAACCAAAATATTTGGGAATGTTGACATAGCAATAACCACCAGAATTGTGGGAATGTAAATGTACTACCATATACACTTACTGAAAACACAATAACATACGAACCACATCATAAAGTGAGGTTTGTTTGAGGTTGGCAGGAATGATATATTGTTAAATGCAGATGGCTGGAAAGCCTCATTGTGCAGCCCCACTGTATTTATTAAAACAGGATTAATGTGCTCTGCGGAGGGGTGCTGGACACCGTAGGACACAGCCCTTCATTAAAGGCAGAGGGGGACGCACAGATGAGACAGACCAGATCGAATGCTGCTGATCCGTTCTCGGGCCTGGGATTACTGTCCACAACTCTTGAGTGAGATCAACGCCCCTACCACAGACGCCCCTCCCACACGCACCCCACAACCCCCCAGCCAGGCCAGGCCAGCACACTGCCTCCACGTCTGGCAGGCAGAGGGAGAAACACACCCAGAGAAACGTGCTCTTCGGCAGGTAGGCTGTGCCATGCCCCTTCAGGAGGGGGCCAGCGTTTCCTCCCCGCCGCCCCGCGGGCCTCATCACTTCCTCCTGTGCGGAGTCTGGCTGCTGGGCACTCTCAGCTCGCGTTGCCGCACCTGTGAAAACAGGGTAATCCGAGCTCAGAGGAGCGCACCTTAACGGCTCCCCAGGGGAGCGGGAACCGGGGCCAGGGAGACCGACGAGGGCCCGCCGGTAATGAATCATCCACTAAACACAGGAGCAGGGGGGATTAATCAGAGGGAGGGAGGATTTCACAAGTCAAGGGTCCCTTTACCCCCCACCCGCCCCTCCCCACCACCAAAATCCCAGAATTAAAAGCAGACTCCAGCCAGTGAGCGCATCTGCTAGTGAGGAACTCGTAAGATGTGTTACCGCTGGCTGCAAGTTTGGGTTCCTTCAGAGAAAACTTTTGTAGAAAGTAATCAGGGTTGCTGCAGACCTCTAACCTGCAAATGCTTCATTTCTGAAGCGAAAGGTCCTGGACCTCCAGACATTAGGAGTTCAGAGCTTTCTCCACTTCAGACCCCCCATCTGCAGTTCACTTCCTGTCCTGATTTTTGTCAGGAAAATGGGCACTCTGGAATTTATCTTTTCCTCTATAGACAAAACGCCTCACTGTTTTTTCTTTTGCACATATCCGTGTGTGCACATATATGTTCTATGTACCTGTATATGGCTGACAATATATTGTCTCTGTGGTTTAAACTGTGAGGTCTGTTTCTGTATAAAACCAGGAACACAAATATTATGTTCATCTTTACATGCGTATTAAAATAAATACAGAAAGAAAATATATGTTTAAAAAAGCTGAATATATGTACGTACAGGTGCTAATACATTTGAAAATTAAAATATGACAGTATAAAAAAAAGTTTAAAATTCTGTTTAAAAAAAGGCAAAGCACAGCAGCAGATTTGAGAAACTTTTGACTGTTCCCGATAAGTCCTGAGAACGAGATGCAGAAGTCTAGAACTTATTCAGCTCTCTCATCTGCCGTTGGAGCCGTCTCTCTCGTTCCATTGTTCCGTTGTCTCCGTTTTGATTTGCTCTGCGTTCGGGAGTGCTACAGTGACACGGTTTGCGCAGAATTAAGGTGGAAGTTGTGTGCTAATTATTGCAGTCTGATTAAAATGGAAGTGATGAGGAATCTTAAGCACCTGGCAGCTGTACCTGAACAGGGAGATGCTTCAGAACCGAAAGGCGTTCGTTACCGCTGGATGACCGCCGACTTGTAAGAAGCGTATTTTTGAGGGTTGCTTTGTAGATTCCAAACACACTCTAATTACAGAAGCAAGTCATTACCGCAGTTAGACAGGATTCATTCCAACTTTTTCTCATTTCTGGTTATTTGTGTAGCTTGTTGTGTGGCTTCCTGTTTTGGTATCGAGGCCACTAATTAACAGGAACATTATAATTGTGATGCACACCTTTCCTACTGATAAAAATCTTTACATAAAACATACTGTCGCTAAATGGAAATTATATATACAAATATGCCTTGTCTTGTTATGCGCCTACACTATCGATGCTTGCAAAATCAGACAGGGAAAAAAACAACACAAACACATTGTCCTTTGACTTTAAATCCTTGCATTTCAATAGAGGATGTGTGTTTTTTTATTTTGCTTGTTTGCTTTTTGTTTTCCCCGTAGTCCTTAATGGTGTGTTTCTCTGTGGAGCGTGTGCATTCATGAGCCTGTGAATACAAAAATGTTTACCGTCTTGTGCTGCCAGCTCGGGCCACTCATACGAGGTTACTTAGACAACGTCCGTGGAAATCTGGCAGCAGCCGGCAGCAGGGGGTGGGGGTTAGGTTGGGGGGGCAATATAAAAACGAGAGATGTGTGTGTGTGGGGAGGGAGGGAGGCGTCACACACTCTGACACTACCCGAATCCTTTCTCCTGAGAGGAGGGCAGACGAGTCCTCCAGTAGCCCAGAGGAGACCCTCCGTGCACCTGCAGTGTCTCACAGGCCTGTGATGAGACTTAGAATGACAATGGCAGCAGCCGCCGCATATGTGCCCGCAGCTCTGCGTGAGCCCATTCCCCCGACCCGCCCGTGCCACAGGTCTGCATTCGAGGGTCCGGGCTGACAGGAAGAGCCAGCTCAAAAGGGTCCTCAGGCGCCGCGCCTTTTATCCCGGAGCGACGGAACTGTGAGACAGAGCTGGTCTCCAACCCCCCCCACTCCCCCGATCCTGTCACACGAGCGCGCCAATCAAAACGCGCTGTCAATCGATTAATAATGAAACAAAAGCGGCAGGAAGCGTGTCGCTTTAAAGGCTGGGGAGCCGCACAGTGGCGCGACCCCCGGCGTTGGTATCTCGGCTAATCATGCGCCTTTGTCGTCCACTGCCTGGCGGAGAACGGGGACCCCTTACCTTCTGAACATCAGACGGCACGCGCTTGAGAAAGTCCAGGATCTCGTTGCTGTCGATGGCGTACGGGTTCCGCAGCTTCTTGGTAAATTTGTTAATACCTGTGGGGAGGAAAATGAAACAAAACAAATGTGTGAGGGAATAAATAACATATATGGACCAACCAAACCTGTACAAAGAAAATGCCATTCTGACCTAGTGCTGTGTTTATTCAGGAAGCATAAATGTAAATATCATTATCATAGTACTCCATGAGAAATGAATATACACTTATCATTGAGTGTGTGTATGTATAAATCTCATTTTAATGTTGTTTATTATTATGGTGTCACTGTGTGAGGTATCCCAAGTCAAATTCCTAGCAACTTATGTTGTTAATGGCTATAAAGTTTCATCATTTGACTAACCGACAGCACACCTTAGAGGTAAATCAGAGTATAAACTCACCCCATATTAAAACAATGTAGCGCAGGGGAATGAAGAACACCACCACGGTCACCACAAGCAGGACCACAGCGGCCAGGCTGGACAGAAACGGCACTGACCAGTTGAAAGTGCTGTGGGAGGTGACAATCGAGTTGATTTATCCTTTAATGGCACACTGCCAACTAAACACAGTTTACAGCCAAGGCCTCTGTTCTGTGTGTGCTTTGGGCTCAGCACCGAGAGATTAATTTAAGCAAGATCACTTTTCTTCTGCACTTGTCTGACATCATTACATTGTGTGAAAAATATTGTGTTGAGGACAGTTTGTCCTGAATGTTGAGGACAAAGCGCATTGCGGTTAGATTGACACAATCCAATTAAATGATTTAAGACCATGTAACATGACAATGATTTTGTGAATGTATCACAGAGCAACATTGTTATGATGCTATTGTTTCAACAAATCAATAACTTTCTTAAATGGGAATAAAAAAATGTATTTCCCCTGTACAGTGTGCATATATTGACATTGAATACATGGGCCCTTTTAAAATGGAAAAGTTTTCAAAAAAACTAGCATACTTTTTGATACTTTCCCCAATGCATGCGATTTCATCCAGAAGATTCTGAACGGTCATCACGGTCTCCTGAATCATGTGAATTTTGTCCATCAATCCTCTTTTCTCCGCTTCCTAAAAATAAACAAAGGAATGAGTGGCGCAATAAATGTCAATTGTGCAGGGGGAGAGATTTTTTGAAGAAAAAAACAACAAGCAGACAGACGAAAAACGGGTTTCATTCCAGTGTGATTTCAAGAGCAATTCATCTGCTGAATGGCCTGTAATGAGCACCGACTCTGTCGCTCGTGACTTTGTGCTTGAAGACGAGACGAAAGACGCTCCTCAGATTTACCTGCAAAAAGCTGTCACGGGGGGGTACAGAAATGTGAGCATTTTGTCAGGCGCTGATAGTAGAAGTGGCTCATACAGAAAAAGGTGCAATCAGAGATTATTTGGAAGAGGGGAAAACGCAGGGAAGAGTCTGAAATGGATGCCGGCAATCAGGCGGTTAAAGCAGCAGGAAGTGCACCAGGTAAATGTGATCTGTCGGAGGGGCGTTCGATTCCTTGGGTCACCAAAGAGCACGTCTGGGCTTGTTCTTACAATTCAAACCCACCTCAGACCGTCCTCGCAACCTCATCTGCCTCCTTTAGCTCCAGAGAGTCAAATCGATCCACTGCGCACTGTGTGAGCAAGCATTCACTCCGGGATTCGGCTACAGTGCAGAGCTCATCTCAACCGTGGCATTTGGGGCCTGATGGTAATCGCCCTGTGTCATGTGACCCTTCACCCAGATATGCATTAGCAATTATTTTCAGTAAGAGTGGTGTGTAGCGCCTGCACTGTAAAGGGGTTGATGACTACTTTGTTACAGACTTACTTTGTTTTCAGAGAGATGCGCCACGATGCACCGCGCAGTAAGACCGCAGGCCTTGTGGGCTATACTTTGCACTCTTTATTGAAATTATGAAAAGTTGGGAAAAGTTAAATAGGTTAAGCTGATCCAGAGACGGCAGAGGAGCGAACGCCCGAATGAGAGATGGAACTTCTCCAAGAGCTTCTAGAGAGAGAGAGAGAGAGAGAGAGAGATCGCCCTTAATGCAGGGCGAGGACAGCTGAGAATCCTCACATAAAAGGGAGGGATGGCAGGAGAGGGAGAAAGAGGGAGGGAGAGAAGTGGGAGGAAATCCATCTGGTGCTCTTTGTCATTAGAGGCACACAATTTGGCCTAAACACTGTGGCTTATCACAGACAGACTGTAAGAGGGCAGACTATAAAAGGGCCTTTACAAGATCATC
Source organism: Aldrovandia affinis (assembly GCA_029706075.1). Taxonomy (NCBI): domain Eukaryota; kingdom Metazoa; phylum Chordata; class Actinopteri; order Notacanthiformes; family Halosauridae; genus Aldrovandia; species Aldrovandia affinis. The sequence continues at coordinate 10,775,003 of JAINUG010000004.1, forward strand.
ACTAAGTGATGCCAAGATGCAGTAAGGCCAGCAAAGCAGGATATCAGACCCCTAACACCAAACCCCTGTCCCTGATCCAACACTCACAGCAAGGTCAAAGATCACAGCATGCCTCAGCCCGCCACGCCCCTCCCACAGCATGCCTCAGCCCTCCACGCCCCTCCCACTCAACCCAGCCCCACCCGCCCCTCTCACAAGGCTGTTCTGTGGAGCACTGAAACATCAGAACTTGTGAAAACATTACAGATGCCCGATTTTAATGACAGATATAAAGAATAATGTAGCACTCTCAAAAACAATGGCTTGGATGGACAGAAACCTGATTTCACATCTTAATTAGCAAAACAATCTTTAAAAAAGCGGCTATGGGAACGACACTAATGTGTTTAATCTGTTAGCCTTTCTTAGGCCTAAACTGAGGAAGCATTTCCTCACTGAGTCTAGATTGAACAAGGCCCCAAACATCCAAAGTCTTAAGCCCTGGGGTCTGTCCTCATTGTTAATCTGACCTCTTTTCTCCTTATTCACCCTCAAAAGGACAGTTCAGTTCAGAGGGACTAAAGCCATTCGCACATCTTTCTCTTCATCGCTGCAAAGAGCCCGGGATGTACAGAGGAAGAAACAAACCAAAGAAGCTTAGTAACAAACAGCCTTACTCTTTACAGATATTAAATGATTTTTCATTTCATTATTATTATTATTATTTTTAAGAGATTATTTTTTACAGATTAGCCAAACCGGCATCCCCCACAAGGTGAAAAAAGGGGTCAAACCTAACAAATATAATTAGTTTATCAGCAGCAAAGATAAAAATGAGGCAAGCAGTGTTCTGCAACATAAAAAGTCTCTCTTTTTATGTTAATAACGAGAATAAGAGTGTGAGCTGAGGCACATTACGGCACTTTAACTCTCCAAACACCATTGAAGTTCTGTATCGTTCACTGCCTCCTCCTGCTGATCAGCCTGTCCCTCGTTTTATGATTTTAATCTTACTGTGCTTCCCCCTTTGTATAGGCAGCGTAATAGTGGATCGATTTGATCAGCAGTACAGAGGTAAACAGAGCGTGTTTTTTCATAGGGATGTCTGGCCAAATCAAAAGCTCATCTAACTCTCCTTTAATTTGGGATCCCTTTATGATATGAGGTGCATGTACATTTTTCCTCTGGCAACTTGCTTCACAAAGACAATGGGAAATACCTTCCTTTGCCTACATAGTATCTGCACAATTGGTTTGGGTGTTCCACCCTTGAAAGAATATCAAAGAAACATCAAACATTAGAGCAACCCAAGGATGCCCACCACGTGGTAGAGGTTTGCTATGACCCTCTACACAAGCCAGACAGCATTAAAGGTCTCCTAGGGCTGTTCTCTGAAGAGTCACATGGGGTAAGTGTCTGACTGTGTGCACCAAGCATGTTAGCGTCTGCCTTCAATACACTCTGCACTCTGCACTTGGTCCCTATAACTGAATATTGGATAATTACATAATCTCGTTTTACTGCAAATAATGTATCTGATCCCATTTAAATCCCATTTTTTACTCAATATGTACTACTCTGGTTATGTGCATGATGTCACAATATATATATATGTGTGTGTGTGTAAATATTAAAAATATATATACTATACAGACATACAGACAGACAGACCCACAGACCCACAGACACACACACATATAACTCATCTCTTAGGTGTCGTATCCAGCTACATACTGGTTTTTGATTGCAGTGATGTTCCCCATGGTTTGGAATCAAATCCTGGCTGTGCCACTCCCGACTGCAGCCTGCAGCCCCACGGGGGTTACACACAACTCGCCATAACATCGCCAGGGGTGGAAGGGTTTCAGTTGGCAGGTTAGTCCCCACCTTCAGTTTAACCGATGGAGGGGGAAAAAGTGGCAGCTGACTGCATGGCCTTCAGAGGACACACCTGCTACAGTCTGCGCTCTCCCGAATTTACATTTTACACTGTAGCGATGGGACGGTCTTAGAATTTGCGAATGGACATTTGGGAATAAAGAAAAAAAGAAAAGGGAATTAAAAGAATAATGAATTCATTAATACCAGTGCAGAGAGCTAGCTCTAGTAGTGCTCCCGGCTCACTCCAGTGGCCTCAGCATTCTGCTGAATCCACTCCTCTGCTCCTCTTACCCAGTTCCCAAGGGGAGGATGAGAGAAGCCAGCCGTCACCCTTCACCCCTGACAGCCTGGCGCCCCACCGACAGCCAGAGCCAGAGAGGAGCACCCCTCCCGGACCCAAACCCCCCCCCCCGGGAGCCCCCTTAATCATCCGCACCCCTTTATCACACAAATCTGGGACTGTTTTACATTCCCTCCCCCTCGCAATTAAACACTGTCTCTCTCTGCACAAGAATGGTAGTGTAGGCCAAAGCTGAGGCCATTCTGACCGCATGTAATCTGTAAACATTTTCTCTCTCTTTCTCTGTGTGTGTGGAGAGCATCCTCGCTCCCACAACTGGGACCTGTGCTTTATCATGGTTAACGTGACATCGTGACATCATTTTTCTTTCTGCCTGTCTAGTTTTATGTTGTTTTTTTATGCTTTTTTGGTACCATCAGAAGGTTTCGGCCAGATGATGTATATGAGCAGTAATTTTAACCTCAGAGGACTCACAATCCCTCCCCCCCCCCCAACAACTAAAAGGACTTTAACAAACTTCCTCTGTAGTCTCCAGATTTGCCATTAATCACAAGTTTGACCATTTACAGGAAAATATGTTGATATGAAGCACAAAACTTCTGTATTTGACCTGGTCAAACCCTATCGCCACACATTTAAATAAACCACTTTAAATTAACAAAAAAAAAGCTGAGTTTCAAACGCATTCAATTCACATTCAATTTGACCAATCAATGAATGAAACCAACAGTGGCACACCACAAATGAGTCAAATTTTGTAAAAGTTTGTCAGTGGTACTTAAAATTCTTATTTTAAATATACATATATATATATACACACTACTGGTCAAAGGTTTTAGAACACCCCCATTTTCCAGTTTTTTAAGCAGTTCAAATCCAGTGAATAACCTGAAATGGTACAAGGGTAAGCGGTAAACTGCCAGAGGTAAAAAAAAAAAACATTTAGGTTTCCAAAAATTGAAAAATAATGTACATTTCAAGTGCAAGTTGCAGACTCTGGATCCAGCAAAAGAGCCCCAGACCATGACGCTTCCTCCTCCATGTTTGACAGTTGGTGTCACACACTGAGGAACCATCCTTTTGCCTACTCGACGGCCTACAAAAAGATTAATTTCAAGATTTCAAATTTTGATTAATCGGTCCATAAGACCTTCTTCCAGTCTTCAGTAGTACACTTGTGGTGCTTCATGGCCCAGGCAAGCCTCTTTTTCTTATTTTGCCATTTTAGCAATGGCTTTCTTACTGCCACTCAACCTTTAAAACCTGCAGCTCTTCTCTTCACAGTTGAAACTGAGATTTCCTTACTTCGACCAGTGTTAAGCTGTGCTTGAAGCTGTTGTCCTGTGAGCCGCCTATCACGCAAGCTGTTGACTCTCAGAAACTTGTCTTCTGATTTTGTTGTGGCTTTGGGTCTGCCAGACCTCTTCCTGTCAGAGTTTCCTCCAGTTTCCAAGTGCCTTTTGATGGTGTAGGAAACTACTCACTGGCAACAAAAATTACATTCTTTTTCAGGTTTTGGCAACCTAAAATTTTTTTATTTTTTTTAACCTCTGGCAGTTTACTGCTTACCTTTGTACCATTTGAGGTTATTCACTGGACATGAACTGCTTAAATTTTACTAAAAGCTGGAAAATGGGTGTGTTCTAAAACTTTTGACCGGTAGTGCAAGGCTGCACTAGGAAATGGCTGCCTGGCCTACAACACATAGCCCATATAGCATGCCACAGGGGGATGATGTCCATTCAGATATGCTCGAGTTGGGAAAAATGTAAATACCTGTGGAAGTCGGTTGACCAGCCAATTTATATTTTTAGTTTTTGAAAGAGTGTTGGGGAATTGTTTTTTTGTTATTGGATTACTGGAAATTGATATAAAAATATAAATAAATTGACTTTGTGTTTGTATTCCCCCAATGTTGACTCCATGTGTTACGGCCCTCTGCGGTAGTGTACAGTATATATATATATATATATATATATATATATATATATACACACACACACACATCTTTTGTCTTTTGTGTTGGATGGATGGATTTTTCCAGTGGTTGCTATAATGGTGAGCACCAGAAAGTGCACCTTAAAGTAGCACATACACAAATATCACAACACTTTCATGCATCAATTGGCTGCTCACTCCAGGCAGGTTCTTAAGGAAGAATATCCATCTATTTAAGCCAAGCAGGGCCCGGATTTAACCCCGCCGTACATGAAGGTAGCCCCTAGTCATCACAGCTGAATTTATTCAGCCAACTGTGGATATGAATTATGTGCGCTGCCCCCTGGTGGGAGGGTCACTGCTCGGAGGCTCTGAGACAATTCGACACTTCCCTTCTTCCCGCTTGAGAAAGAAAAAAGAAAAATTAATCTGCCCCATTAACTCTTTCCTCACCAAACAAGCAAAATCACGCAAAAAGAGAAACGCGTTGTTGTTTTTGTACTTTTCCATATAATTAAATGTCAAAAAGATTAATAAACACTTAAGACACAATGAAAACGGAGACTTGGCTATTATCCAGAAGTTTTTGCCATACTGTTTGAACGGTCTAATGATAAATTTGCAGTGATGACACGAGATAAACATGACATAAAATGAGAATTCATCACGCAATGTGAAAAGATTCAACACTAACCAGGCCCTGAAGTACACATAACACCCATAAATATGAATTTAGTCATTTTAGTCTACCCAACCATTACTCTCAGCTAAAGACTAAATGGGCCAATTAGCAGAGCTGGGCCTGAAACACCCACTCCCCATATCAGAGTCCCTGATGACAGCTACTCTCCTATTAGTGATGTGAGTTTCAAATGTATTTCTGAGTTTCAAACGGGAAACGCAAAATGCATAATACCCAGAGGAACACAACAGAAGAAGTGGAAGGAGAAGTGTTTTTGTTGTTGTTGTTTTTATGAGGTGTTAGATGTTGTCTAACTGCGATTTTATATACTGTATTTATTTCACTTTTTTAATATTTCATTTCTTATGGAAATAAAGAAAACTACTGTGAGGGATTTTTCTGGTCTTCTTTTTACCTTGCAAGTCAATTACAATTTTATCAGTTTGATCAATTTAATCTATTCCTTTTAAAATAAAAGAAATTACATATACATATATATATATGCGCGTGTGGGTATGTGTGTGTGTCTGTGTGTATGTGTGCATAGATGTGTACGTGTACCTTCTCATCATCCTCTTCATCATCATCCACATACATGTTGTCCTGTGAAATAGAGATTGATATGTAATATTAGGAATAACTCAAGTATCTTGTGCACAAATATGAGGACATGGGACTAACAGCACAATTTAACAAACACACACAGGTCAAACATTCTCTCTCTTTCTCACAAACACACACGCACGCACGCACGCACGCACGTACGTACGTACATACATACATAACCAGACATGCACATGTAGGTATATACATACACACACACATCTCTCATTGGGAGAGTTTCATATAGTTGGCCTCGTGGTGTTCACCTAAACAAAGGAGAGCAGTGGCACATGGTAATGTGTCCCTCAAACTGATGTGTCTGTGCCTAACAGTGGGTCAGAATGAAGACATAGTGCTTCCAAACTGGGTATATAGGTCGCGCCAGGCTTTAGCATTGGCCTGACATGGCCTCTCTGCCAACGGCCTGTGGCACTGATGCTCCAGTGCACTGGTGCCATTTGTTGAGGGTGGGGGTTTGGCGCATGAAGCAATTGAGGTGGGCTTGGAGCACAATAATATCCAGGGCACTTTGTGCAAACAGTACTACCCCACACTAAGTGGAGCAAACAACACTACCCTACACAAAGTGTGGTGCAGAAGAAAACCTCATGCTCATAGCTGTTATACAGTATGCCAACGGATAGCTTGTCACTCCACACAGTGCATTATGAGTGCCAGCACTAAAAATAGACTTAGTCCATAAGGGAATGAGCCACTGCATTGAGCCTGGCGGCTATAGCACTGTATCCTTAATGTGGTTGACTCAGTAACAAATTAAGCATCTACAGTATTACATGGTGTCAGTGCCTACTGTGAAATTATTAAGAGATGCTCGCCGAAATTAATGAGGAAATGTGTGTGAGAGCTGAAAATAAACTTTTGACACCCCCCCCCCCGCCCCCACCTCCCCTTTACTTTGTGGCCTGAAGCCTAGCCCTCATGCCCAGCTTCACTCCCTCCCCCTCCACCCTGAAACTGAAGCACATGTGACTCACCAGATCCGGACATTGGGTGACCTTCCCGGAGGTGACCTGGAAGTAGTTCCAAGCGATGAGGAGGAGCAGGAAGAGCGGAAGCATGAAGAAATCCCAGTGCCACACCGTGAAGACAAAGATCTGAAACCAGTGCCAATGGCAGCATGAGAACGAGATGGCACACACCATTCACACACACACACCACTCATGCATATACACTCGCCACTCACACGGCACTCATGCCACGCACATGCCGCTCACACACATGGCACTTATGCTCGCACACCAATCACACACACGCTCGCGCACCTACACACACACACTCACACAGACGCTGCTTACACAATTCCAAGATCCAGCTCCTCTCTAAAACAGAGGATCTTACAATACACATTGTAATATGGTGCAGATTTGAGAATACTTCTGCAGACATTGTCTCTCTTTAATGCATCTTCGACAGTACCATGTGCTGGACCATTTCCCATTAATTAAATATACACATTTATTTATTAATTTCAATTTTCCAGTTGTTTTCCTCTCTTTTAATCGGACGCAATATTTAAGCGCCATGCATTCACACATGGCTTCTGATTTAAACGCTGTCACCTTCTCAAAGTCAACATCGAAGGCAAGGGCATTCTGGGAAGGGTAGCGATCGTCTGTGACTCTCATTTGTACTGATTACGCGGGGTTGGAGTGCGCGTTTGTGAGCTGACAGAACGCGAAATGTGATGAGTGACAAGGACGGACGGCTGCTCCGCACCCCGCGTGATGTATTCCACATCAAATCTTCGCAGACCGGGAGGCGTTCCAGGTGCGCTCTTCCCGCGACTGGACACATATGGTGACGGGGCGGCTCGCCTCCATCACCGCGGCGATGCTAAGAAAAGCCGCGAGCCCCTCCGACACCCCCACCCCGCCCAGGCAAAGCAAGATGAATCACGCCGAGTGAATAATCCTTCATAATTCAGCGAAGGCATGGCGCTAAAGCACCTGTACACAACTCCCACCACATTTCACAGCTGTGCACTAATTGGAAGGGAAAATTCAAACCCAGCTTGTGACAACTTTAACGAGTCGTGCTTTAGCCGATGCTGTCCTCCACCGTAGGGAAGATAGAACGAGAGCTGAAGTCTGAACTAAACATAAAAATGCTTTCCTATAGCTGCCTGCTGCTGTAATCAACGGCAAGTGGAGCATCGGTGAACACTTACAACATTCAAAAATGCAGATTTTACCATTTTAGCAGAATATAGGCACATAATTCAAACTTTTGAGCTTTAAAATGATGGATTGCTTATCACTAACTTCTATCATTATCTTACATTACAGTATTGTGTTGAAGCTTAAGTCATTATACATACTATGCATTCAACATAGTCTTATCGAAATTATACATACGGCTCTGAACCAGTCCACACTGTTTTACCTCAGTTTAACAACTTCTAACATTGTTTTATGACAGCTGTATGCAATACCCGAGGGACAGAAGATTCTTCAGAACACATCCACTTCCTCTGACCATGTGCATGGGCCTACACCAACCTCCTCTATTTTGCCCCCTCACATGAAAGTTATGTGGGCTGAACCCAACAACCTACAGCATCACCAATGTGGTCAAATTCCCTTCTTACCTACAGTCTATAGCAGTGGAGATTTTAGACCCTATTTAGGGGGGCTTTAGCCCCTGTCTTTCATCTTTCATCTCAGCCCTCATTCTTTTCTAAAAAACATTTTTACTTAATATCTATTTTTAAAAATACCACAGGTCAAATCCTAGAATCGCCACTGGTCTATAGTCTGTTCTCTCCAGAACACCATACACTGACCAACGCATGCCAGTTCAGCTGCTGCTTCAAACGCTAGTCTTATGTGCCGTTTTCCTGGGAGCCAATTCATTCCCTCCCAGGGAGCCGGCTCCAAGCATCTATCGTGGGCAGTCATGGCCGTCCGCTAACCAAGCGCGGTTCGTGCTGACAGATAAAAGCACCCGCTCGCGTCTAAATGAGCGCGTAAACCAAGCCTGTCACAAACCTGCGAAACCGCTTGAAGCAGTGCATCAGTCTACTTGAAGTTGTCACGTGTGTTTTATATAAGCTTATAATTATGACGTAGCTGCTAGACGACTGGAGACGTCCCCCTTTTCAGGCGCACTGTCAACGAAAGCGGGTCTCAGATAACCAGCTCGTTAACCCGCACCAGACGGGTAAGCCTCCATCTCGTACTCTCTTCTCCCACTCTCTGTAGGTTTGTGAAGTGGAGACGTCAGCTAATTCTCTGCTAAACGGTTTGTGTTTTATGAGAGGAGCTTGGAGCGCGGAGGGTCGGGGGTCGGACAGGGAAGGGAGAGAACGTGCGTGGTGTCAGGTTTAAGGGTACATTTACATCGAAGACGATTCAACTATTCATTAGCCTGAAAGTCGAGCCCCGTTCCAAGTTCGCGCTACAGTCTAATGACAAAAAAAACACAAAGAACCCCCACGTGTCTCAGATACCATTACAGACAAGCGATGCAGTGTAATTGTCTGACAATTGAGTACAAAACAAAGTTTAAAAAGAACAATACGGATGCAATAACGTATTTAAATGAGAAGTAATTGATGATTTTCCTAAAGACAACCTCCATTTTAATACAGCACAGAAGTGAATTGTGAAAGAACAGAAGGTTTTTATATTGTGCATGAAATGCATTTTTAATGTATGGCCTTGATCCCTTGATACTCATACATAGTAGGTAACTGGTTTGTATTATGCGCACGTTAGTACGGTAAGGTAATGTCACGTCTATACAGAAGGTCATTGGTTACAATTATGTGTACATTGGTGTGCTATAAGATAATGTATGCACGTATACAGTTGTTTGGCACAAGTTGTACATTAGTATGATGGTGCTCTTGCGAATCATTGTTAAGAACTATTCCTGTGCTTTTAAATAATGTAATATTGCAGTTATGGTCACTGTTAACCCCTATTGTGTAAACTAAAACCGCTTGATGTTTAATCACAGATGTGCTACTTGCTATTCTGTACTCAGTCTTGTGATGTGCACTTTATGTGCCTCGCACTGGTGTGTCTTTACTCTAAATCACTCTGGATAAGAGCTCCTGCCAAATAAATTAATTAATAAAAAAGGAAATGAAAAACTGCTGCTCATGAACCAAATGATCGATGAACTATCAGATCCATCAGAGAGACTCATAAAAAAACAAAAACAAAGCGACGCTAGGTGGACGGGGGTTGACGCTGCATTCTTGGCATGGGTGGAGCCCACAGGTGATCACGTCATCGGGTGAGCCGCGCAGTGCATCGTCCAGTTTCGAGAAGCCGGATCTCGGAGGTGCATAAGCAGCCTGGACATCTCTGTCCTGGGGTAAGCAGATGTAAATGTAAACACAGCCTCCTCCGCCGGATCAAACGGCAGTAAATCTGGCTCTTACTCTGGCAGAGCTGAGGCAGCCAGCCTGGCAGGGTCGGGGGACGTGGGACGAGCTGACAGCCTGAGATGTTTTTCACGGGCCTTTCTGAACACATGAATTGCGGAGGGTATTTGGGGAGGGAGTGGGAAAAATAAATAAAATGAGTCCAGAGGACGAGGGAAACACTTATACGATCGCCACTTTCCCGGGTGAGATCAGGGCCGGCTGTAGTGCTTTCTCACTTTTCTCACAGGAAAAAAAGAAAAAGGTGCGAGGAGGATATGAATAATGAATCAAAGGCCCTACTGGCTGCAGAGAGCTCTCGCTTGTCGCTCTCCCCTCTCCTCTCCTCTCCAGTGCTATGTTCTCCTGTCCTTTCCTCTCCTCTTCTGTCCTGTCCTGTCCTGTCCTGTCCTGTCCTGTCCTCTCCTGTCCTCTCCTGTCCTCTCCTGTCCTCTCCTCTCCTCCTGTCCCCTCCTCTCCTCCTCCTCAGCTCAGCCTGCAGGCAGTGTGGCGGGGACACAGAGTGATGGAATGTGTGATTTGTGGCAAACTGGAGCCAGAGGAAGATGTTTTGAGAGGGTGACTGTGTATATGTGTGTGTGCATGCGGGTGTGTGTGTTAGAGACAGGATATCTCTGGATGGCAGGTAAAGTGTGTGCAGGTAAAGTGTGTGGGCAGTGTCATGGAGCAGAGAGCTCACACTGAATAAACATTTCACAGACATTCTGCTCAAAACCCTCGAGGAGAGAGTGGCTGAACTTTACTGAGAGGGGAAGAGAGAAAAATCACACTCACACACACACATTCACACATACAGTACACACTCGCATACACTCGTGCACATAAACATGCACTCACATACACACACTCAAACACCGTGCACACATACAGTACACACTCACACACACACACACACACGTGCACACACACACACACACACACACACACACACACACACACACACATTCATTCACTGACACGCACACACATTCACACATACAGTACACAATCGCATACTCGCGCACACATGCATGGACTGAGTATGTGTAATGCACTCGTATATTTCTGGTAATGTATGGAAATGTATATTAAGAGTAGCACTTTAGAATCGAAAATTACTGTAAATAAGGCAGTCACTGTTGTTTTGTTTAGAGCAGTAAAAATCAGGGGGAGTAAATTGCTTTCCAATCTAGGATTCATTAGACATTTAAACTGAGGTTAAGAAAGTACATCTTTACCTTTCAACTCCATTTCTAAATAATATAGTGGTTGTTAAGTAAAAAGCTTATTACATTTTTTTCACTCCTCAGTTAGAACATCTAATTGAGTATAACCACAGTTAAGTAAAACAAATACTGTGTCTTGCTGTTGTTTTATCAGACAGTTCCCATTTACCTTGTTACAAAACACCCCGTCCAAACCCACAGCGGCCCACTTTCTGTCTGATTACAGCAGTATTGCCATACTTAGAGAGAACTTAGAGTGCAGGCCGTTTCAGATTGAAGTGAAACAGCCTGCGGGAGTTTGGGTGGGGCTAAACTGGACTGGGTGGAGTGGAGTCCCGACCACTACACGTGCCTCTTCTGTGTTCCTCTGGGGACGGGGGCGGGGCATGTGGGTTAGGGGATGGAGGCTATCCCTGAGACAAGGGCTGCATTGAAATACTTTCAAAATGCATCCACCCTACCTATCTTCCTTGTCCCCTGGTTTCCCTCTGGCCCAAAGGGGCAAACTGGCTACCATGACAGGGAACATGCAAATCGTTTAATAAATGAAGGGATTAACTGTGATCCGTCCTCGTTTGCCTTCTCTGGCAAAGGATACATCAGTTCGTAAGTGGTTTGGGATAACACGTCTGAATATCCCCAATGCTTGGCTTCCGACAAGTAATCGAAATGCCGGCAGAAAAGTTGATGCAAGAAGGGAAGGATACATTTAGTAAATGTAATGACTACAGATCACAAAGTGCCATATACATAAATGTATGAAAACATGAACAAACAGGCTGTAGAGATGGAAAGATAATAACAAATAAGTGAATAAAAGAAGCCTAATGTTATTAATTCAACTGCCGTTCAATCAAATGTTATTTGTTATAGCACTTATATATTATTGCATAATGGAATTGCCACAAAGCACTATTTACAATTAAAGTCAGATTCGGAACATGAAAACAAGGCAGCGCATATGTGCTGGAAGTTTCAATGTCACTCATGAACAATGTTGTTTCAGAATGATACTGGAGTGACAGAGGACGTCTAAATTCTTATGAGTTATTTTCTCTGTTCTCATTTCCTTGTCTCATCTCCTCCTTTCCTGCTTTGCTTCCTTGTGATGTGTTTTTGAGTCCGATAGTAAGTACCGTAAGGACACGGACACACACACACACACACACACACACACACACACACACACACACACACACACACGTCTCAGAGATGCTTACTGTAGCAAGGCATGAAGAGACTGCTGATATCACCAGGATGTGCCTCTCAAAGCCCCATTCAACTCATATAGTGTACATCAGAAGTTTAAGAGAGTGTGCTGCTTCACCTTTTATACATCAGGAGTTAAGGACAGAGAGAGAAAAAGAGAGAGAGAGCGAGAGAGTGTGTGTACAGCTTCTGTTTTGCTTTTTCAGCGCTTTCCAACTAGTTTTCTTCTGTAACTGGTAGAGCCCTGGGAGAAGCTGGCAGTGGATGGCAGAGATGTGCCGTTCCCTCTGTATGGGGAGCAGAGGTGATGGGGTGAACAGAGATGTGCTGTTCCCCCTGCAACAGACGCTCAGAGGAGAGTGGGAGGAACAGCTACTCCTCCAGCCGCCTCTGCCTCTGCCCCTTGGGCTGGAAGGACTGTCCCTGCCTGCAGCACAAAGAATTGCACACACACACACGCACACACATGCACACCTGTGCATACAATCACAAACGTGTGCATGCACTTGCACAAACACACTCATACGTACCCACACACACACACACACACACACACGTACTCAGACACATGCATACACACAAACACAAGCGCACGCACGCAAGCACTCACACAACAACAAACGAACACATACGCACACACACACATTCATCTCTCAAATAATGCACCATAACGCCCACGGACGCAGAAAATCTAACTGTGCGAAACATCGCAAGGAGCCCAGTAGTGTTCAATTGACAGGATGCACAGCTTTCGTTATTATTCAACTTGAACAAAATTGCAATTTTCTTTCTGCCTTACACCTGTCAAAATCACCTTGATCCTGCCGTGTATTTAGTAACAGAGAATGGAAAGTAAACCTCCATCGCACACAAATAAGGTCACCCATCCACCCATGCGTTCAGTGGTGGCAGCGGGGACCTGGGGTACTACCATGTAACAGCTGCAGAGGGCCTGCAGGGGGCGCAGGAGAGCAGCCATGTTTCAGCGCACCGCTCAGGGAAGAGGAGGCCGCAGAACAGGGTGTCCAATCCTATCTGCAAAGGACCGATGTGAGTGCATATGTTTTTTCCAGCCCAGCACTAACTCATCAGATTCAACAAATGTAGGTCTCGATTGAAGACCATGACTCGTTCGTTAGTTAGAATCAGGTGTCTTAGTGCTGGGGTAGAACAAAGGCCTGCACCCACACCGGCCCTTCTCGGATAAGATTAGAGACCCCTGCTGTAGAAGGTTTATATTACTGCTTATATGAGGCATACGCGTATGTGGACCCAGCTGAGGGCAAGTATGTTGTGAGAACTTGCTGTGTTTTTGAGAACATGGAACAATATCATTTGGAATGGCCATGCCAAACTCGTGTTCTTGTTTAAGCCCCTGCAGGGTAGCAAACAGACCAACAGACAATCTGACTCTACCAGAGGGAGAAACCAAGGCCATCCATTAAAAAGGACAGTCACACACAAGCTAAAACAATCTGAAATATATATGTCTGACAGGGCCAACGTTTTAAAAATATTAAAATTGTGCTCTGTTAATAATTAATACTGTTCAGAATCGTTTCAAAACCATACACACACACACACACACACACACACACGCCATCGAAAGCACTGTCGGTCTGCAGTGTTCGTAAACTGAGAAAACTCCCACAGCTCCGGGATCAAGAACAAACCGCAGCCCCACGAGACTGCAGAATACATTCCTTAAAGGCCAAAAGAGTTTACAATTAAATGAGCAAAAAGAAACACACAATGCATGAGGGAATGAGACGCTTTTCACAAGCAAGTAGGCCGTGTGTGTGTGTGTGAGAAAGTGGGTGCATGTACGTGTGTATTTATGGTGGTACTGCAATGCAGCAAATGAAAACAACTGTTTTGCAAACTGACAAAATATTATATACAGTAATAGTAACATGAATTTTAATAATTGACATCATTTTAATAATGACAACTAAAATAATAATTAATAAGATTAGCAATAAAATTAATTGCATTTAAAATTATATTTCTCATGGTCAGTCTGATGTATCAGTTAAATGCCGTATTGAGGACCCCACATATCGTCTCCAGGAACCCTGTTGGCCATCAGTGACCTTTGACCCTCCTCTGGTGACGTGATTCTCTCCGACCACAGAAAAAGTAAGTAAGTAAATAAATAAGAATCACAGCTGCCAACTGCCGCGAACAGCTGCAGGTCATCAAACGCACATCAGACGCCATCTTTACCGTCTGTGATGTGCGCCAATCAGCATTTCACAGGCTGTCAAACGCCGTCTAATCTGCTCCGCTACCTGGCAGCGTCAAAAAGGAACCGGTTAAATCGCACACGCAAAAGGCTCTCTTTCTAGTCCAAACCGCTCCTGACAGGAAAGGTGTCTTTACGCGGCAACATGAATTCTGCTTAAACACTTAGACCACTCTAATATCGGCAAAGCTCAAAAATCTGCTTTTATGTGTAAATTATCTTTTTATTCCTGTTATTACTATTCCTCATCATCGTTTTCTTCTTTGTGAGTTTTTTTTGGGAGGGAACTTGTAAACTGTACTGCAAACTTCAAAGTGAAACTCCCCGCGTGAGATGGGCCATTTCCTCCGCTCTACTGGAATGTGCCCTTTCCTACATGGACGATTCCGGCGTGTAATACACAATTACCTCCCATTTTAAGTTTAGTTTTGTGTGCGGAATGGTGGATTTCTCTCAATGCCCCCCCACGGGTCTACATCCAGCCCTGGCTCCTCATCCCTCCCTGGCTCCTGTTCTGTAGTGCACCAGCGCCATCTGCAGGCTGAGGGATGCGGCGCAGGAAAGAACTTTACTTGACCCCTTCACAGAGCGGTTGTCTCCAGTTTTCCGCCGGCTCAGTCTTAGCGAGAGGAGCACTGAAAAGGGCAGAATTTTATCAGGCTTTGAGCTGTCACACTCACTCCCCCTCTCTCTCCCTCTCTCCCTCTCTCACTTGTCAAACTTTAGAATCTTGGATGCCGGACTCATTACAGGGCTATAAACAAGCAGTAAAAGTCCACTTTTTTCATTTGTGTTTCTGTGCACTGATGAGGCAGTGTTGAGTTTCTGCCAGGTGTTTATTATTTTTTTTAATGCATCGGAAGCGCTCTTTTAACATTACCTAATTAGACGCTTCCCATTTTAACACTGAAATCTGCGGGTGGCAAAATGGAAGAGGACATCTAACGGTGTAGCGCGTCTCCTTCGCCCGCAGAATAGATTATATAATCAGAATCCATAACCCACAGCCCCGCGCATAATGACTGCACTAAGAACACTCCTGTCAGAACCAAGGTGACACTCTGCAGCACGTCTCTTTAATGCCATGCAGGACATACGGACGACAGCAGACAGCAGTTCTTCCTGGAATCTCCAGTTAAAATGTGCTCACTGTCCACCAACAGCTTAGAGATTCTGTCACGCAAAATGGCATTAAACCGTCAAATAGGAACAGAAAATGGCCGAGCACAGATACCTGTCCTTTCAGAAACTCCAGATGCGACCGAGAGATGATGCGTTTTTTGGCCGTGGCGTGGAGTTGCGAGTTCAAATCCTAAATGGGATAAAGCTGTTGCTCCTTTGAGCGTGGGTTCTCAACTTTGATTACTCTAGTGAAAAAGCCAAGCAGTGTAAATGGGATACAGGGGGATGTAATGTATAATAAATCTATAAGCATCTACTAAGTGGATGAGTAATCTAACCTAGTTTTTTTAAGTGCTGCAGTGCTGGGTCTACCCTGAGGATGGGAAACACACATTCACATATATATATAGTATATATATGTGTGTGTGTGTGTGTGTGTGTGTGTGTGTGTGTGTGTTTGACAGGCAAACAGAGGCCCTCCAGAGTCTGACTCAGTTATCTGCTCACCGATGCCTAAGCATTTAAGTACTGGTGAGTCTTGCTGCTGCAGGCCACTCATAACTCAAATGTACAGTGCCACCATTACTCCATGATGTTTACTAAGAGGCAGGAGGGCTCCGGGCTGCTCCACTCCACACAGCGGCCTGGCCTGGGCTCACACTCACACTCACACTGCCCTTACGAGACACAGCGGCCTAGGCTCAGCCTGGGCTCACACACACACTGCCCTTACAAGACACAGCCTGGGCTCACACTCACAGCCAGCCTGGGCTCACACTGCCCTTACAAGACACAGCCTGGGCTCACACACAGACACAGCCTGGGCTCACACACACACTCACACTGCCCTTACAAGACACAGCCTGGGCTCACACTCACACTCACACTGCCCTTACAAGACACAGCCTGGGCTCACACTCACACTGCCCTTACAAGACACAGCCTGGGCTCACACACACACTCACACTGCCCTTACAAGACACAGCCTGGGCTCACACTCACACTGCCCTTACGAGACACAGTGGTCTGGGCTTACACTCACACTCACACTGCCCTTACAATACACAGCCTGGGCTCACACTCACACTGCCCTTACGAGACACAGCCTGGGCTCACACACACACTCACACTGCCCTTACAAGACACAGCCTGGGCTCACACTCACACTGCCCTTACGAGACACAGTGGTCTGGGCTTACACTCACACTCACACTGCCCTTACAATACACAGCCTGGGCTCACACTCACACTGCTCTTACGAGACACAGTGGTCTGGGCCTTGGTTGTTTAATTCAAGTGTAGGACATTCACTCTAGAATCTTTAATAACCCATTTTTATCCCGGATATATTATAGCAAATACTAATCACATCAGTTTATGATAACAAAATTACATCTATAGTCATTTAAGATACTCTAATTTCAATAATTCTTATATAATAATAATATAATTAATGGTATCAATAATAATATGCAAGCAGCGGCAAACTGAGCCAATGGGAAGAAATATGTGCATAGAAACATTGTGTACAAATGATTTTACAAAATATTTGAAATCTTTAAACCAAATGTGCATTGCCTGGATTGCAGTGAAGGCAGAAGCCTAACCAACTGTGTGATTGCACAGATGAGCTTTTGAGTGCATCTATTGTTAAGGTGTTGAGAAAAAGATTTCAAAGCATAAACTGCAAATGAACGATAGGCAAAAACAAAATAGCCAGAACGAGTTCATGTTTCAATGTTGTCCATTGCACAACTCAAAGGCAACTCCAGTTTCCAGTAATGAAGTATATTTACTTTACTTGAAGTAAATTAAGTTCAATGAAGTTAATTACTGTTGTTAAGTAAATTTTTCTGCTAAGTAAAGTATCTGAGCCACAGAGAACCAGTATTTCCAGTTTTTACTTTTATTTTTTACTTTCACTAAATTACATTTCAAAGGCTACTGGGGTTAAAATTTTTTTACTTTTACTGGAGTAATATTTTATCACAGGATCTTTACTTTGAATCACTTTACTTTGAAAATCTTCCACCACTGATTTTCTGATGTTATTCTGTTAGATTTGAAAACAGCTACTTTATCAAGATTTAAACTTAAATAATATTAAGATTGAAAATGAATTGATCTCTATGTATGACAAAGCACTTGCACAGTGTGCAATGGCCAGATTTGAACCCACAACTGTTTGATACCTGGCACAACTGTTTTGTGTTGTTTGCCACAGTGCAGGCTCTTCAGCAATGGAATCCAGATTTAAATAAACTGCAAATAAATTAAATTGATCAACAATATAGTCTTATTACGAGCAAGATTCAGGCAAATCTATAAAATATAAATATAAAACTGCAAGTGCTTTGTCATACATAGAGATCATTTCATTTTCA
Source organism: Aldrovandia affinis (assembly GCA_029706075.1). Lineage (NCBI taxonomy): Eukaryota > Metazoa > Chordata > Actinopteri > Notacanthiformes > Halosauridae > Aldrovandia > Aldrovandia affinis. The sequence continues at coordinate 10,792,967 of JAINUG010000004.1, forward strand.
ATCTTAATATTATTTAAGTTTAAATCTTGATATTATTTATATGGATATTCCATGCAAATATAGCCTACAATATCTGGTAGCAATATTTCTTATGGAATCCATACAGTCACTGATAGAAATCTGAATTTTACAAATATGGCTGACAGTAGTGCATTCATACACAGGTTTTGTGCAAATCAGCCCTTCAGGTAATGAGAACACTACTTGATTAGCTCATGACAGCCATGGATTTAAAGCACAGTATGAAAACAGCATGGTTCCAGCACCTAATAATAACTATACAACCATGATACCAATAATAACAATGGTCATATAATAATAATGGTTATACATAAATATGCAATTATTCATATGATATTTGATAAGCTGCATCCAAGGTTTGATCATAGGACAGGCTTTATTAATACATGCAACAGAGCATTCAGATAAAAATGTTTAAAATGTGATTTTTTTAAATAATTAAGAATGCTTGTACTTTTAACATATATTTTTTTATAAATATGTATGGTTGCTTTCATGATTTAATTTACAGTTTTGTTTTATTTTATTCATTGCTATTTTGCCGTAAGAAGGGGATATACGTTTTCAAATGTGTTTGTGCATGTATTTTGTTTTGTTTATTTTTATTTTTTGATGTATACTTTTCTTTTTCTGCAGTTTATTGGGGACAGGTTTTGGAAATTAGCCTTTGGCTATAAACACTTAATTGAATGCATTGGATGCTTGTTTGTAATGTTGTAACAATGCTTTTTGCCATGTCCTTAGCAGATAAATAAATATTCCCCATTGTATTCATAGGCCTGCCACATCACAGCAACATATAGACTAGCTTGCATGTCCCCTGAATTGAGTTCTATCAGCTGACACTACTTTTCACTCCCCCACTACATAACTTCTCTCCCAGTTTGGAATACCCAGTCATGTATTAGTTCATTAATACTTTTATGCTCTTGAAAAAAATCACAAAACTGCCTGCTCACAGCACAGATGTAACGCTCCAGAAGATGAACCCAACTTCCTGTGAAAAGGGCTTTCACAGCCTGCCCCGTTGACGATTTACCGCCAGCTACGCCACATGGACTGGTGCCATCCAAGGCGTTTTTAATAAGGAGAGAGCGTCTGGCAGAAGAGGCCATATCAGGTTAAGTGCAGATTGTTCTGGCTCACTGGTTCCACCCAGGGCCTGTGTTCACTGAGACTTGTTAGAACCGTGACTCAAACTATTCCCCCTGCGAGCCACAGGCAGGGACGCACAGACATTCAGCACCAAAAAGGCGGAAGAGATCGTAATCCAAGAAGAGACAATGGTCATGGGCAAACTCTGCTCCCACCACAGCGAACCAGTGCTGGACCAGAGAAGGGGTAACTTGGTGGGCAACTTTGTCATGTGTGGGGGAGCGAATGGTTAAATAACACGCAGTGCTAACACAGGGACCCGAGAAGTCGTCCGCGCATGAGGACATTGGTTAACGTGGGAATGGACAGGAGGACGTGGATTTGGTTAACTTGGGGATGGACAGGAGGACGTGGATTCAGTTAATGTGGGGAGGGATGTGACTCACAATGAGGGCGATGGCACTCCTGTGTGTGCTCTCCCACTGGAAACAGCTCTTGATGTACTGTAAGGTGTAGAGCACAGCGCGAGTGATCTTCCTCACGCGATACACGTTGCGCGCCAACACCTGCACGGAAACAATGGTCAGCGGTTAGAACCGCGCAGTCACGTTTGTCATTCAACAAACCTTTTAAGAACGGTTTCATAACATGTAGCAAATACAATATTCATATCAGTGTTTGTGAAAAACAACCCAGTCAAATAAAACAGCACAAGAATAAGAATGTAAATGTAGAAACAAAAACGGTGTCCAGCACCAATGCTGTAGTTTTTGAAGGTTATGAATTGTGATGCAGTCAAATAACCAAAATATATTTTAGCATGCATGTTAATACTGTTAGTATGGCATGTAGGGATGATTATAAAAAACACAGACCTTTTTGGAAAACTTTGGATTATCCTCCATGAATTTAGTCTCTTTAGGCTTGAAGGTTTTGATGCTTGCACGGACCTGAAAACAAAAATATTTCACAGGCACTCAGCCATGACCTAATCACTTACTGTACATTTTGTTTCAACAAAGCTACGCTAATGAAGTAAACTCATTCATTAATTTTCCTATAGGAAACACGTTTAAAAAAGCATATATGCACTACATATAAATAAAACACTGCAAATAGATTGCACCACTGGATATTGCAGCATTAAAATTATTAAATTGCATAATACTATATAAACATCAAGATCTGTGTGGCATGAAACACACACACACATGCACATAATATATGCACCTACCGTATATACAGTACCCTCCAAAGTTATTCACACCCTTGATTAAGCAAATGAGCAAAGGCAGTTGTATAACCAGTGTAATAATGCTTGTATGCTCAAAAACATGAAAATTATATTAATTTATACTAATAATTTCTCAGAGAAATATATTGTTAAACAATATTTTAGCCATGGGAGGCCACAATACAGTTCCCTAAGATTGAGATGAACTTAGAAAAGTAACATGTTAATGCAGATTTAATTTGGTTGGATTTTATTTAAAATAATTATTAGGGGGAATAATTGTGACATCTTTTTGTGGAAAAAATATATTACCTGTTAAATAAAATATTTCCCTCTGAGCAATTGCATTAGTACAAAAGGATATAATTTGCCCATTTTCCGAAGCATACAATATAGCTCATTATCTCTATTGTTTGTTTTATACAGCCTTCTTTGCTCATCTTTATCAAGGGTGTGAATAATTTTGGAAGGTACTGTACATACACAAAGCATGCCAAAATGCATTATTTAAATTCATGGGCAATTCTTTGCCAAAGGCAGATGCCGACAGTTATTGGCTTCGCCAGTTTGATTGGTTAATCTTTTGACCATCTGTTCCGTGGGAAGGGAACACCGCCTCCCTGATAGGCCTCTCTGTGCGGCCCGTAGACGGCCGGGGGAAACACGGGGTGCCACCATCTTTCACACAACTCAATCTGCCTCCGAGAGTTCAGCACTTACAGGGTTAAACAACACCTCCAGCTCCAGAGTTATGCTGCCTTTCAATGGCCTCTCTAGATCCTCTTTCTTCAACAAGTAGGAGATCTGTTGACCGTTGTGCACCTGTGGTATCACGGAGGGACAAAAACCAACAACAGAATCACTGTGTATATATGAATGCCATCCATCTCAGGTGTTGGTTAAAAACCAGAACTTTACTTTGAACTTTCACATGCACAATACGATTCAACGTCACTTACGGAAAGCAAAGGGATGGCCACTCTCCCCAGGAAATCTGGTGCTTTGTCGCCATCCTCGTCGTAGATGGTCACCTCCAGAGCCTCGTGGATGTCTTTGACTGGGCTGTGAAACAAAACAAATGAAATTAATTCGTATTCTCAACTAACATTCATCGCTTCCCAAGACGGAATCTCTGGGCCCGTCCTGTTCACGGTGCGCACACTGTACACGTGAAAAGGGTTTCGATTCAGTCAGGAACGTAGAGTGTTCGTTTGTACGGGAAAGGCTCAATACGCTCACTGACAAGGTAAAGACTTTGTTCCACTCTGGTTTGAGGCTCTTGTAGAGGGTGTGAGTTCGCAGTCTGTCGTTCCCCAACTCCAACACGCAGAAAGGGTCACTCTTCCCTGCGGAGGTCAAAGAAAAGAAATGAGGTCTCTCCAGGTGACCTCGCAGCCCTGCCAGCCTGGTCGAAGGTACAGGAGGCGCCGTACCGTTCAGATCAGCCGCCAGGAGATCCGTGGCCTTGATGACCTTCGCCTGGAGGAAGCCAACGTCCCGCATGTTCTGGAACGAGTTCCTCAGATTCTGCGCGACAAATAATCAGGACATATTCGGTCTTCTGTCAGCAGGTTTACTTCTGTAAGTCAGTCCTGAACATCTGGGAGGAGCCTGCCTTTTATTTAAAATCAGTTTTGGTATATTATTTCCTTAACAGCTTCATTTTTGAGAGGTTGCATATAATTATACAGTTGTGCCACCTTAATAGCGGTACAAAGGTCTCTTAATCCTAAAATATAATTTATTTTTACATCATGTGAACTAGAACTCAGTACAAAAATGTTCAGAAGCAAGAAAAAATTAAACGAGGGGGATCAATTCAATGTCTTTGAGATATCTTGAGCAGGGTTTGGGAGGGAATGTGGGGAGGGCGGGGGAGGAAGGCCTCGGGGGGGGGATACATACATATTTCTCCAGATGCATCTCCCTCTCGCGGAGATCGTCCAGAGGAGGGGCACAGATGTCGGAGATGGACACCCCCGTGCAGGGTGTGACGGAGACCAGGAACACCAGCCTGCCCTTGCCGTGACCCAGAACACGCGTGTACAGCTGAGTCGGCCCCATGGGCACGCGTGACAGATCCACGTCACACCTAAGCACAGAGAACGGGCTACGCCGTTACACTCTCAGGAAGGTATAACAATAACAATAATCATAATGGTAATAAACTCCAGACGGCTGGATCAGAAGCCGTCCAAGCAACCAAAAACATCTTTCATCTTAAGGATCGTCAAGGATTTCATTAATTTTCGGAGAAACTTAAAATAGCCGTCAGTGAAAACTGTTCCAAAATCATCCGAATAATGCTGAAATCATCTGAGGAGTGGGCCAGCGGGGCCACAGAAACACAGAAACCCGTTAAGCACAGAGGAAGGGAAGGAGCCCGTTTACATTTAGGCATTTAGCAGATGCTATCATTCAAAGCGACACAGCTTACATTTTTTTTAATACAATCCATTTATACAGGCGAATATTTACTGAAGCAATTCAAGTTAAGTACCTTGCTCATGGGTACAATGGCAATACCCCACCTGGGAATTGAACCTGCAACTTCTGGATTTACGTGCCAAATTCCATAACCATTAAACTACACTGCTGTCTCTGCTGCAGACACTGCACAGGGCAGCAGAGACAGGGAAACTCACACTCCTAAGCACTCTTCGTATTTCCTTCCCTCCTTGGCCAGAACCTCCACCTCCAGCATATCTGGCCCACCCTGGAACTGGTTGAAGTCGAAGTGCTCTCTCCACTGGGGGTTGGCCTGCCTGCACAGGTTCTGGGCCAATGAGAAAAGGAGGGATTTACATGGGATCGGGGCTGATTTTGTGTGTTTGCCTCTGTGCTCTCTCCCTGGGGTGTAAACACTTGACAGGACCCAATTAGAATTAGCTTTGTTAAACAAACACTACAAACACAAACTACAAACAGGATGCTGCCATTTTGCAAACTGATAACACAAGAGCACAAACCCACTGACAGACATCGACTCGGCGGGATTACTGGGGTTGGAGAGGAGGCGTGGGGCACACTGCAGTCAGCAAGCGGAGGAGCAGTGCATGCTGGGTAGGCAAATCACAGGGAGCGATAAGGAACCAAAAATGTGACCACAACGAGAGTTGGTGGAGTGCAGTGGAGGTCCTGAAACCCAGTCCAATGAGGGCGTTCTTCTGTGAGTCACCTGAACGGGGATGCGGTCACTATGCAGTGCGCTGGGCTCCAATACCTGGAGCCGTGAAGGAGGCGCTTCACCTGAACTGTCCCAGTGACAATGTGGCTGTGTGAAGGGCTTCTGAGTGTGTGTGCCCTGGGAAGACTGTCAGCTCTGGAGAATGACATCTGCTGAGGTCATGATGTAATCATGTAAAATAGGTGCAGGGAGAGCGTGTGTGTGTGTGTGAAAGAGCAATATAGAAAGAGATTGAGAGGAGAGAAAGAGAGAGCAATGGAGACAGGGAGAGAGAAAGAGAGCAAAGTGAGTGTGTATGAGACAGAGTGTGTGTGAGAGCTAGAGAGAGTCAGTATGTGAGAGAGTGTTTGAGAGAGTGCAAGTGAGAGAGAGAGAAAGTGTGCGTGAGAGAGAGAGAGAGAGCGGGAAAAGGAACAGTGAGGATGCATTACCTTGCTCCTGAACTTCTGGTCTCCCAGCCTGAAGCGCACAAACACGTCCCCCTGACCGCCCTCGGGAAGGTCCTGCCCCTCCACCAGGGTGACGCCCACCACCGAGCTCCACAGCTGGTTCTTCCTGAGTGCGTCCGAGAGCTGGCGGATCTGAGGGGGCCCAGCTGCCTGCAGCACAGAGACAGGCGGGGCGGGGGCGAGTGGAGGACGGTGTGTGTAATGTAATATAAATGTAAATGTGTGCGCATTGACAAGTTCACCTGTGACTCCTGTATTTATAGCGGCTTTGGCTGTGTTCGTAACTGGCCCTGATTCGCACGGCTCCCGCAGTCTTGGCCTAAGGCCCCTACAGGGCCGGCTAAAAACGCCAAGGCGCTGGCGAGCGCTAGTTAGGACAGGATGAGGGACCAGAGCTGAGCTGACCGGCACCATAAGAGAGAGAGAGGACAAGCGGCAGTGATTGGAGAGGAATCCATGGGCGAGGAGATCTCCGTGATCCTGCGCATCGCCCCGTCCCTCCATCAAGCGTTCAAAGGAGCAAGGGATGACCTCCCTCTCCCTCTGCCCGATCTCCACTTCTCCCACTGGACTAATATGGAATAAAGGATAACACCTGTCTATAAATATCCATCCTCAAATTACACAAATAAATAAACAAGGTGGAGGATCCAGAGGGAGAGAGAGAGAGCGGGCAGCCAAGCCATGTCATCCCCAGAGTTTATTTTGGAAACGCTTGCATCTCGCCGGCCAATAAAACAATTCCACTTTAGTGGCGAGAGGCCCCCTAAGAGAGCCTATTTTGGGCTCTAAAAAGAGGCCGGGATTGACTCCATATGGAGGAACAGCATGGGGCGAACGAGGGGAGGGTTTGGGGAGGGGGGACGAGCTCGAACCCACGGCCCGTTTGGCTGGGTGTGCAGCTCCAGCCATCGACAGCTGCAATATCACACCCCGACATCTGGAATATGGCTCCTGTACGCCTCTGGGAATTTTGGATTTCTGAAATCACATCTCAACCGCTCAGAAGAGCACAGTGCACAGTTCTGCAGAGGCAGGCCTGGCAGAACGCTACAGCAAAGGGATCAAATGGGAACATGGACATAAGCCTTATATTTGGGGAACTGCAGAGGGGCTTAATGCATGTTCGCAGAAATCAGCTTTGAGCTGGAGCTGTGCAGGTCCAATATTACAATAATAATAATAATTAATTAATCAATCATCATCATCATATATTTTATTTGGAAAACCTTTTTAAAACCCCCAATCAGAAAATATCAATGGGATGACAATAATTGTCAACAGACAACATGATGTATTGTACACTGTAACATCAATGCATGACATATTACATTTCAATGTAAATGATTACTGGTTACGTAGCTCATAATGTATATTATTATTGGTTAAGTAAGTAACCCATATTATTTGCATATGTGCTAAATGGCATATATGCTAAATGGCATATATTATATTATATTATTAAATGGCATATATTATATATTATATTATTATTTTGCTGCATATACATATTATATATTATATTATTATTTAAGGCAGCTGCATTTATATCATGAGCTTAATATCAATCATTTTTTTGAATAAGCATTTTTCAGGGAACATCTTTGTTTGTACACACTGACCACGTGCAAAGCAAAAGATCCCTGCGAGGTGTCGTGTTTGGTACAGCAAAATACGTCCAAACAGCCACTTTCCCTAGGGCACGGTCGAAACTCTCCAAACTTGTGTCGTTAAACAGACGTTTATTTCCAGTGCATCAGTCAAAAGTACATTATTTCTCAAGCAGATATCCAGGAGTATGACCCCACCCGATCTATTCAGAGTTCCCATGTTTCTGCCATTCCATAATGACTCTGCCAGCGCAGGGGAGGCTTATCGCACGCGTCCTTCCGCCTGTCTGTCTGTCTGTCTGCTCATCTACGGCCCAAATAGACGGAAACTGCATCGTCTTTCTCATTTCAATTAAAATCAAATTGAAATTCATCTAGCCATCTACCCAGAGATTAAAGAGAGGCAGATGCATAGGCGGGACCACGCGCTGTACAATAAACGCACCGCTAGGATAATGAAAGGATCTTCAGTCCAGGAAAACATTTTAACTGCCTCCCATTTCAACCTAAATGAATTAAATTTATCGTTTATTGCTTAGAGGAGAGAACACCAAGATTAAACACTATCTGCTGTAAGCTCAAACAAGGCTCTGCTCCTTTTTTCTGCTTAATTAAAATGCAAATAAGAGCATATGACATGTTTAGATGGCTGTAATATATTGTTTAAACAGACTGCGGTGTACAGCCTTAGACAAGAGAGCGCTGAGGCAATTTATTGTGCTCACACTTAGCGACTATTATAGCTTATAATACAACTGGAGAAATGACAATTTCTTTCAGAGCATTGTGATGCTATGTACTCACTCTACTTTACATCAATACAGTGTAGTTAACTTTTTTCCTTTATCCACTGGAGTACTGAGGATGTACTGCCCCCTTGTGTTGAATAAAATTAATTGCAGGAAATGTAACGTGGTACCGCACATTCCGATCTTTAGTCGACTAAGCGTTTGGTCTAATGTCTCACCTTAATGCTTCTTTTCCGCCTGGGCCACCTCTTCACCAGGAGAATGCCAACAAGAACCAAAGAAAAAAAACATCAAAAAATAGGTAAAAAGTAGAAAAACTTTGATCACTAAGATCAAAAAGTACCTACAGTCATTCTAAAACAGTAAATTTGTTACAGGTCCAGAAGTAATGTGTCCTTACGGGTCTTTTAGCCTCTGCATCTCTCACTGACAGATTCAAGTCGATCAAAATGTTGCCCATGTCGTCTTCAATGCTGTTGGGGTCCTCTAGGGCGAGCGACATCTCACAAGTTCTGCAGAGAGAAACGGTGTTACCTGATAAGGTGGCCCTAGACCACAGGTGTCAAACTCATTCCATCGAGGGCCGAGTGTACGCAGGTTTTTGTTGCAACCAGTGCACTACACCAGGTGATTTCACTAATTAGCTCACCTCTTCAACCAAGGAGGGAACCTAATTGAAATCACCTGATGTAATGCATTGGTTACAACAGAAACCTGCACACACTCGGCCCTCGATGGAATGAGTTTGACACCCCTGCCCTAGACGGACAGAATTATGGGAGTACATCTGTGGGGAAAAGGTTCTGAAGTTGTGACATCAAAATAAGGGGATGACAAAATAACAGGGTGTCAGAAGATAAATATATCAGGACCATGTCTCTAATACCCGAGGACCTCCAGTGCAAACTAAAGGCAAACTCTCACATTCTCTACACATTTATACTCTTGCTGGCTTTCCATGGAGAAGTCCTAGCAAAATGAATTTCTCAATCTGATACAAGGTTTACTTTAATTTGATTATTGACTAACTGATTTGTTTTTGCTTGCTTGCTTGGTTTATTGATGGATTAACTGATTCAATGATTGCCCGCCTGATCAATTGACTATAAACTCATTTTAACTATGATTATTAAATAAATAGACTTGTATCAGTGGCACATATTCTGTTGGCCGTATTACATTTTAATTTACTGCCTATCTCATATGTCTTGTGCATGCTGTGAGACAGGAGAGAGAGAGAGAGAGAGAGAAAAAAAAATTCCCAACATTTGAGATGAGAAATGATTTTCATGTTGTAATTTTCAATATATTAATACTAAACACGACAGAAAGACCCTAAACTATGTATGTACTTGTGTTACAAACATAAATACATAAATAAAACTGGCAAAAACCAAGTTCTTGAACAGACAGAGTCTGTGTCAGAGTGTGTGTTTGAAGGCGAGTGGAGGTGTCATGCGCACTTGTCCAGTTCAAGCTCAGCCAAGTTGACACTGCTTGAACCCATGAAGTCATCAGTGGTCAGGTCCCGGTCGTACACCTTCACCCAAAGACAAAAAGAAACCCATTTACTACCATTAGGAGAAACTGCATTACTAACTACCACGATTGAGTACTTTTGAGCAGTTTTTATTATGAAGAGAATCTTAAAAATGAAAAAGTCTGTTTCGCTCTCTCTGTCCATGTCTACTCCTGTTTAAAGAAGTAATAAGACCACACTGGCTGCACTCCAGTCTTGGGACTGAATTCCTGGTTGCACACCTTACCTGGTAATGGCAGGGTAATGTGTAAATTTGTGTAATGTCACCACAGTTATAATAAACTAGTTTATAATCAGTGTGTCTTTCATACATCGGTACACACACGTGTCTCCAACTGAAACAGCCCTGTTCCACTCTTTAGCGCCACAGACTGCAAACTGAAAACACCGTAAACACCAATGTTTATGTTTCTCTCTCTCTATGCTGTTTAGATTCAGCACAACTCACCCTGAGGTAGAGACTCTGCTCCAAGTCCTTGATGGCAAAAGAGAAGGATTCGTTCCACGTGGGGTTGAGGTTTTTGTAGACAACTTTGCTTTTGTAAAACGTCTTTCCGTCTAATTTGAATTTGACGTAGGGGTCACTTGTGCCTATGGGGGGAAAGAATAAATAGAAAAGAAACATTGATATGAGTCTTAAATCAGTCCACTTGTGATCCGTTGATGGATGGAATTATTGTCAGACTTGTGACAAAATGTGTTTGATAACAGTATGAAAGAGTGTCTATATACTCAGACCTGCACACTCTCTCACACGCACACACTGCTGTCAGGAAACGGCTCAATTTAATGTGACACATTGACTCAAAGACTGCTGTGCTCATCAGCACGCCCTGCTTGTTAACCAGAGAGGTGTTTTCCTTGGTGGGTGTTAGCATGTTTGTGTGTGTGTGTGTGTGTGTGTGTGTGTGTGTGTGTGTGTGTGTGTGTGTGTGTGTGTGTGTGTGTGGGTGGGTGGGTGTGGGGGAGGGATGTGTGTGGGTGTGGTGAGTGTGATGGCGAGAGAGACAGCATGTTCGTAAGACAGAATGAGTGAGTGTGTGTATGTGTGTGAGATATATTGAGAGATAGTGTGTGTGAGAGAGACTACGTGTGAAAGAGTGAAAAGAGAGAGCATATGTGAAAGAGAGAGAGAGAGAGAAGAGAGAGTTAACTCTGTGTTAAAGCCATTCTCAACCGACAGCATGGAGTGTGAGCAGCATGCTTGTTAATAAGAGAAGATGGCTGTTTCACTGAGTGAATGGCGTGAATCTCCTCCTTAAAGCACAGCCCTCAAAACCAGAGAAACCCCTTTCTACTGGGGTGTGGGAGGGGGCACTTTGTTTCTGCTATGTTGGGGAGACTTAAAAATAAAAGAAACCAGCATAGCTTAATTTCTATGGATGGATATGGGAAAGTGCTTTAAAGAAGAAGGTGGTGGGGGGCCTAAACCGGAGGATAAAAGCTCTGTGGGGACCAGCTGTCTGGCCCGTCACCCCCACCCCCCACCCCACCCAGAGAGCCAGGCCCCACACCAGCTCATCCTGGGCAGGGCCTGACAGGGGAAAACCTCCAATCAACTTGACAGGAATATAATGTTGGAGAAATTCTTCAAGAGTGGGGGTGGGGGGGGGGGTGGGGGGTGGCATGATTGAAACGGTGACGTCTGGAGTGAACAGAGAAATCGGGTAGAACAAAAACCCGAGAGAGCAAGCGCAGGCGGCCGGGGGGGTGGGGTGTCTTTCAGGAGGCGCAGCAGTGGCTGGTGTCGGGCTCAGGCAACCGCACCAGCTGTCAGGCAGACAGAGGGCCCGCCCTGCAGGAACCGTGTCTGCTGAAGGCTGCGTAACAGTGCCATCCTGTCAACAGAAGCAACATCTCAAACACGGAGGGAGCGGCTTGGCGCCATGGTTACGGCAGCCGAACCGCTTGGCGACTGTAGTCACACCAACAGAGTGGTTTGGAGTCATGGTTACAGTGGCGGAAGAGTTTGGCGCTCGTGATGCCATGGTTACAGAGCCAGACTTCTAACCACAAGGATGCAGATTCCACAGCAGAGTTAATTAATTATAGTATGACTATAATATTACTGTATTCATCTAATATGAATGCATCGGTATGAAATATAATATATTTATATTGAATGCGCAAAATACGTACATGAATAATGTAATAAACCATGCCAGTCAAGGGGCTGCTAATATGACATGCGGAAGGTGGAAATCACATGACGCTGTCGTTAAAAATCGAAATCTCGTAGGTATAGTAAGAATAATTATGCCTGTAAATTTAACGGACCACCACCTAAATCGTTTTGAAAAAAACGTATGCAATAATAAATGCAGTTCTATATGTTTGATATAAAAGCAGGTTAGACCAGTCAAAAAAACTGACGTGTACATGCGTTTGAAAACTGCACTACAAATAACAACCACACGATGTCATGGTTTCCCCACATTAAAGCATACTGATTACGGAGCCTCAATTTCTGGTGATAAATTCAACTGCACAGAAACAATGACCAATCAATCATTCAATCAATCAATGTCACTCTTAACGTATCAGTAGTGTCTGAGAAAATGCTATGGTCTTATTCCTGAAAATAAATGTATGAATCAATGGAAAAAAATATTATTTTCCTCAGACATGTAGAAAGCTAAAGCCAGATAAAGAATGAAACTTAATGGTCATAGCCTCTCCTAAAGAACAGCTGGGACTGTTTGCTCATTAACTGCCAAGGATATTGAGTATTCCACATTACAAAAAATGCAATACCTATAATGATAGAATGTATAATCATTTTATTACATAATAATCCATAGTTATGCTTCATACCCTTCACCATTTGTGCATTGTTGGGATATGGGCTGAAAATATGGGTCGAAAAAAGAAAGTGATTCTGTTTGGAGGCCCCTCATGGTACTCTGTCTGGTACTCGACTGGCCTACATACTGCTCTCAACCTGGCCAGAGATACAGGTAGAACCTGCTTGTCTCCTCAGACAGCCCAAGTAAAGGAACGGGTGTAGCCGTGCAGTGAAAATAGGCCAAGTTGTCACTGCTCAAGGTAAACAGGTTTCAGCCTTCGCATAACACCTTGAAATGCAACTGTCAAATGCAAATGGCCACAATCTCTGAAACTGGAACATTCTCACCAGCTCTATTAGGAATGACAACAACTGAGACGATTAACCTCAGTTAAACCAAAAAACCCATCTTTTCAGCCTGGTCTATTCGTAAATTTTTTACATTTCTTTATTTGTTCCAGATTTTTTCCCATCTTTCTCCCAATTTAGTGGCGAATTATACCCTCAATTTCTTTCAATTCACCCTCCCCCACGAGCCCGCCGTCCGTCACTATGGGTGAAGCTAATACCCCAAAGCCAGCAATAATCCGCCTCCTCTGAGACGGAACTTGCCCACCTACTTTCTATGGAAGCCCTTCCGCTCCTCGGCAAGCTTGTGCCGGCTCTCCCTCCCCCCTCCCCCTGGGGCGGATAGCAAAATGCCACCCCGATCGGGGCTCCTGGCCAGAGCCGGACTGGCACAGTCAGGTTTCGAACTGTGGCAGCAGTAAGCAACTTGCATTCCAGGCGAATGCTTAGGCCGTTACGCCACCCGAGGTCCCGCCCGTAACGGTTTTAACATGGTCTTTTGTAATGTTTCTAACGTGTGGATTGGGTACATTACTGTGTCTACTCTTTTTTCAACCTTAACATCCTTATGCTACCGTATGTCTTATTGGTTTTATTTGTTGACATTCTCTGCACAGCAACCTTGGGTCTACAAAGGTGTTCTATAAATACAGTCTATTACTATCATCATTAAAACAGAGACCCAATGAATAAGAGTTTCAATTCTGTCTGCATTAGGCCTACTGTAGTCAGCAGCCATGCTGCATAGATAGTTAAAACATACAAGTGTGAATGTAGGGTGAAGAAAACACAAAGCTGTATGGGCTATGTATGAGGCTGGATATTCAATTATTTGTGGTTCTGTGTGGCTCAGTAGGTACAGCACGGCACTGACAGCGCTTAGGTTGTGGGTTCAATTCCCACTGGGACCACATATATTGAAAAATGTATACATTCACTACTGTGAAGTTGCTTTGGATAAAAGAGCCTTCTAAATTGCATATTCATAAATTGCATAAATTCAACCATGAGGTCACTAATTGATTACTTGGATCAGTATTAAAATACTTATTAATTGATCAATTTCATCAGTTCTCTTCTTTTGTGAACTGTGGTTCACAAGAACACCATGTGCCATTCAGTGACCTGCTGAAACGGCTGTACAGATATACTGCAAATTACAAAATTTAACAGTGTCCTCACTCAAAGCACGCAGAAAATGCTAAAGTGCATGAGTGTGTGTATGTGTGTGAGCAGGTGTGTTGGTGTGTGTGTGAGCGTGAGTGCAGGCATGTGTGCGAGTGAATGAGTGTGTGTGAGTGGGTGCATGAATGTGTGTGTATGTGTGTGTACATGGGTGTGGCCTACTCACCGCAGCGATCCCGTATCACCAGGTTTATGCCCTGCTTCAGAGTGATGGTGAGGAGATAGAAGGTCTTCTGCCCTGGGGCCAAGGCCACCTCGCCAGCCACCTTAGATGCCTGCGGAGAGACAAGCACCTTTATTAGTTTTCTACACATTCTCGCATTTCTTCATTCTTTCTCTCCAAGCATATAATTCACTCCTTTTGTTCTGCTTGACTTACTACCACACGTGTAAAAGTGAAACATTACAACACTGTTGATCTGCAACTGGGAAAAAGCTTCACTCTTCACTCATCAGCCTCACTGCCTATAAAGTAAGGTGATGTCACACCACGCTCTTTACTTTCATTGCCTACATTTCAGTTTACATTTTCTTTTACATACAATCCATTTATACAGCTGGATATTTACTGAAGCAATTCAGGTTAAGTACCTTGCTCAAGGGTACAATGGCAGTGCCCCACCTGGGATCAAACCTGCAATCTTTGTGTTACAAGCCCAGTTCCCTAACCATTATGCTAACATTGCCGCCCAATATTCTGTGTTCAGTGCATTTAACCTCTTCCTGTAAGCCGTGGTATGGCACCGACGCCATGAGAATTAGTATAAATCACACTATTATTCATTCTAATTGTTATTTACATTTTACATTTGTCATTGCCTTAAAAAGTGTTTAATGAGTAATGAGTCTGGGAAAGGAAAATGCCAATTTTCATCATCTTAGAATACATTTTCCTTTCATACCTGTGCAAGAAGTGCCATTTTATTGTTTAAAAAAACATACAGTATGAGTGGATAAAAACATGTAACCACTTGGGATCCATTTTGGGACACCAAAGGACACCTGGGTCCTGTTTATAGAAAAAATATTGGAGAATTTGATTGTTTTTAAATATTTGTATCCAGTTTTGGGGGTATGGACCTTATTCACTTCGCGGCCATATTGGTTAGCTCTGACGTAATTGGTTGGGTAGATGCGGAAGTACCCATTGAGTTCAATACAAAAATATAATTATAAAAATGCCACTTCAAGAACGGAAATTGTCAAAACAACAGGCATAATACACTATCGGAATTACAAACTCATGATTACCAGACTCCGATAGTTTTTTTTTCACCGCCCATAGTTTCGTGTTTTTAAAGCGAAAAAGAGGCTTGGTTCCATGGAACAGATTTTTGCTCACTGTTTTCATAGCGATCTACGAATGTCTTCCTACTGCTGCGCCCCGGGTGCAAGTCCTACAAAAGGAGGGAATCTTGCAAAAATAAAACCGAATGATTACCAGACAGATCGTTTTCACCGCCGTAGTTTCGTGTTTTTAAAGCGAAAAAGAGGCTTTGTTGGGTAGAGAAACCCGACCGGAAGTCATACATGGAACTGATGACCGTAGTAGCCTACGTTAGCTAGCTAACGTTAGCTATAGCTATTTGGCCAACTAGCTTACGTTATCTGACCAGCTATCAACCCAGAAGTGGTCGTCATTATCTCTGTTTGTGTGTATTAGCTAAATCTACTATATTAGCCTACGAATCACCTGTCAGTTTGTTGACTTATTCACGCTAGCTATTCTGACAGTATGACTTAGCTGCCATTTGCTAGCTAGCTAAGTAAATTAACATGACGCTGATGGTAAGTTGCAAAAAAATAGTTTAACGTTAACGTTACATATGAACTAGCTAATATAGTAGATTTAGCTAATACACACAAACAAAAATCAGTTCCATGTATGACTTCCGGTCGGGTTTCCCTACCCAACAAAGCCTCTTTTTCGCTTTAAAAAACACGAAAACTACGGCGGTGAAAACTATCTGTCTGGTAATCATTCGGTTTTATTTTTGCAAGATTCCCTCCTTTTGTAGGACTTGCACCCGGAGACGCAGCAGTAGGAAGACATTCGTAGATCGCTATGAAAACAGTGAGCAAAAATCTGTTCCATGTATGACTTCCGGTCGTGTTTCCCAACGGAACCAAGCCTCTTTTTCGCTTTAAAAACACGAAAACTACGGCGGTGAAAAACTATCGGAGTCTGGTAATCATGAGTTTGTAATCCCGATAGTGTATTATGCCTGTTGTTTTGACAATTTCCGTTCTTGAAGTGGCATTTTTATAATTATATTTTTGTATTGAACTCAATGGGTACTTCCGCATCTACCCAACCAATTACGTCAGAGCTAACCAATATGGCCGCGAAGTGAATAAGGTCCATTAGATACAGCAATTATTTATCTGGAATCTTCTATGGCTTTAGAGGGGAAAACCATCATATTAGTAGGGCGTAAACAATTTTTTAACATTTATTTGACATTTTCTGTAGATATAAAGTGCATCATGAGTCTCATAGGTGTCACATTTGTAGATGCTGACACTTGATTCCTGACAATTGATTTGTACAACTGTCTACTTCACATCAAGCCCTCAACCATGTCTGTGCAAGGTGGACTTTAGGAGGTATTAGGCTTGGTCTTGTAGTAGTGAAAAACAGGCGGAAATAGCCATTTTTTGGCCTTGACACAAAGGGATTAAGTCCAGTTAGTTTCTGGAATTAAATACACAGACTTTCTATACTGGTGAACTGTGTTTTCTTCCTCTTCCCCCCTGACTTTCCCCCTTGGCACTTTTACTGTCATGCTGCCTGCCAATCACGAGGGAAGGATTCCCCCGCAGGCCCGCCTGTATTCCGCCCCAAAACCACATGAGTAGCACGATTGTGGTATGCCAGCAGAATGCGGTAATGACAGCTCTTACACGGATGAATGATCTTGGGCGGACTGTGATTTGTGATGCATACCATACAGGGGAGAGAGACACAGGTGACACACCCTGCCCCATATACCAAGATCTCTGCTCCCATGCAAAGCTGTCTCATGGCCAAGCTGGCTATTCCAATTCACACCTGCCTCTCAGGGGACTGACAGCAGCCAGATCTAAGTACAGCACGCTATAATGTATGGTGCGGTACAGCATGGTCTGTGCTCTCCTCCCCCTCACACACCCCCCTAAAAGCAAATTCTCTAGGTGGCATAGGTGAAATTCTTTACATATTATTAGATTATTTACATTGTTGGATAATTGCTGTTGCAGGTTGCTGTAAAAACCTTGCTCAAGGGTGCAATGGCAGTGCCTTTGAACCTGCAGCCACCTGGGTTGCTGTAGACACTGTGCAGTTACTGTAGACACTGTGCAGTTGCTGTAGACACTGTGCCTTTGAACCTGCAGCCATCTGGCATGCCCAAAACATACTGGAAGGTTGCATCTGCAACCGTGAGAGACCAAGCCAAAGTGGTAAATGTGCTATACTAATACAATGTATTATCATCATCCTCCTCCTTGTGGGGATATATACTGCTTTATGCATGTGCTGCTTATATTACAAGTATTACAAGCCTTCAGGTGTTTCCATTCTGTCAATTGGTGTACTTGCCACTGTTTTCCCTGAGTGTTTCTTAAGCACCTTTTAATGGATTTTTCTACTATTTACTTGTATTTTTTTATTCTCTGAAAAAAACACTTTCCAGATAATTTCATTGTAATAATGTGCTGTAACAAATACCTTTCAATTTATCATATGGATGGGCTGGTTTGGTGGGCTGAGTGAATAGTATGTAATAGTATGTAATACTATATAGGGAATCATCTATATATAAGATCAGTGAATCAGCACCAAATCTGTGTAACTTTGTGGGGAGGGAAAGAGTTTGAGTCGATAAATGCATGTCATTCCAGAAATGCCACTGTGCTCACCTGCTCTTCCTCTTGCGTGCTGGGGGGGTCGGGGTCACTGCTGTCTCTGGGCTGCTCCTGTTACAAAGAAAACACATTCCATCTGAGCACCTGAGCCCCCTGTCACGTACACAACACGGGTCAGGACTAAATCACCATCATCAGATCAATGTTTCTTCTTAACTGTGACTCATGATTAAATGCAAGTGTTCTTTTTTTCCTTCACAAACACAGTTTGGGGTAGAGTTCAGTAGAATTTAGTGGATTCAATCAACAAACTCACAGATGGTCGTTACTGAATTTACCCATGGTTTTTATACCAAACAAACACAAAAGGCAACCAGAGACTGAGAAACTCTTGACATGAGTTACAGGATATTAATAACAAATGTGCCTGAGCAGTAATTCAATAACGATACCTGGTGGTGCATGTGTATGACTGTTGAATAGTTTCTGAGAATCAATTTTACAGTAGTTTATGCTATGCAGTCTTCAATGTAGTTTCACATTTTTTATTTTTTTTCTAAGCTTCAAGTCCCATGTTTTTTTCTCACTTCATGATTTTCTTTTCCATACTGCCTATCAGTGCTTTGTGTTTATTTTTATATCTAAAAATATCCATTACTGCAGGGAAGTAAGTTCGTTAATCCATACAGTAGGACTGAAGTGAATGATCTAAATGTTTTTTTCTCTCTCTTAATTTTCACCTCGCTTACATAGACAAGCTTAAGCTGCAGTGTGATTTTCACTCGAACATTCGTACAATTCTGTCATCATTCTCTCAGTACTAGATGCCCCCAACAACAGAAAACTTCACAGATCACATCCCTGCACAGTTTTCATTATATATTTCCTGAGGGTCAGGTTAGTATAAGCACCTTACTCAGGGGCACAGCGGCAGCACCCCATCTGGGATTCAAACCATCTGGGATACAAGCCTGGTCCTTAACCACCATAACACACCTGCTGTTTAACAAAATGCATCAATTTGCACCAGAGGACTCCAGATTCTGTGCAGCTGGTGCAGGTAGACCACAGGCGCCTGATCGACCAGAGAAGTCACTATAGCATGATGGAGATACCCATGATAATCCCAGCCAACTGAAACCCTCCCTCCCTGGACAATGCTGAGACTCTGCCATGGTCAGGATTCCAGATGTGTGACAAAATGAAGGGCCAGTGCTTTTGCCGCTTATCCCCGCAAGCCACACGTTTTATATCCCCCGAGCCGCATGTTTGTCTGTGAGGTTGGGTACAGTACAGTAGTTGTATATTTAAGGCCCCACACATGGGCCCTGGTTTGGTTTGACCTTGGAAAACCATCACCTTCTGTACCGCAGCCCCTCACACTATGGGCATGGTGGGTCCCTGATGATTATTCATTTATTTTTGATTGATTAACAACCCCTGGATTTCCACACAATCTGCTAACAAACGGAGCTTGCATGTGAGATGGATTTATCAATATGCAGATTTATGGAACCCTGGGGTAGCAGACCCTATGAGGTTTATCAGAGCTTTCTGATAACTGGCTCTAAGCCACCGTTACATCTGAGCTCCAGGGCATTGAAAGCGATCATCGTTTTCTGATATCATGGCTTCCTGGCGCTAAGTTGTACTCCAAGACCTGATCAGGTCCAGCTCAAATAGTTTTGTGCAGAAGCAAAGTGTATAAATCCCTTCAAAAGGCTTTCAACGGTGTAAAGAATTCTACATTTCGTCATTTATGAATTCTAAATTCCGTTTCCGACCTGCAGCACTGTACGCGCCATACGGAAAATTTAAATAATTTGCACAGTGAATTCAAGCTTAATTCTATTTGGCACAAAAGTGACGGTTTGGATAAATACAAAAGACCAGAGCAGGCAGGGGGATTTGGACGTCAGCTGTCCTGGAATCACACACGCACACACGCATGTGCACAAGCTAGTCTCTGCCCTGATGTTCAACACTGTGAGGGGATTTGGTCTGGGACAGTGAGGAGCAGGTGCTCCAGCGACAGGTTTTCACTTGCACTTTGTGTGTTTGTGAGAAAGTGTGTGTGTGTGTGTGTGTGTGTGTGTGAGCAGGCCAACACTGCCCTGGGGTCATTGCACGATTAGTCAGGTAATACAATGCACACTGAATGCAAATCCAGTCCCCGAGACACTAATGTTAAAGAGCAGATTTTCACAGAGTGTGAGGTCTGTTTCATTCTAAAGAAGCCATTTATGACAGTAGTAGGGCCTGGAGAAAATCTCAAGCACATGACCATCTGAGCCGCCAAGCTGAATTTCACCAGTTACCCTCCAGGTGTCCTCGTAGGCACTTTGACGTCAGCAATAGTTTGTCAATCAGCACAGACATGTGACTAATTATGAGGTGTTCAACAGTGCAAAACAAAATGCGTTTCCATTGATGACAGAGTAAAACAATATCCTACTGGTGCATCGCACAACAATGGATTTAATTTATCTTGCAACTTATATTTAGACACGCGCCAATATTAACACAGACAGATACAATAGATTGGCACCAAAAGACACAAAAAAGACAGTCTGACACAGACACGGGAGAGTGGGGAAACAGCTGTCAAAAGCATAAGGAGAAAGAGCAGTGAGAGGTGACATGATTTAATTTATGATTTAAAGAAACGGCTATCTGTCGTTGCGCAGCATGGCAAGGGTCTGATTGAACTCGTCCAGTGGTTATAGAGTCAGGAGGGCAGAATTCACAAAGTCACCAAACAATAACCCCAAGCAGCTGTTGAATGCATGTCAAACAATTGGCACAGCAGGTTCACAGTGCAGACAGAACAATAAACTGTCAGTGTATTCAAACATTTAACAAAGTAACAGAAAAGCTCA
This sequence comes from Aldrovandia affinis, assembly GCA_029706075.1. Lineage (NCBI taxonomy): Eukaryota > Metazoa > Chordata > Actinopteri > Notacanthiformes > Halosauridae > Aldrovandia > Aldrovandia affinis. The sequence goes on from JAINUG010000004.1 coordinate 10,813,895, forward strand.
CAGGACATTATAACTCCGATCAATTGAAAACGAAAACATCATTCGGTGAACCGGTTCACATTATTTCTGAAGGCTGCCAGGATTTTTGTCCCTAAACAAGTTTGCACTCTGGGTGGAGAAAACCTCATACTTGATTCTATTCCAGGCTTTGACGACTATTCCACTCTGAAGTTCATAATTACAAACAACACGGTAAGGAAATTGTCCAATTGCCTTTGGATCAATTCTGGAATACAGCTTAAAAAATATGCCCCAATTGATGGCCAAACGCTTTCCAGTCAGTTGTTGAGAATTGTGTTGATGCCAAGAAACGTATCTTAAAGAAGATGCATCTTCTCATACATCAATGTAAATCCAATTAATATGCCGAATTGGATTGACATTGAACCAAATGACATTGATTATCGTGTAATGAACCCAGGGCAGTGTTGGCCTGCTCACACACGCCACAACATTTAGAGCACTGGACTTTCCTTTACTTAAATGGGTGACATTCACAACTGCCCCTATTTTTAATTGCATGTCCTGTTTAGCAGGTATCAATATTGAAAGCCTGTTTTTTGTTGGCTTTTGATTGGTATTCGATACCAAATGTTTTAAACGGATATGAAGTTTCTTACATTAGTCACAGTCTGTGTGCCTTCTTTCATGTGACAAAACGAACAATTCAGTGAAGCACATTTGAGCTGCCTGCATCACTCAAAGACCCTCCGGAGATAATGGAGAGACTGGCTCATTAGTACGGTGAATATTTGTGTCTCTTCCTTGTGTCAATGAGAAAATAATGGCGTTTCGCCACCGACAGCACGGAATGGCATGGCACGGTAACCGTCCATACTCGTAACTATCCCCTTAACGGGTCAAGTCCCTGTGTCGTTTTTTTCACGGCACAACAGAACCGTGAAGATAGGAGGAGTTTGACAGGAGGAGTTATCTGAAGTGACAGAAAGTAATGTGACCGCTGTGGTAACATTAGTATTGATATGGTAAACATTCCTGCTCAAAAGCAGAACACGGCTTTCCCCGTAACATTAGCTACTATTTTCTTACTTCTACCTAGGCTTTTGGGAGCAATGAGTGCAGAGGGTACCATGCAGTAGCCTACCCTCCATGGGTACCATAAATCCTATTTATTATTCAGCATTGGTCCAATTTACCAAGATCACATTTAATACCTCACAATTTTTACATCTGTAGCCTACATTTTTTCAATCGTATAAAAATGAAAACATTCGCTATATTTGTCTTTGTGTTTATATCTGTGCTTTTGTGTAGTTTGTTGCTGCTAAAATATGTCCAGCACGAGCTACGAGTAGTAGTGAATGATATATCGTATTCCGATTGCTATTCCGATATGTGCATTTGCAATATCATACTGCCAAAGTTTGCGATATAAGTCTATAGCAACGCTCGATGCTGGGCATGTTTTGTCTTACATTCGTTTCCCACACATACTCGCAGACTAGCTTTGTCTCCCCAGAACTCATTTACCAAAATAACATCCCAGCCCCAGCCCCAGCCCCAGCCCCAGTCCAAGCATGCATCAATCTCGGATGCGTTTGAAAATGCAAAGCCTTACAAAAAATACTCTCAACGGCACAATAGTGAAAGAAACGGTAGGACAGCTGTGTTCATTCACTAATGTGATTAATAAGTTCAATAGAAACAGGTCAATATTTTTTTTCAACATTTCAGTAGGCTAAACTAATATTGGGAAATATGGTATTGTTTGAGTTCCCTTAATTCACTTAATATAATGCCTATTCTATTATGTCTGGAGCACATGTCAATGATCAATTTTCCACCCATGTGCTTTGTTATATCGCGTGCTATATCACAATGGCAATATGTAGCAAGATTATTGCAATATGAGATTTTGCCCATATCGTGCAGCCCTAGCTAAGAGCTTAATTTTTTTTACAAAAAATGCGTGTCGATTTATAAAGGCGCAGGATTGTTCAAACATTTGACACTGTCCAGTTCAGATCCTTTTGTTTCGAAGGCCTGGGTTTAGCTCGAGCATCGGAATGCATCGAAGTGATTCCTATCTTTCTAAAAATCTATTTATGTGAGGAATGAAAATGTTTTACTATGAAAATGTATATTTTAATTACGTGAATGAAAATGACAATAATATACTTTGTCCTTTCAAAGAAAACGTGTTTATTTCAGTTTTCGAAACTCGTAGAATCAAGAAAACCTGAAAATAATGCCAAACTCTATATAATACTCTTCAAATGATAGGGTACCAATAATCGAAGTGAAGCAAAAAACAGTGTCAACCTTCATTCTATAATCATGCAATCACATAGACTATAAATATTTGGCTTTTGGAGTCTATTATCTTTTTAACCAATTTTTAAGCCAGTTTTTTTCCATGTAAATGGAAAAGTAATAAAACTATAAGGTCTAGAGCAGCATGTTAAATTTGAGATGAAGTGAAGTCGAGTTACCTTTTACATAGCTATCAGCCACCAAACAATACAAACTGTGTTGTGTTCGAAACGGTTACTTACAGGAAGGTATCCATGTAAAGCATTGCAAATGACTTTTTAGCACGGCGTTAAACCTAATGGTGCTCTTACCTCGTTGCCGTCCTCCGATAGGTCGATTGAGGACATCTCGCTGGGCTGTGGGGAGAGGAGTTCTGCAGGGTCTGGCACATTCAGGTCCCAGGGCTCTGATTCGATGGTGCTGCAAGAGACAATCCGCTTCTCCCGAGGAGCCCTGCTGGCTGGTCCCTGAGGGAGGCGGTCTGCACCAACTGGGTGGTCTGTACCGATTGGGCGGTTTGCGGCCACTGGGCGCGGTGGTGTGCGGTCTGCACGGTGTGCGCGATGGGCCATCGCGGCCAGTCTCCCCTGTAGCGCGGCCAGTCTGTCTGCGGCCCTGGCAACTCTGTCTGAAGGCACAGTCACATGGTCAGAGAGTACGTTCACTCTTTGTGCAGGCACTTCTGCAGGCACGGCCCCTCTGTCCACGGGCACGGCCACCATTTCTGAGGTCACTGCCATGCTTTCTGAAGGCGCGGTCATTCTGTCAGAGAGTACGTTCACTCTTTCTGCTGGCACGGTCACTGTTTCTGTGGGCATGGTCACTCCATCTGCTGGCACGGTCACACTTTTGGCAGGCACGGTCACCGTTTCTGCTGGCATGGTCACATTTTCTGCAGGGTTAGTCACCCTTTCTGCGAGATCGTGCATTCTGTCTGTGGATCCAGTCGCACTTCCTGTGACCACGGTCAGTTTGTCTGCACCTCCAGCAAGTCTCTCCTCTGAGGGCAGACTCCATCTGTCTGTGGGCACACTCTCTGCCCACCTGGTGTGTTGATTCTCAGCTATGGTGGGCATGGCTGGTGGTGTGCTCACCTTCTCTGGGGCTCCGGGGTCTCGCCAGTCCCCCAGAGCAGTGGAGGAGCTGCTGAAGAACAGGTTGTCGTCATCGGGCAGGTGGAAGGCGTCGGGCAGGTCCATGGGTGGGGGCGTGTCCTGCATGCACCGAAGGTCCGGTACCGACATGCTCAGCCTGTGGCTCAGGGGCTGCTTCTTCCTCGGGCGCCCCTTCCTCAGGTTCTGGAACAGGGGCTTGGCTTTCTGACGCAGGTTTCCCCACACCGTGGTCTTTTTGGGTTCCATAGTGTGTTAAGAGGTGGAGGTGGAGGTAGGAGATGGAGATGGAGATGGAGGTGGAGGTGGGGCTGGAGATGGAGGTGGAGGTGTGAGATGTGAGGTTGAGGTGGAGGTTGAGGTGGAGATGGAGATGGAGATGGAGCTGGAGGTGCTGGTCCCAAACCTCACCTTTCTACTTGACTTCTACTTCAAGCTGCAGGAACAAGGGAGACATAAAAGGAGAGTTGGCAATGCACGTGTCTGAAGCTGTAGGCTCGTCCCTTAGCTACACTGATGCTGAACATTTTGCATCAGTGTTAGAGACCAGGGGTTCCCGAACTGCGGGCCCACAAAAGGTGTCCCTGGGGGTCCTCAGTAAAATGGGAAATAATATTTTCCTTTTCAAGAATGTTATGCTTACATTTCCATATTTCATCAATTAAATGTATTAGACTTTCAAAGAAGGAACTTAGTCTGATTTATACTTACTTGGTCATGTGATGATTATTACTATTTATTTATTTATATTGTACTAAATGCATGTATGATATAGATCAACAGTATATGATGTCCTTCCAAACAAGCTTCCAGACAAATTTGTTTGGTTTTGAACTTGGGTATATTTTCACACCCCTATAAGACCCAAGTATCCAGAAGCATGCCAATTCATCACCTTGGGAGGGACCATGGGGCATGATATTAGATACAATAAGAGATATGAGATCTGTACGATTTGTGATAAAATAATCTGCAGTGCACTATCTTTGATTAGCCTAATATCACAAAAATGAAGAAATCACCAATATTTCTGCACTTAGAAGGAACATTAACAACCATTAACATTGACAGGAACATTAACAACCATCTCAACCGCTTTTTACAATGTAGAGCTTTGATCCGCTCTATTGCTGGTGTGAATTATTGCTGGTGTGCCTACCACATTGCAGATCCAGAAGCAGTCTTGTTTGTAACTGTGAATGGTGATGGTAAAGGATTGGGGTAGGGAAGACTAATCTCAGATCAGCACAACAGAACTTTAAAAAAAAAAAATTATTTAGCAAGACAAGGAAGAGTTGTGGGTGTGTTTTTCCAGCTCCTAGGATTTGAATTGATTCTTTTTTTCAAAAGGAGTATGCGGCTGCTTCCTAAAAAATGTTACTGCTGGGGACCTCGGATAGCGTAATGATCTAAGCATTTGCTTGGGAATGCAAGATGCCTATTGCAGCCTTGGTTAAAATCTCAACTGTGCCAAACCGGCCCTGATCGGGGGCGGCGATTGGCTGTCCGCCCCAGGGTGGGTGAGCTGGCAGGAGCTCACCGATAAGCATGAAGCACAAAGACCCGGAATTCGTGGGGGAGGGCGAATTGAAAGAAACAGAGGGTATAATTGGCTACTAAATTGGGAGAAAAACAGGGGTAAAAAATCTAACAACAACAAAAAAATAGATCTATTTAAAACATTGCAGCCTCACCAAAAAAAAGCTATCTTGAGTTTTGAAAATATGGTCACCCTAATTAAAAGGCTATCAGAAAAAAATTATGATTAACTTTGAAAAGGACTATGGTTGTGAAGAATTGTGTATGCTGTCTGTTGTAAAATACATTAACCGTGCCATTTTGATGAGGTCATCTGCATAGGAATGAGTGAGTTGATTAGACAGTAAGTTCCTGTCTTTGATTACCGATGCTTTGTCAGCAAGCAGTGCCTCTTTTATTGAATGAGCTAATCAGACGCTATCACTTCCTGACTTCCTTGCTGGTGCTTTGTTAGCAACACAAAGGCTCATAAACTGATTATCTATCCCTATGTATATATTCAGGTGAGAGACTCATTCACTTTAGACTCTTTACCAACTCGCTGTGGACCGCTGTGTGTAATAAACTTCCATTTCAAGTCAGACTGCTGAGTCTCCTGGTCGTCTCTTCGGAAGAAGCTAACAGTTGTTTGATCAGATATTTCTTTAGCTCCTTTCGCCAAAGTGTAAGTATGGAGAACACTAAATCTATCACGGCAGAACTAAGTTGGTGAAAAATAACACACAGGGAGAGTAGAGGCACGTTAAGGGTTAGGGTATGATCTGCAGTCGTAAAATCGAGAATAACAATATGGTAAACACACACATGAATGTTGAGCCAGGGGGACAGCATGGGTAAACCAGTCCTGGGATGAATATGGTTTCAAATAGTCTTTGTGAAATGTAACTACTATTTTAAAAATAAGTGAATAAATATACTATAACGTAACTATTATTTAAAAAGAATACCATTTGTAATACCGATTCCAGAAGATAACCATTTTTTAAACTATTTGAATAAACATTCCAGAAAATTACTTGTTAATAACTAACTTTATTTGAATGCAAATTATTTAAATAATATTTAAAAACCATAAAACTGCTTAATTATTATCCTGAAATCAAAGGAAGTTCTTCATTTGGAATCCTCCTCAGCCATCGTGTATTAACTGCACACTTTAACTGTAACTTTAACTGGAAACACTTAATCATATTTCAATATATTTTTCTACTACATTACTACTTATTAATATTTAAATACTTAAACAATATTGTTTTGTGAGATTTGTTTAAATAATTTCAAACAATATTTGTTTTTTGTGGGATCAAAATGTAATATTAAAACACTATTTGGAAGAATTGGCATTTACAAACAACATTTAAAATTATTTTAGGCCCAGGTATATTGTGAGCTGCATAGCATACTGTGATGTGACTTCATAAAAAAGACATTATAACAAAATGATGTGCATGCATTGGGTTCTGACTGAACTGCTTCTGTTCAAAATCTGTTTGTATAGCCTACAGGCAAGTCAATAAAAAGAACAACGGCACAAAATATCAGAAATAGTGGGGACCCGTGGTGACTTTAATTAATTACGTGCAATGAAATGAAAAGTAGGTTAATTGCCAGTAGCTAGATAGAAAGGTCAAAGTTAAAGTAAAGTTAGCTAGTTTGTGTGATGTGAGTGCAAACGTGCTGTTAAAGTCAAATTATTTGCCATCAATGTCTTGATAGTAGTTTACTTGCTTTATGTTCTATGAACTTGGCTCAGTTCACTCTACTAGAAAACCTGATAGCTGTACATGCATGACCTAACCAGCTCTTCCCAAAAGCTGGTTGTGTGGGAACGCCCACACGAGGAGCCGTTGGCTACCGATCAAAGCAAAGTCTAGTGAGAAAGTGGATACCTAGGGTAAGTCTACAATAAAACAAAAGAATGCCCCATGCTTCACCAGAATCTCTATGATGTTCAAGTGCTTGCTTCTGTATTTTGACCATAGAAATAATCTATGCTTTTGCATTTCTTTCATTCATTGGACACATGACACATTGGTGCCTGCCAAAGCAAATACATGTTAAACATTACTGCTTCCACATCAGACAGCAGACCAAGGAAAGTGAGATATCAACAGGTGTGACCGACAGGTATCCGATCCACCACCCCAGCATCTTCCTCACCACACCCCACATCAGCACAGAATACACAACCTTCGTGGGATTTAATGTTTGGCAAAACCTTTTTGCTTGCTTGTTTAGCTTGTGACATGTGTGCAAACACAATAGAGCGGTTCACAATGTGCTGCAGTGGCACGTTGTGGCAGGGAGCAGGACATTAGTCAGCGATGACTTTTTTTGCATGAGTCTGGACCCATCAACAGTTGGGATCTGGCCCTTCTCACAAACCTCAGCCACACATGAGACACACAGCTTAGCAAGACGGCATGGCATAAGGGTGTCAGGAACAGGATGCACAAAAGAGGGGAATTTGAGAAGGAAATGTTTTTCACACTTCCGCATTTCAACCAGATATTGCCCCTGATAGAGCTTGTTAGCATCATCTTCAAACCTTGAAGTACAACGTTATGATAAAGCAGAATTTTTCGCATGTGCAAAAAAAAAAGAGCCTGGAATTAGAATAAAATATTCTTTATTGCCATGTTACACAAGGTAATTGGAATTTTTCACATGCATCTCCTAACAGAGATCAGAGCACAGGGTCAACCATAATAGGGCGCTGCTGTAGCAGTTAGGGGTTCAGTGCCTTGCTCAAGAGCACTTCGGCAGTAGTGCCCAGGAAGTGAACTAGCAGCCCTCCGGTTTCCAGTTCATTGTTTTTAATTTTGCCTTCCTGGGATTCGAACCAACAACCCTCCGCTTGCCAGCCCGTGTCGCTAACCACTGTGCCACTGCCACCCCACAGCCTGACACTCTCTCCACACTAACAGGTAATTCCCGCTGAGTTAAAAAAAATTGCAATCCATTGTAGTCAATGGTGTCCTCCCCACTGCCACCCATGTTGCCGCACAACTGTCTCAATGCAATCGGTAAGCTTGGCTTGATTTACCGGCTTGCTGATTTTCTCTGTCGCAGACCCACCCTCGAACCTGGCCCAAAAACAGCCCATCGCTGTCCGCACACTGAAAAAAACGTACTCCATAATCACAATAAAAAACTATAGAAAATAATATATATTTTTAAACAATTACATGATTTATTAATTGTTAGATTAAATAAATAGTGTTTACTATGCTTTAATTTATGCAGTCCAAGTAGGTACAATGATTTTTAATTAATTGTTTTAAGCTCTTTGTGATGTGTTGGCTTGTCCCAGGTGTGGCTGATCTGCTAATAGATTCCCTATTTAAGGAGAGTACTGTGACCCGCTCGTTTGGCATGGATAACCGTCTGAATGGCCATCCTTGCACTAAAGCACCATTTTGTTTATTTCACCTTCTTTTTGTGAGCGATGGAAAATATTTTTATACTGTGACTACAGAGTACATTTTTTGCAGTGTGTGGAACCTGAAGTACAACCAATTTACCTGTTTGACTGAGTGCTTACAACTCCTCTCCAATTTATGGCTGAAAATGAGTTGAGGATTATTTAACACAGAAACCTGATACCTTTCAGACAGCCCTTCCTGTTAAAAGTTCTTCTTATTCTTTGTTTAGAAGATTCCCTGAACCAGAAATGTAATCTGTCCAGACAGCTAGATATTTACTGAAGCAATTCAGCTCAAGTAGCCTACCTTTGCTTAAGGGTACAACCGCAGTGTCAAACCAGGATTCAAACAGGCAATTTTCTGGTTCCAGGTGTGTCTGCCTAATCACAATGCCACAAGACTTGCTCTAATATAGACTGAGATGTTAACAGTGACAGTGCAGTTGTCTGGTATCTTAAAAGGAACTGGTTCTTGAAAACAAAACTCATCCAAGGATTGTGAGGGAACACCTCTCCACCCACCAAGCTTCAATCTTCAGCTACATCTAAACATCCTGTTGAGCAAAGTCACGTAACCAGTTTCAATGCTGGGAGCAAAAATTCATGCCGAAAAAATGCCGGTTTTGAAGCACTACCTTAGTTGAATAGGAATGTTGTGTAATGAACAGAGACTGGACAATGTCTGGAGAAATGCCTCAAATATAAATGTCTAATTTACTTAATGTGTTTCTGTTATTTGACTGTAAAAACTAAGTTATAAGGAAACAATGACTGGTGCGTAGACAAAAACCAATGTCAAAAACGGCTGTTTGTATTAAGTCAGAGGAAACCATGCATATCTCCCTGCCCGGAGTATAATAACGACTATGGTGTCAGATGTAGCTATAAGTAGCGTTTCGTGTATACATATATGATAGCTGATCCCAGTTGTAGATTGACTATTAAAAACGTTGATTGATCTTTCAAAGCTGAGCCATTATATTTATTATTTTCTATAGGCTTTCCCCATCTATGTACCTTAAGTAGATTGTGTCGATTTTGAACTTATTTAAAAACGGAGGAACAGCTGTAGAGAGTTCAGCTCCTAAAGAGGGTATCTATTACTTCGGAATCACTCGTTCATTCCGGGCGATTGATAATAACAGGTAGCCTACAACTGCAATAAGCGCACCTGTACAGGTGAATCAAGTGCACAATGACTTCAGCTAAAAGCTTTCCCCCATAACCAAGCGTCATGTTTAAAACTCATTGACATACATTACCTGTTTTCCGTAGACATGACCATGTTCAAAGTTCCTTAATCCCAAAACAGACAGCAATGGAGAAAAGTTTTAATCAATCGAATTGACGCACTTCTGTACGCACCGGCGCAGTAAGGACCGACGTTCACGTCAATCTGTTGAGCGATTGCTTAATTTAAGGGGAGGGAGTCCAGTGGAACCCGTTTGGCCCGAATGATAAACAAACCAGCTCTGTGACGTTGATAAGCCTTAAATTAGTTTATATAACAGAATTAAATTACAATTAGTTTAGCACGTTAACAACGAACTGTTCGAATATGTCATTTACAAAGAGAGTAGGCTACGTTTAAAACAATGCTGGCAACTGTACATTAAATATTTATTTCACAAGTGACAAGTCTCACATTTTAGTGTGAACGATGAGAATCTGTAGGTTGCATTATATCCACCGTTTTATTTGTACCATGACACTGAATTTAATATAGGAAGCCACTGAGCATTCTTTTTTTGGTTTGGTGTCATACATGTTTTGAAAGCAGTATGACAGATTTGGTCCATTTTTTCACCGGACTGCTGTAATATGGTGATAATGACTCTGTGGCGCCACCATCTGGTAATACATCACGTAGAAGAGAGAAATCTTGCCATGGCACAGTATTTCTACAATATTTAATCAGAAAGCAACGATTAAGCTAATGAGTGTTTGTCATGACAGAGTCTATGTTTGGGGTAGAATGCTGATCCCGGTCAGCTGTTTAGGGTAGAAGGCACCAGAAGTTCACAAATAACAAGAGAGATGAATGCAAGAGATCCCCGAGGGTTGCCGGTATGCGCGTGCGTGTGCTTTGTTTGTTTCTGAAACCCGCCAAAATGTCCATATAATACTGCTGATATTTTCTACTAAGGGCACATATAGCTACCTGCAGCGCTACGTCAACGGATTCAAGAGGGAACTTGGGATCCAACTAAAGAATCGTATAAAGTTTCAAACCTCTTTCCCGCATTTACTAACATTTTCTCCAGCGTAGGTACTGCATAGTACCCTCTAGTGGCAAATCATGTTTACTACATGCGTTCATGTTTTAAGGCGAAGCAGCTGAATTGAGGCATATTTTAAAAACGCTTTCGCGTGAAATCCGTGTGTGTGCAAATGAAGGGAAAATCAAAGCATATGAATGTGTTCAATAACGTTGACTGGTTCAACAGTTTCCCCCTGCTTTTTACATCATGGGTGTGTGAAATCGTAGAGGTTTTCTCTGAAAAATGTCCCAAATGTTTTTGTAAGACTTTAATTTCAAGCTCCAATTAGACACCGATGTTAAAAGATGGATGTAGGTAAACTCCTTAACATTTCTTCAGGACCAAGACAGAGGTGTCCTTCAATCACAATTTCCACTGAAATAACAGAGAGTCTAAAATAGACAGTAAAAGCCAATATCTTTACTTTAGTGAATGCAGAATACAAATTTGTACAACAATCTCTAGCATAATATCTTAGTCATTCGATAAAAAGTTCACTAGAATATTTATTGTATAACAGAGAGAAAAAACAACATTCAGGGAAATTAAAATTCAGATTTAACTTAAAATTCTCTCTTCATTTTCTAAACATTTTGTTTCGACTCCATGGCAACAAAGTCCAGCTTGTGCCGCCAAACGGTTTGAGTCTCCAAACCGCAAACAGCTTCTTGAGTGAACTATTAGCTACAAACAATTACCAAATACATAGATCTGTTTATAAAAGCCATAATGCAAAGCGGTGCCCTCTTGCACAGCAAAGTGAAAGTTTTCTACAAAGTTTTGTTTGTGTATTTGTTTGTTTCCACATATCCCTTCTATCACATTTTAATAGTTTGTGAAATAGCAGACAGATCATAGGAGCGAATATCAGTGTACATATTTTCTTTATATTTACCATGTATTTCTTGTGTGCATAACATGCATAACAATGAAATAAGAGGAATATGCCAGTGGTGGTGGGGGATGTGAGGGTTAGTTGGCAGAGGAGGAATTCTGGAATTCTATGTAAACTCCATAGTGTTCACTAATACCTGGGAGATTTTCAGGTATGTTGGCATAAATGGCTTAACACGTCTTCTATGATAATACCCATGATTCTTTGGAATAACGAGAATCTGTGACTGAGACACCTAAAAACAGAAAAACAAGGCAGGCCCCTGATTCTTAAATTAGATAAATAAACCAAGTTATAAACCGAATGTATGTATGTGTATGTGTATGTGTATGTGTATGTGTAATACAAGCCCTGGGAGTGTGTGATTATTAGTATTGTTATTGTTCACATATGCATAATTATTGCTGTTTTAGCTCTTTTGTAAGATTGTGATGGGATTCTAACAATGCATATTTCTAATACAATGTCCTAAATGATTTGATTGTGAGGACTAAGAGCAAGTCATTCAGTCTTGAGATTAATCTTGTAAGGGGTCCCTGCAACAGTTAGTCATAAATAGAGTAATATTAAGGGATAGTACATATTCAAGTATGCATGTTGCCTTTACTTAAAAAAGAAAAGGCAACTCTTCTCTGACCAAATCGGCACCACCTAGGTTGAGCACTTAATGGCGTGGGGTTAACAGTCATATTATCGATTGCTTTTTCAAATTGAATTTCCTATATAAAACTATGCAAATACCTGTGTGTGAATGAGTACGCTGCGCTGGGTTGTGTGTATGCGATTGCAATGTTTCTCCTGATTGTGGTCCGTCTCTGGGGCAGTATAGAGGAACTGCGTCTAGGGTGGGGCCTGGAGACTGCATAGATCTTACCAGCTCATTTTCAGCTGCTGAGTTTTGATAGGTGTGGAGGGAATGGGGGGGTCACGGATAATGGCACACAAGGAAATATATAGCAAATGCAAAGGGTAACTTCACATAAAAGTTCATGCACGATCGAATCACGCCAATTCAGTTCCTTTTTCCTCTATTTTCTGTTTGGAGCTGCTGAAATCCTGTCTCCTCGCAAATGAGTGCAAAAAGAGTAAATAAAAAGAGTCACAAGGTTGGATAAACGTTCACAAAACTGGAACAGAACAGAACAGGTAGAACTTTCTCTCTCCCGGTCCCTGCTGTCAGGCGTGTCCTGCAATAAATGTCCTGTCCTGTGAGATAATCACATTTTCTACCTTTAAATGAGGACATAGTGGAGATTAACAGCTATGGGTTCATTTTTTACAACGCTTTAACAATTGATCATCTCTACATATACAGAGGAATAGGATTTGTATTGTGAAACATTAGAGTGTTACTGAGAAACAGCATGTTCACGATGTTACTATTCCTTCTGTGCCCATTTAATCTCTGAGTGAGAGAGCACAGATATAACATTTTTGATAAAATATCTTATTTGTAGCTATACTGTACTGAGAGTTGCACAGCAAAATGTTCAGCATTAAAATCTGATGGGGTATATTTTACCCCTACTGGATTCTGTTTTAAGTTTAATTAATTATATTAATAATTTTCTGTGTGACCTTGGTTTCAAAAGCAGGCAGAGAGTTCAGCAGCTACTGGCCAATCACAAAAGGACTGTGAGACAGACTTCCTGTTTCAACAGAAAGCACTTTTCCCTTCATGACGGTCTTTCACAAAATGATACAGTGAAGCTTAACCTAACAGCACTTTTTCACAATTTTCAAGAACAGAAAATCATCACCCTTAAAGGGAGTGCAACCAATAATCTGACTCTCTGGAAAACATTTTTTTCTTAATGATAGTTCCATTTTGAAGAAATTACAGCATATTTAACAAAATAGTCAATATTAACCAGTGAATACTCTACTTAATAAGGACCTCGCCTTGTAAGCTTGGCGGTAATCCACAAAAATATACTTTTTTTCTTTCTTAAATCTGGTGAAGGTACAATACATACGTACATACACCAAAGGTGATACATATATTAAAGTTGCTATATACAAAACAAAAGGTTTGGCTCAAATTTTAATTTACAAACAGAACACCAGGTGCTCATGGCTTTAGTTATTGTTTCAAGGTCTTGCTTGCATGTCATTTTATAGTTTGTAACAAAGCAAAATGAGAAAAAATTGACAAAATCCTGAATCTAAATACAAAGAATCAAACATACAGCTTTGGCTTTCAAAAATATGGACCTGCTCAGGGTGGGTGAGGCTAATTAGCTTTTTAAACAAATGACAGTTAAACTAGCTAAAGAGCTTTCATTGATTAAAATGATGTAACATAATCATGATACACCATGAGCAGAGAACAACCCTCCTTTTAACCACATGTACCCAAATCATATGTTTAAAAAAAAACATATTGGCCACACATTACCTTTCCTTTTGACCATTGCTGCTGCAGTAGAGGTATCTCTGCTGTGGGATCTGGGCTACAGCCCTTTCCAAGCAATAAAATCATCTTCCCCGGCTAAAGACCCATGCCCCTAACCAAGGAATACAATTAGCTTCCCCGGCTAAAGACCCAGGTCCCCAACCAAGGAATGCAATTAGCTTCCCCGGCTAAAGACCCAGGTCGAAAGCTAAGGAAGCTTAGCTCTAGAGGGGTGAAGTCACCTTCTGTAGCGAATGCTCAGTCACACTACTGCCCCCCAGCACCACTCACCACCCACCCTGAGCATGCAGGAAGTCATGCCTTCTTCCTGTCTGCATTATTGCTCCTTTCTACAGCACGTCTAATCTACACCATCTGTCAGTTCTATTTTCCACAATGTAATGACAAACCAGGTCAAATCTGTGCTTGAAAACATACACAATATATATGTACTGGGGAGTGAGGTCACCAGATTTCTAAATTGGGAGCCCCGTGTTGGGCCAATTTGACTTCCTCTGATACAAACAGGAAAAAAACTGAAGCTGAAGTGCCAGTTGCTACAATAACCTATGTTATTTTTTTGCTTTCTTATGAATCTTTCTTCAATCATTCGGGACTGCTGAAAAACAAGAACAAATTTGCACCAAGTACCTGATAGACATTAATCTGAGTACACCTATTTTTGTCCTACTGCTTGACTGCTTGTTTTTTATGTGTGAAACGTACTGAAATTATTTGATATGTCAGCATGTTTTTTTTATTCCTCTGCCATTCTTGTACTTACAAAATCAAATAAAGTTAAATAAGATAACAATAATATAATGAAAGGGAGAGCTGGAATCCCCTCCAACCCTGCCTACCCTGCCCCTCATCTCCACCCACCCCCAAACTCTGTGACTGTAGCTAGTGACAGGTGGTTGCCCCGGGCAACTCTATGTGACCCAGGCATCCATGCGCATGCGCTTGACGGACGGGCTCTCCCGGTCATCGCCGCCAGCCCCCGCCGCCCGGCCCAGCCCCAGCGGGGAGTGGAAGTCCAGGCGGTGGTCCTCGCGGTCGCTGCCGTCGTATGAGCTGCAGGATGAGCTCAGGCTGTCGGCGGGCGAGCGGCCCACTTCCTGCCGGCCGGGGGGGAGGTGGGACAGCTGGTGCTGGGGGAACCCGGAGAGGGTGACGCGCTCCCTGGGGGGGGAGATGGGCTCCGACTTGATGCTGACGTTCTGGTTGGTGTTTACCGAGATGTTCGAACCTTGAGGTAAGTGACAGCCCCCTCTGTGGAGAGAGAACGAGCGAGTCAGAGCGTGGGTGAAATGGAGTTATTATTACTTTAAACACCTTTAAAATACCATTTGCTATATATTTGTACTATTCTGTTATTTTACACTTCTTAATATTGTCATTACTCTTCATTTGTACCTGTTCAATTGTTCTGTTGTTATGCTGTTAAATACACAAGCTATGGCGGTATGTGTTTTACAATACATCCCAGAGTTTAAAAACTGAGCACATGGAGGAGGGCGCAGGAGGATTGTACTCACACCAGCGAGCTGAGGGCGGTCTGGCCCAGCTGGTGCTGTTGCCATGCCGACCCCGAGCCCACGGAGAGGCCCCCAGGGGAGCCAAACCCCTGCAGGGAGGAGAGGTCTGTGCTGCTGAGGGAGTAATCTGAAAAACAACCAATAAACCGTTTACAACCAGCAGAGGGTGCCCTGCCATCACCACACAGAAAAGTGGGGTTACCGGTGTTGTAGGCGTTGGCCCTGGTCTGGGGATTACCTGTGTGGTAGGCAGTGGGCATGGCTGAGTACACCAGGCCCTGCGGGGGCAGGCTGGGCGTGGTGACTGACACCACTGGGGTGGCCAATGACTGGCCAGGCTGGGTGCTGCTGATCCTTTGGGCGTTCTGTAAAAACAATAAAACGAAATAAATTAACAAAATAAAAGCACAGAATTGATGAACACACACCGTAATCCTGACAGATTTACAGGGCAAACCTGGGAGGAATTGTGGGTCCTGGAATCTCGTGACAGTATACGCGTGGATATACCGTAACAGTGTTTATCCACTTATGTTCGTTTTACGCTGGCGAAGTTGCACGTCATGTCACTTCACTTGTCCGGCTGAATACACTAAATTCAAAAACACTGACTGGTTCCCCGAGGTGAGGATTTGAGTGATCATTACCGTCTAAAATACATTCTGTTGCAGTTCTACCCTTCACCACTAGGTAGTGCTGTAGCTTCAAGAGTCATTCAGCATTCAGCATTCAGCATTCACTGAGCTAGTATATGAACAAAATGTTCTTATCCTCTTGAAAAATGTTTTCATATGTTAATGATTGTTCCATTAAACACCAGTCTGAGAAGTAAATTCCTGCACTGAGATTATAGTGGGACAATAAATATATAATTTCATATGGATTGTTTAAATCCACTTTCCACACTCAGATGAGTTGAAGAATGAGAAGACCTTTGTCTGGTTTTGCTACAGACAATAAAGGGATATACTGTGGAGATATCTGCTTCTTAGCCTCCCTATTTTCAATATCCTCGCTCCTAAACAGGCATCGGGAATGCACCGGGCCAGACAATTCAGAAAAAAACAAACCAAGGGGTCTTGTAGGAACATTTGAAGAGCATGCTTCTCTCAGTGGCACTCTCTTTGTCTCTCTTTCACTGTCTCTTCATTTTCTCTCTGTGATTACTCATCACGGTTTTTAAAAACAGAAAAACAGGTCTGAAATGAGCCATGCAGAGCTTTTGACGGCCGCAACCATCTGAATTGTTCACAGCAGCGCAATCCTTGAAATCACCAGTTCCAGCACATGCGAAACGGGGGGGTAGCACAGCGAAACATGGCAGTGCCTGATATTCCATTCCGAATAAAAGCAAAACATAACTAATACCAGAACCAATATATACCATATTGAAGTCTGGGGCCGTATGTACAAAGATTCTAAGAGTAGGAGTCCTGATCTAGGATCAGTTTAATGTTTTAGCTCATAATTGATATGGTTAGGATATGGACAGGGGAACCCTGAACCTAGATCAGCACTCCTACCTACTTTTAGAATCTTTGTACATATGGCCCCTGGTCTCTAAAATACTGAGGACTATCAAAGTTTTTCATTTTGAATCTTGAAGAATATGTGTGATCTCTGTAGTCCTTTCACATGGCAGGAAATTAAGATGAATCTGATCAGACATGACTGAAGTTCAGATTAATCTGATCAGACCTGAATCTGAAGGGGAGGTGAAGTTGAGACAGGTTCTGAGCGGTCTACGATATAACAGCCTTTCAGATCTGCACTGCACGGAGCGCGAGGGCATGGACGGCCGCCAGACCACCACCCGCACACAGCGCCCCCCTGCGGTTTCCCTGTTCTCTGCAGCCAGATGAAATCATTCAAGCCAATCTCTCTGAGGATGACATCACCCAGGATGAAATCATCAGCCTCAAAATAAAAAAAAAAAAAGGGAAACAGAAAGAAGAAATGAAACTTGTTTGGCTGTTTTTGAGGATCTTTGTGGTTTTTACCAAAGTAAAATATGCTGTCGTGGTAGGTCACATATAGTTACACATATGTACACAAGAGATGTTTTTTTGCAACAGCAGAGGTTGAACTTTGCTACGTTTTACATGTGTTCCAGTAAATGAGGTCATCTTTGACTTTTGCCTCCAACCTCACAGGCCAATCATATGGTATTGCTATGGAGAGCAAAGTCTTTTGATTGGTCCTTTCTGGTCAGTGATTGCCAGCATGCTTGCTCCACACAGTCTCACTCTCCCATCATCACTGATAATACACAGACAAATGAATGCATCTCTTGGAGAAGTCCAATGGTGACTCCAGTTATTTTGTTCCACACTTCGCATTTAACATGTTTCCATAAAACAAACAAAAATGCACATGCCTTCAGCACCTCGACTACCTAACCTCTTTCTGTGAGTAAATTAGGAAGTCAACACACTCAGTAGTTAAATGAGGCCCATGCCTGTGATGAGCTTGTGGCACTGCTTCCCTGCACGGACTCTCGGCAGTAGAGTCGACTCTCCTGCCTCTATCAGATGTCTATGACAGGATACACATAGCCGCAGTCCTCTCTCATATATGATCTGCAGTTTCTGATTACTCCTGACCACCAGTTTAAAGGGAGGACAAAGCATGGGTGTTGTTCTGGTTCAAAGTCCATGTGGGTCTAATTCAGGATGGTTACCGCCCTGTTAAGTCATCGGCGTGCCTTGCGGACAGAAGCGTGAGGCGGCGGCCATGCTGGCCATTCTCTGCCATGCCTCGAACCCCGTGCAGGGTGGGGGTATGGGTGGGACACACTGCTGCATGCACAGCGAGTCGAGCAGAAGAACCAGCGCTGGACCTAGAGCACTGCTGGGAATGGAGCTTCTCCATGTCAATCATATGTGCAGGACAATACAAGGCCAGAGTACAAACAATACACAGGCCTATTCCACGCTGGATGCTTAGTGTGTCTCTGCTTCGTTTGTTTGTCTTTCTGGGTGAAATGTTAAATGTTTAAATGTTTTTGTTTTGTTTTTCAGCCACGGTGTTATTGTTGCAGGCAATTTTTCTGCACTCACCAATTCCATTTCCTCCTCCTCCGACTGCCCTCCGCGGAAGACATGAAGAGAAAGATGGTGTCATTACCAAGATCAGGACTCTTGTATCCTACTGGCTCCTGAACCAGGAACCTATTTCCCTATTGGGCTCCCAAACCAGGAACCTCCTTTTTAATTGGCTCCCAAAGCCTGTGGCCGTCAAGCCCCAGTTCTGCTGATGCCACCTTTCAGACCGGCCTCAGTCCCAGACCAAACGCTTCAGTGGCAGATACGGCACTGTGACAATTCTGTCTAAATGATCAGGCACAGTGCTGTGATATCACTTTTCTGAACCACTAATATTGCACTATAATCTATACGCCATCATCACAGTGAGCATTACTCACAATGTAACTGCAGTGGCAGGAATGAGAATGATGTCATATGTAAGGGACAAGCCAACAAGCAGAGGCTGGGGAGAGCGCTGTTTACAGATGTGTGTGCTAGCGTGTTTGTGTATGTTGGCATGATCGTATGTGCTGGAATGTTGTGTTGGCGTGTTTGTGTACATTGATGTGCTTGTGTGCATTGGCATGTGTGCACTGGTGTGTTCGTGTGCACTGGCATGTTTATGTGTTGTTTGTATAACTGAGCATTGAGTGAAATAGTACTTAAACCTTACGAATGGAAGGTACTTAACCTTCACCTTAGAATAAAGCATTTTGTCTTGTATGTTCAACAGTCCAATCCGATACGAGGGTCTACGGTCTCCTCATCATTCAGACACGCCACTTACTTTAATTGAAAACTTACTGAAGTCAATTTACTAAACTTATTGACTGGGATGGTAACAAAGGAAACAGCGCTGTGATAGCCACCCACTCCAACCCCCCAAGGAATACTGTTGCTTGGATACCAGCATAGACGCAGAACCAGAGAGAGGCTACAGATTATGTGCACTCAGCTGGTGAGGCGGAAGATGAGCAAACGGGGAGGGGGGCATTTGGGGACCTTCTGAGACCAGACCAGGACAGTCTTAATGCCAGCGCGCACCAGGCTGAAGTGACAAGGGCGACGGGATATTATTATGGGATGTTATTATCCGTCTCACACTCTGGGTGCTTCCTGTAATGCCTTCATCCCGCCCTGTCAGAGCCAGACGTGATTAATCTAATACCGTTACAGGCTAATTACAGGCTCTGTCTGCAGCACGCTCAGCTACCCCCTAGGCATACAGTCTACAAAACACACACTGTGGTGCAGTGGGTAAGGAGTAAAGGTCTGAGACTGAGAGGTTGCAGGTTCGAATCCCATGTGGACCACATGTCTTATAAAGGCCTGGTGTGGTTTGTCATGTGACAATATTTTACTGGTCGATTAAGAGTGGCAATATGGCACAAACTCCCCCAGTGAAATGGCAGGTATGCAGCTACATGAATGTATAACATGAAGGAATGTAAATAAACGTACATAACGAGGGGAGCCGAGGCCACAGATTACAACGGCCGCTTGTTTTTATACTGTACCTTGTGCTTTCAGTGGCCTTTGTTGTGATTCGAAGATGAATCTAAGCAACCTTCGAAGGTTGGCATGGCAACGCACCTGCTCAAAGCTGCCATTTGATGAGCAGCACAGGTGACCTGGGGAATAATTCACCGCACCCTCCCGCCATTCCTCAGACGCCCCAACACGGACAGAAAATAAGGAGCACGCATGTTTTCCAAGGAGTAGGTTTTTTGGCTTGTCTTTTTTTCCTTTCGCTATCGCTAACGTTAATGTTTTTGATTAGTGGCCTCAGGTGCTCTGTGTGGTCTGAGCTCCCTCCACTTTAATTATAATAATTAGTGAGGCTCACCTAATTTGAACATGAATAATTGACTGCTAAGAGCACCTGGGCCTTAGAGGTACGCCTGTCTGCTTGAATTCTTGGCATGATTTGCTGGGGTCTGTAAGACACCAGCCTCTGTTTTACAGTATGCATACATGTGCAGTGGCAGTGGCAGCATTGCCCACCTCTACCAGGGCCTGCTGATACTAAGCCCTGCTCTAAAACCAGCAGAATCAGCCAGGGGGGGGGATGATATTATAGAAGACGTGAAGGGGTTCCTGAGCGTGCTCAGTCTGTGTTGGTAAAGGCGTTTGCCATAAGAGCAGGCTGGGTCCTACAGCCACAGGTTTAAGCCACGGTTATGACGTTAGCCGACTATGCCTGGGAGTCCATAGCAGCGGTGCACAGATTGTCTCACCTTGCCAGGGGATAGGGGGAAATCAAGCTGGCCAGGGTTCCTTTGGTTAGCGGGTCAGAAGCAGCACGTTCCCATTCCACTCCCATTACTGGGAGAGTCAAACAGTGCCCCCAAGAAGAGAAGATTGGAGCATTTGTTCCACGTGAGCATGCTCTGCTGGTCTCTGAGCAATGTAATGCAGAGCATGTTTTACCCACACTCACCAGAGGGGGCATCATGCCCTTGTTGGATGGAGGAATGACCACCCGCAGGTCCGGCTTGCGACTCCCGATGCCCAGATTGACCCCAGGGGGCGGCGGAGATTTCGTGGGCATCCCTTTCCCTAGGCCATTCCCACTGGGCGTGCCCAGAAGACCTGGGGACCCCCGTGGGTTGATGAAGCCATTCCCTGAGAGAGAGAGAGAGAGAGAGAGAGAGAGAGAGAGAGAGAGAGAGAGAGAGAGAGAGAGAGAGAGAGAGAGAGAGAGAGAGAGAGAGAGAGAGAGAGAGAGAGAGAGAGAGAGAGAGAGAGAGAGAGAGAGAGAGAGACCATTACGGTCTACTGAGCTGACCAATCAACAGAGGAGCTGGTGGCCAATCCTCAAAGACTCCAATTTCCAGCATGCGCTATCACACGCTTCAACTTCTGGGAGTTTTTACACAGACATTTTTACATTTACATTTGAAGCATTTAGCAGACGCTCTCATCCAGAGCGACTTACAAGATGTGCATTAATACATGGTAGGAACAATCATAGTTCGCACAAAAGATCAGTGCAGTAATACAGCGATAGACATCGCTGTTGGCAGCTGCATACCATACCTGTAACATCCCATGGTTTGTTTAAATGCAACCAAAACAATGGGTTTTTAAAAAATAAAGAAAACCATTATTTTTGTTTCTCATCAGACTCAGATGGTGAGAACATATTATTCCCTTGTGAAGTCATATCCTGTGAGAACATTTAAAGCCCTATCAAACAGGCTTCTCGTAACGTCTGGTACAATTTAAGGCAAAATTGAGTCCGTCAAGGTTTTAAAGGAACCTTAACACCATCTGCACGTTTACAAGTATTTATTTGAATTTCCTTCATGCTACATTCAAATGATTATATTTGAATTATACACTCAAATGTATAATTCACGAACAGTCCTAGAAAACTCTTCCACTCCCCAGTTATTGAGATTGTATTTGCCTAACAAGTCCAATTTACAATTCAGTCCCAGCAGTTTACAGCCACATGAAAAATGAATCTCATTCTAAGATGGAAAAGCAACAAATTCCAACAAGCCCCAAAGCAATATTTAACTGCTGTCAGCATGATTTGTTACCATGTTTAGAATTCTTTAATAATGAGCCTGTGATCATTGATTTTCCTGTTAGTTTTTTTGTGTTGTTGTTGTACTTCCAGATCACCTTTGGGGAACACAGTTTTAAATTGACTCCGCACTCTTGCCCTCTGCCCCACAAGACTGTAATTTCCTGTTGCAGTTCACGGTTGGAGCGCCAGATGCCACAGGGCAATGGGGACACTCCCGCGGGGTTATGAGAGACGCCTTTCACACGCCGGCCCTCCTCCTCAGCTCCCATTCCCAACCACGTGAGACTCAAGCCGAATGAGAGTCCGCCGCTGTTTCCCCCCACGTCAGGCCTGGGGGCACTCAGAGGGTGCCGCTTTTGGTTCCAGGTGAGTTGTTAATTAGCCAGGGCTTGATTGAGCTGAGCTCTTTTAATGTCATGCTGACTTGGGCAGGTTAGTACAATGCATAAAGAGATGAAGTCCTTTGTGTTGGTTGGTCCATTTCTCGATTCCCAAGCTACAATAACACAGTACATGTGCAACATATTGTATAAATATTTCCACTCTCCTTAGTGCTCCAATGAGAATTGGTGGTTCTGAGGAGTGTGTTGGCATGAATTTGAAAAACGCATCCTAAAACCATAGTCGCACGCTCTAAAATATACTTCAACTGAGTGTACTGAAATCCAGTTCAGCTGTACAATAAGCTGCCCCCCAGGCATGAATTAATGGAGTCCTCGGTTGATTAGCTAATGCCATGGGCCGCTACAGCGTAACTGTTGCTAATTATTACAACAGTGCTGCGAGTTGCAGACGGTTTCTATGCCCAAGGCTATTTTGAGGGGTATGATTTCTCCACTGTCTGGGAGTTAAATGGACTGGAATTTTGCATGTCCCTTCTATAAATGCATGAAAATATTTTTCTTAAATTTGATCAAAATCTGTTTGCTAGTTTGTAAGTTATAACTTAATGAAAAAATATATTTTAGTGTCACGTGGTGTCAAGTGGCTATGCTTACTTACTTTATTGACAGCATGATTATGCATACTGCAGATTTTATTTAATAGAATACATAACACCAGACAACTTATAAATCAACAGTGCCAAAGTTCAATTACAGTTGCCCACAAAACTATTTCCAAAAGCTATGAAGTGTATTTTTTTGTTAGACGGAGCACGAATGGGTAGAAAGCATAAACACAATAAGCTCATCACAAATAATCTCATATAAATAACAGTATCAATAAAAACACTATATTCCCCAAACAAAAATCAAGCAGTAAAAGGCAATCACACTCTACTATCAAACTAAACTGCATGTTGGGGAAAAAATTATCAGTGGCATTGTGGCATTGCGTAAAATTACTTACTCTTACTAAAAAGCAATAGATACCTTGTTTTGTGTTCTTGGGTTAAAAAATGAACACAATTGGGAAATGTCAAAAGACATTGGGGGCAGAAAAGGGGCGGGGGAGGGAAAATAAAGCTCAAAATTCTAATAACGACCAGAGGACTATGATATCACTGTGGAGAATCAATCCAAAATGAAAGCAGTATTGAGCCCCACCACAGAATGTACACGCACTCCGTTCCGTCTCTGAGGACGAGGGCTTGATTAATCTGGATGGGCAGCATGCAGACGCTGTGCAAGCACTGCGCAGATTGACTGGGCAGATTGACTATGCAGATCGATCTTTAAATCACCTGAGAGACTCAATCTGTTCACTGAGCCCACTGTGTTGGCCCTTCCACATGCTGTAACGATCAGGGAATCTGTGCACCATGGATCCAAAGAGTAGAAAATGCCATGCTTTATTTGAACTATTTTACTATAAGCTCCATATTGCCAAAACTCATGGTCCTAACCCAAACTTTTTGTGTTCTTCACATGCACCTGAATGGACTCTACTACTACTGGTAGAACTATGCAATCACATGCAACAACACACACAGCATCACATTATAATGACCAAATAAGCAATAACGTTGCACCATAATAACAATGTCCCATTGGCAACATCACACTGTAATGACATGCCATGGATGCAATGATATCACACCTCAGCGATGGCATCCCAGGTTAGGGCAGACTGGTGGAGTTTGAGCTTGATGCAAATGACATTGAAAGGTATTCGTTATTTCATGGTGTATGTCATATGGTGTGTGACAAGGCTCACGTTCAATAAAAATATTAACTTTGAAGAACTAGGACGTCTTGCATTTGTAATCACATAAATAACATAATTCCACTTAAATAAATGGTGTCAAAAATATTCAAAGCTCAATGCCGTTACACTGCGTCTGCCGCAAAATTAGCTTCGTTAGCATTATGGACTGTTTGTTTGGTATTGTGTTTTTTCTTCAGTTTATTGTCTTAGTCTGTTGTCTGCTGTTAAGATGCTGCTGCATCAATGTGGGTGAACCTGCTACTGAAACGCCTCATGAACTCAGCATGGAAAACAAGCACTTTTCATTTTTTTAAAAGAGACTTATGAATAATTAAATCTGCCCTTTGGTACTGTGCTACATAATAGAATGTCTTTATATTACAGACGTTTTGTTTTTTACAGAAAAAAACTCCCCAATATATGTATGTAACTAAAATTACTTTTCACAAGACTACACTGCCCTTCCTTCTTGGAAGTTTGTTGCAAACAGGAAGTGCTTCCCCAGTTACTGTGTGTGGATGCGCTCATGTGCACGGGGCTACTCCTTTTTGTGGATGACATCCAAATTCAACTCAGCTAACACAAGAAACGTATTTTATTGGCAAACTTGACTTCTTCTTAGAAATCAAACCTGAAAGGCAGGGTGGAGTCCACCATTCATTTAAATTCAGTTTGGTTATTCACTTAATATCTTGGTTTGGGGGTTTTGGAGAGGGCAGTGGTTGAAGTTGCACAACGTCTGTCAGCTGAATAGTTGGTCAGGTGTTGTGCACTTCATTATCCAACATATTTGCTATATTTATTTGGATGAAAAAATAGACGATCAAAAGGACGTATTGCACATATTAAACGCTGCAATTTTGCCTATGCAACTGCCACCGAACCCAGCAATTTTCAGCAACCACGAGGGAGGAAAAAAAAACCAATGTAAATGGAAAAAAGGACATTTTATATTTAAATCGAAAACTTTGCCTGAAAGAGAATTGTAGGTAAATAAACCCATTTCCAATTATAGGTTTAATTAATGGGCTTAGCTGTGCTGATTCAGTGGGTACTGGAGCATTGTTTCAGCTGCAGAAACTTGATACCAGTTCATTTGGAACAGACTACAGGCTAAATAGCTTTGCCAAGAACTCCAATCCATATTTCACTTGGAGAGCACCTAGGAAAAAAATATTTAATACGATTTGCAATGTGTCAGCCTGCATTAAAAATATTTGGGTTTCAATTCAAACCTGTCCTAAATCCCCAAGGGCGTGCTGCACACAGACCTCCCGGCACACAGAGATAACGCACGCAGGAATCGTCTGTTTTCACCACACAAACAGGCGAGGCAATTGCTCTTTGAGAGACGACAGTCCCTCCAATATTAATGAGGTAATCTGTCAGGCTTCCAGGCACGTTGCATAACATGGACCCTCGTGAGCCCTCGTATCTATATGACTTCTCCAGTGTGAGGACCCGTTTCATAGCGAAAATGCACAGGAGCACAGAGCGAGGTGCAGAGCCATGACTCTGAACCGGAGAGTTGTGGGTTCAGATCCTAGACAAGGTGCTGCTGCTGTGAATTTGTGTCACAGTGTAGTGCCCCACGTACTACAACATTACCTCAGCATCAAACAAATGTAAAAAGTTAAAAACTTTTCAAATATATATTACATTAACATCTACATCCTTCTAATACAGATATAACACTAAGCAGGTAGTCTTCTAGAGTTCTGGTTTTTTTTAAATTACTTTTTCAAATATTTAAAAAATATTATGCACTTTATGTTTTTAGAGGAACGGGATGTCAAATATATAAATATATATTCTGTGCATGTGTAATATACAGTTTATGCAGCACCCTCTAAAATGATTTACACCCTTGATAAAGATAAGCAAAGAAAGCTGTATAAAATAAACAATACAGGTAATGAGCTATATTGTATGCTCAAAGAATATTTTATACTAATACAATTGCTCAGAGAAAAAGATTTTGTATAACAAGTAATCTTTTCCCCAAAAAGATGTCACAACTATTAACACCCGTTTTCAGTTCTTCGTGCACCCTCCCCTCGCAAGGATAACAATACTGAATTGTTTTCTATCATTTTTTATGAGATTGGTGAACGTATTGGTGAACTTTGACTATTCGTCCTTGCAGAATCTTTC
Source organism: Aldrovandia affinis (assembly GCA_029706075.1). Lineage (NCBI taxonomy): Eukaryota > Metazoa > Chordata > Actinopteri > Notacanthiformes > Halosauridae > Aldrovandia > Aldrovandia affinis. The sequence continues at coordinate 10,840,199 of JAINUG010000004.1, forward strand.
AAGATCCTTTGGCTTGTGCTTGTGGGCTGTCCTATTCAATTCAAACCACACATTTTAGATTGGGTTCAAGTCTGGAGACAGAGCAAAACAGTCATTTTGTGGTCAGGTAACCATTTATAGGTTCATTTTGTGCTATGCTCAGGATCATTGTCTTGCTGAAAGATTCATGTTTCCAATTTCTGGCAGGGGGAACCAGGTTTTTGGCCAAAATGTCTTGGTACTTGCTGGAGTTCATGATTCATTAAGTTGCTTGTGTTTTGTTTGGTTTTATTATGTGTTATTTTGCTGTATTGAGTGGATATATTTTTTCTAATGTGTTCGTTCATGTATTTTGTTTGGTTTGTTTATATTTTTTGATACATCCTTTTTTCCGTAGTTTATTGGGGCCAGGTGTTGGAAATTAGCCTTTGGCTATAAACACTTAATGCAATGCATCTGATGCTTGTAACAATGCTTTTGCTATGTCCCCAACATAAAAACAAATAAAATAAATAAATAAATGCCACTGATCTTAACAAGAGCCTCAGGACCAGTAGATGCAAAACAACCCCATAACATCAAAGATCCACTACCATATTTCAGCGTAGGTATGACATTACTTTCGACATAAGCGTCCTTCTTCCGATGCCAAACCCACCACTGTTGTGCATTGCCAAAAAGCTCAATTTTAGTCACATCTGACCATAACACACGGTTCCAATTAGAGTTCCAGATGATTATTTTTGTTATTACCCTCAATAGTTCCAAAAAGACTATTGGCAAACCTCCCTAGTCTTATTTGGAGATTTTGTGTCCCCCCAAAAGGTTTGTAGATCTCTAACTGTGGCCCTTGGATTATTCTTCACCTCACCATCCTTCACCTAAACCATTTGCCTCACTGTGCGTGGGGTCAAGATGCACTTGCGTCCTCTACCAGGCAGGTTTACCACTGTTCAAGCAGTTTTCAATTATTATTAACCTAATAGTGGAAAGTGGTATCTCCTAATAATTTTGGGGGAAAAATATTACTTGTTAAACTAAATATTTTTCTCTGAGCAATTGTAACATAAAATGATACCATCATTTTTTGGAGCTCCTTTATTCAGCCTTCTTTGCTCAACTTTATCAAACGTTTGAATAATTTATGCATTGTGGCAACCGGCTGGAGGAAAACCAGGGGATGGTAATCGAGGGGCATTATGTGACAGCACGCTGGCTCTACCCCCGTGCCTTGAATGGGATTGTGAGTGGAGGGGCTACACCTGACGCTCATTTACCTGAGTGGACCAGGGGAAATAAAAACGCCTCGTCAACAGCTGTGATGTGCAAAGTAACATGGGGGAAATGCGTTGGAGAGTGTAAGTGTTGAGAAAGAGAACTAGTGGCCCCGGATTGTTTTGAAAAACTCCTTTGTGTACCAACTATCGAATGTTTGATAACTCCAACTTGGAAACTGACCATTGGACTACAGAGTTTTTTAAAATTATTATTATTTATTTGTTTCAGATTTTTTCCCTGTTTTTCTGCCAATTTGGTGGCCAATTATACCCTCTATTTTTTTTTATTTGCCCTCCCCCATGAGCCCCCGCCTATCACTACGGGACAAGCTAATACTCCACGTTTTATAGCTGCGTGGAAACAACACACCCCTGATCCTGCCACAGTATATGCATGTATATATACAGTACCTTCCACCACAGGTAGTAGCCAAAAACACCATGTATGATACAACCATGGTATCCTGATCTGATCCTATCCCGAGTTCTCAACGGACCTTTCTTGATGAAACTGTCTGCTCACACCAGACGCTGAAATTTGCAGTCAATTCATTCAGACTTGCTTGTTTGTTTAGCCTTACACCTTAAACTAATGCACGAACATCACGATCCAGGAGTATGCACTTTCTTGCCAACATCTCCTTAGACACTGTTCCTTGTGAAGCATCAGCAGGTTGAGCAAGTCTTCATCACTGAAGCTCCTGCCAAACGTGCATCACCAACAATCCCCCCCTCTTTCAAAGTCATGGAGGTCTCGTCTTCTAGCCATGCTAGAAATAATTATAGGCAACCAGGTCTGCCCAGCATTTTTGTACATAGCCCTGAGCATGAGTATAAACATAACGAACGGCCCGTTCTCATCATTATGTATTCTTATGTTCTTATGTTCTTATAACAAAATACAATAGCAAAAAAATAAATAAGAGTATACAGAAGGTTTGCTGGTTTACAGCAGGTAATCATCACAGAAGAACATTTCTCTGTATGTTTAATTAAGCTAAACTAAACAAAACTCAAGCACTGATAGGATCTATACCCCCCACTGAGAGTGGCAAGACCATCCATCCATATTGCAGGGTTTTCTTCTGTACAGCTCTCCCACAGACAATAATGCAGGCACTGGCAGGGCCCTCGGTAAAACACACCATCTAAGACCCGTCTGCCTCCCATCTGCATGTGTGCCTGGGAGAGTGAGTCAGAGCTGAGACTCAGAGAGTTAAAAGAGAGATAGCCATGAGCACTGAAACATGTCCTCCTTGTCTGTCAGGTAAGCCCTGTGCGGGTTGATGCTCTGCGCGTTGATGGCCCAGGGAGGGGCCTCCGTGGGCTTCAACACGCCATCGGTTGCCATCGTCTCGGTGAAGCAGTCAGGGAACTGCCAGCTCACATCCTGCCTGCATTAGTCATCCTCAGCAATGAGGAACGAGGACAGACGCGGGGACAGCTGGGTAAATTACGCGCCGAGGTGTTTGGACATTTGCTGCTAAATCTAGTGATTGGAGTGTACTGGATTTCCACTGTAAATGAGCTAGTGATGTATTTTAAGGTTAGTGAGTTGAGGAGATGTGCTGGTGGTGTATTCTAAGGTTAGTGAGTTGAGGAGATGTGCTTGTGATGTATTGTATTTCTACTGGAGATGTATTGGAGGTGTGTTAAGTGTGTATAGGTCATGTATTGGGGGTGCCTTGGAGATGTTGAATCGATGAACCGAAGGTGTTCTAGAGATAAATTCTTGTCTGTGCCAGCGCTGACTGTTGCAGGCAGCCCCGCAGGGCGGCAAATAATTGACTGTAGCATCGCTCACGGAGGGAGGGGTCAAGAGCAATACTTTGGCACTGTACAGTATATAGGCATGTCTCAGTCTAAAATCAGGAAGAAAAACAAGACGAGAAAAATCACAAGATGTAGTTTCTTGATCAATATCTTTCTCTGTCTCTCTTTCTTTCCCTCTTTTTCTCCTTCACTTTCTCTCTTTTTATCTTGCTCTCATTTGCCCTCTCTTTCTCTTTCTCTCATTCTCTCTGTTTCTCTCTCAGAAGACGAGATTCGGCAGTTTTGCTGGGATTAGAGTTGGGATCGCCTAGCCACCATTCCCCGGGTTTAATCACTGAGCCAGAGCGGTTTCCAGGACTCCCAGCCGAAAATCATACCCCACCAAGGGGAGGGGGAATGAAAAAGAGAGAAAGAGGGAAAGAATGAAAGAAAAATAGAGAGCGATGTTGGACACATTTATGCCCACCTGTTCCAGAGGGCCTCTCCTGTCCCTGAATCTGCAGGTGAGAAATAGCCCTCATTCCTCTGTGGAATTGACTGTATGGTTATACACTGCCCGTCCCCAAAAAAGTCACACACTCTAATATTTAGTTGGACCGCCTTTAACTTTGATTACGGCACGCAATCGCCGTGGCATCGTTTCGATAAGCTTCTGCAATGTCACAACATTTATTTCCGTCCAGAGTTGCATTAATTTTTCCCAAGATCTTGTATTGATGATGGGAGAGTCGGACTGCTGCGCAAAGTCTTCTCTAGCACATCCCAAAGATTCTCAATGGGGTTAAGGTCTGAAAATGATGTCTCATGCTCCCTGAACCACTCTTTCACAATTTGAGCCCGATGAATCGTGCCATTGTCATCTTGGAATATGCCCGTGGCATCAGGGAAGAAAAAATCAATTGATGGAGAAACCTGGTCATTCAGTATATTCAGGTAGTCAGCTGACTTCATTCTTTGGGCACATAACATTGCTGAACCTAGACCTGACCAACTGCAGCAACCCCAGATCATAGCACTTCCCCCACAGGCTTGTACGGTAGGCACTAGGCATGATGGGTGCATCACTTCATCCGCCTCTCTTCTTACCCTGATGCGCCCATCACTCTGGAACAGGGTAAATGTGGACTCATCAGACCACATGACCTTCTTCCATTGCTCCAGAGTCCAATATTTATGCTCCCTAGCAAATTGAAGCCTTTTTTTCCGATTAGCCTCACTGACAAGTGGTTTTCTTAAGGCTACACAGCTGTTTAGTCCCAATCGCTTGAGTTCCCTTCGCATTGTGCGTGTGGAAATGCTCTGACTTTCACTATTAAACATAGCCGTGAGTTCTACTGTTGATTTTTTACGATATGATTTCACCAAACGTTTAAGTGATCGCCGATCACGATCATTAAAGATTTTTTTCCGAACACATTTCTTCATCGAAGATGATGGTTCACCACTATCCTTCCAGGTTTTAATAATGCATTGGACAGTTCTTAACCCAATTTTAGTAGTTTCAGCAATCTCCTTAGTTGTTTTCTTTGCTTGATGCAGGCCAATAATTTGACCCTTCTGAAACAGATTAACATCTTTTCCACGACCACAGGATATGTCTTCCGACATGGTTGTTTAAGAAATGAAAAGCTTCTCACTGCATCAGTTAGGGTTAAATAACTTGTTGCCAGCTAAAACATATTAATCACTGCAGTAATTATCCAATGGAAGGCTCTTACCTATTTGCTTAGTTAAATCCAGGTGGTGACTTTTTTGGGGGCCAGGCAGTGTAGTATACAGTATAGTATATTATAGTATACCCCCTGGGCTGTTGATCAAGAGCACAGAGTGCCATGTCCCCTCCACTCCTACATGCACTTTCTATTGGCGCGTCAGTATCTTGTATCTCCTGCACCACTATCATTTAGCCAATTTTCATAAGCAGGGTGGAATTTTTCGGATTGGCTGCTCTCAGCACACCGTTGGCCCACAAGGCATAGCAGCCCGGAGAGGGGCATGTTCTTGGGAGGTAGGCGGCCGGCTGTGCTGGGTGGCCGGGAAAGGGTTAATGCACACCTGCCACGGTCCCTCAGACAGGGCGTCCGTGGCAGAGCATCCAGTCCTCAGAGGGGCCAACATACCTCCCGAGCCGTGCGGAGGCAGGACGTCCCGGCAGGCTCGCTCAGCCCATATAAGGACCGCTGTGGTGGGATGGCACAAACAGGTGCACCTGTCAGCTCGGAGGGGGGGGAGGAGGTCTGCTTTAAAGGAAATGCTGTACCTATTCACCAATCGCGTGGAGCTGCTATGACCACGTGTGCGACACCTTCCCTGTTTGTGTTAACTCTTCTGAATCCAATATGAGCTAATATGGAAGCACATGCTAACCCTTTAGAATCCAATATGAACAGATACAGGAGCAGGATTTCTGGTGTCAGAAAGTGAGGTCTGAAAGCTGCACTAAAAGCCCTGCTGCCACCAATGGGTTTTAAACAAACAGCAGCGATTAAATAGAAGAGGCATTACATTGTTTTTAGTGCAGCCTATAGCTTGCAGCCTGGTTCAGTGACCTGATTATTTTATAGAGGGTCACGGTGAGGCAGAGCCAAACCAAGCAGGCACATGGCGAAAGGTCAGACCACACCCTGGTGGCTCAGTCTATCGCAGGGAAAACACAAATATGCATTGCATGCACATTCACACATGCACACACGCACACAAATATTAACACCTACACACACAAAAAAATACCTACACATAAACACACAGGGAATACATTATAGAGGCATATTAATCTAGACAGCACCTCTCTGTACTGTCAAAGGAAAGCACAGCAACAGCACATCAACCCATGCTGGAATGGGAAGAACTAGCAATTATAATAAGAACAGTAATTATTATTATTATCATTATTATTATTATTATTATTATTATATTATTATTATTATTATTTTCTTGAGATAATAATGACCAAATAATGAAGCACACCATCCTGTAAAGTAGTCTCTTCAGAACAACACTCACACACCCCCATCCCCCACCACCACCAGGAACCAGAGATGACTTTGGTGTCAGTTACTGTCAGGAAGGAAGAGTTGGACATGTGACCTTGGGGCTGTCCTTGGTCTGACAGTGCACTGTGCTAGCACAGTTCAGAGCTTAGCTCCCCCGCCACAACTTCCTTTCCATGTGTTATGTACCCTCAACCCCACAATACATCCAACTCCTACAACAACTACAAAAAAGGGCATCACCTCACTTTTACCCTGAAATTCATCTGGCCTGCAACCATAAACTGAAGCAATGATGCTTTGATGCCTCACACCTGTCTCAATTGGAGCAATTAGCCATTTAAATGAGTCATTGTGCTGACAGTCAGGGCCCCTGGCTGCAGTCTGGTTTTAGTGATTAAGGAGCCAGGCTTCCAACCAGAAGGTTGCAAGTTTAAATTCCCAGGGTGGGGGGATTGCTGCAGTGCCCTTAAGCAAGGTACTTAACTTGAACTGCTTCTCTAAATACCCAGCTGCTTAAATGGATAATATGTGAAAAAAACACTCGTTTCAGCCCACACAATTCTGCATTCCTTCGAGAAGGTTGATCCCCATTAGTTTCTCCACCTTTTATGATGTCATTGTGATGTAATTAGACCTAAAGACCTCTCAAATCTTGGCACTAGAGCAAGATGCCTGTTGCATCTGCACAAAGGCAGAGGGTGAAATGCCATCTTTGGCTGTCAAGTGACTGTCAGGACATGCGCCTCAGTCTGGTGTCGATTATCGATTCCTGACTATGCCGATGCAGACTGTGGCCAGCGGCCCTGAAGGGCAGCACATAATTGGCTGTAGTGTCGCCCAGGGTGTCAGACAGGGGTTTCAGCTGGCAGGGGTGACCCTGTATTAATGTGCCCAGCGGCTCCTCTGGTTGATCCTGCAGTCTGACTGTGCCGTGAACATGAAGTCTATTCCTCCAGTGCAATGTGAAAAAGAGTTGTAGGATGTTGTAGTCGATCAAAGTCTATCCGCATCTAAGCAGTGTGCTACAGCAGTGAAAAGGGCCAAGAGGATTCTGGGATACATAGCAAAAAGTATTGATTATAAATCAAAGGTGGTTATGTTGAGGTTATATAATGCCTTTGTCAGACCTCACATACAGTACTGTGTGCAGTTCTGGGCACCACACTACAAGAAAGATATAGAAGATATAGAAGTGCAAAGAAGGGCAACTAAATTGGTATCTGGTATGAAAGGTAAAAGTTATGAGGATAGACTTAAGGGTGCTCAATCTATTCAAGCTTAGGGGGAGTAGATTTTTTAAAATTCCTTTTAAATTCCTTATAAGGGATTAACAAAGTGAACTACCAAATATTTTAAAAGATAAATGTGGTTAGTAGAACAAGAGACCACAGGTGGAAATTCAAGGCAAATTCCGCACGGATATTAGTAATTTTTTTAATGTTTCGTTTTTTTACACAGAGAGTTTTCAATGCCTGGAACAGCTTGCCACGTCAGCTAGTTTGAGGCAGAAACGCTTGGGCTATTCAAGTCCAAGCTAGATGCAGTACTGGATACTCTTTAGTTTAGGACGTGACGAGCCTAGATGGGCTGTCATTATGTATTCGTAAGTTATTATGCTCTTATGTTCTAAAGACTGCACAGTCTCCTGAACTGACAGAGGACACTGCAGTGATGCGACAGCTCAACGACTGGGAGAAAAGGGAAAAAAATAGTTAAAAAAAAAAGGACCTAAATCAACAGTGTGTGAAAGCCACACACGCACACTGTGGATATGACCTTATTTACTTTGCCGACAGGATATGCCGAGATGATGCATGAGTGCCCCAGCGAGCAATATTTCACGTTAGACCAAGCTGTCGATGCAGAGGACAAGCCACCAACACCTTCTTTACGCTGTGGTGAAACGTGGCAATGCCTTAACAGGAAGTCACTCAGGTTCCCACAACTGGTGACAGGGTAGCACAGCTTGACGCACCTGCAAAACAATTTCAATATCCTAGAATAAAATTAATAAATACAAAAATAACACAAATATATGTAGACGGTTTCAATATGGACGTATATTTCCAGATACTGTGCGTTTATTTTTGAGTCAAACTTTAAGAGTGTCGGTAGTTTTCCGAATTTACGCACGCATGAAAGCTTGATTCTTTGCTGATCTTTGCATGTTGCAGCTCTGGTGGGCTTTGCAAGCATTTTGGCTCTGAGCGGCTCTGGGTTTCTGTGTGGTTAAGGAGGGGATAGGAAGGGACACCACATCAGGGTACTGCTGAGGTGCAGCTGAATAGCAACTCTGCGGTCAGGTCTGTTTGCGCAGAAAGCAAACTCCGATCTGCGCTGAGGAAATACCAAAGACCGAACGTAAAGATATATAGTATAGTGGGTTTCAGGTTACTGCCATGGTATTCACAGTGTGCTTTTATTGTTGTTTTCATCCCCTTACAGTGTTTAATTGGTGTGGATCTGCTGCACAAACCACCTTCACACCGATCCAACCCACCGATTTATCAGTTATGAGTTTATTTCCATTGCCAGGACATCATACGTCCTTATTTTATTAGATTTAATGACTGATGTCAAACTGTCGTCGGAACATTTTACACCCCTCAGTCACCATGGGGGCAAAGTAGCATGACTAATGTTTTTTTAACTTATTCTAATCACATCTTCACTTTAACGTACTGGAAAATATCAGTGGCACGGTAGATTAGACGATTCAGAGACACAGATGACAAAACTCCCAACTAAACACAAAAAAAAACGATGTCAGACATCAGCTTTTAAGATTCCTCTCTCCCCTCCCACTCTGGGACACTGGACGCTGGGTGTGACACAGCCAGTATCTGGATTCAGGGAAAATATCTCAAATGAGTCACCCTCGCTTTCTTCGACTGCCTGACAGATTTCCGGTGGCCTGAGCCAGCCAAAATCGCACGGTTGTTGTTTGGTGAAAATGTGCTCACTCAGCTCAGAGGGACATGGCTCCACTTAGAGCTCTGCTGGTCTGGGTTTCACACAGCCACGGGCAAGGACCTTAGCATGTGTACCTCTCCACTTACTCCCCTGGTAAAAGAAAGAAATCGGCTGTTCGCACCCATGACATATTAAAAAAACGAGGTTTCTCTGAGGAAAGGTGAGAGAAGGAGAGGGGGGGAGGGTCGGATCTCAGGGCAGGTTATAAGCTTTTCTCTCCATTCAATCCCAAATTCTATCCAATTCAATTACAAATTCAAACATGCTTAATTTATAGAACTATGGCTTCAGCTCTAATTCACAGGTGACATACAGTAAAATAAAAATAAAATCTCTTGCTGGACTGAGAAAAGAATTGTGAAAAAAACAACCACCTATGATTGATGTTGTTGAGAGGTTAAAGGTAGGAGAGGAGGGAGGTCTCATAAGCCTTTCTCCATCCGATCCAAAGTCAAAATCAATTTCAATGTCAAACAAAATTCTAATGTCGAAACGACTTGGCATGACAAGACTTTGGCACTTATTCACTGATGCCACAGAAAATAACGAAAAACTCTCTCCTCTCCCCTCCCTCCCCCCTCCCCCCACCCTCCCCTCTCCGCTCTCCCACTCATTCTCTCTCTCATTCTCTCTCTCTCTCTCTGCCTCCCTCTCTCACTCTGGTGCCAGAGAGACCAAGCCACAAAACGCAGACCCCGTGAGACGACCTCAGGGCTGACAACACCGTGCTGCCGGTACCCTGGGCCGCTGCTTTCAGAGCAGCTCTAATGAGTTTCAGTTCTGTCTGGCAGCTATGCGCAGCGTGCCCCACAAGGTGTGAACTGAGACAGTCATTTCACACCTTCGTCAAGATCAACATCGTGGCCCTCTCTTTTTTTTTAAACCTCCTGCTTGACCTTTTAACTTTTGACTTACCTTTCACACAATCATCGTGGACCAAAAAAAGGGACACATTTTTGACACTTTCAGGACGGGAAACCATAATTATTGCCCGCCAGAAAATTATCTCCTACATCATACATTTACTTTCGAGATGCACAGAATGTTAAATGTGCACACAACCTCTTCTGAATATTCAATGTAAAAAATAAAAAAATAAAAAACCTCTAAAAATAAGCACGCTCGAGAAGTTCCTCGGCAATGTGCTGAAGAGGACTATTTGTGATGGGACTATGAGCTTTGCTGCTGGAGAGAGAGAGAGAGGAGAGAGGGAGAGAGAAAGAGAGAGAGAGAGAGAGGGGGCACAGGTGAGATGAGGACCACGCTTACCTGCGCTGCCGGAGCTGGGGGGCCGCTGGGGAACCCCAGGGGATGCCACGCCCCTGTGGAGGGAGCCCTGGGGGGGGGACAGCATTCCGCCGTCACCTAGCGACGAGATGGCCCCCAGGGAGTTTCCGGGGTTGTAGGAGAGGCCGCCGGGGTTCGTCACCGGCACTGCCACGTGCATGGAGAAGTTCTGCTGCGGCAAAGTGGTAGGCTGCAGGTGGGAGGGAACAGAGGGGGGCATGCGGAGAATCAGTGGCCCGGGAGATCGACAGCAGATCACCAAGAACCAGGGCTGGCTTATGGGAGAGAGCATTCCCCGGTAAAGATCGGCCTGACACATCAGCAGCATAGTATAACGGTTAGGGAACTGGGCTTGTAATACAAAGGTTGCAGGTTCGATTCACAGGTGGGGCACTGGCCTTGTATGCTTGAGCAAGGTACTTAACCTAAATTGCTTCAGTGAAGATCCTGCTGTATAAATGGATACATTTTTGGAAATAAATCCTGAAAAGTCAAAGGTCAAAAGATCACCTCATAAGCATCACACACACTGTTATGGAAGAAAACATCCTTCAAAAATAAACATTACAGTGGCATGCAAATTGGTCATTACAAAGGGCCAACCCAGCATTGCAATACTCAGCACACTACACATTTATTATCATAATATGTATTTTCTTCATAAAAGACAGCCTGAGAATTGATTACAAAAAAGTACACCCACATTGCCTGTGAGTGTACAGACCCACCAGGGGTCAGGAATAATGTAGAGAAAGCATCAGGTGCAGAAACTGCTTTCTCATCACACTGCTAGGATCACCATTACAATTGGCATTATAATGAACATAACAGTCATCACTACAATTACCATTACCTTTTACGATTGTCATTACAGTTGCCATTACCAAGTACAGTGCTGACCATCACAAGCTTGAGTGGCTATGGCTGGTGCGGATGAAGCCACTGCATTCACAGCACCGTACAGTGAGGTTGTTAGTGAAACCATTAGTACATTAATGGGGTAAAGAAGTGGCGCTTGTCAGTGTTCAGACCACCAGCAATTCAGCTGCAGAACGTTATTTGGTGAGAGTGATCCCAACTGTCACCAACCACAGTAAGATCACCGTTGCCTCATCTGAAGCTCTGAGCACAGGGGTGAATTCTGGGGGAGTGGGCCAGCTCACGGGGCTTGATACTACCCCTGAACAAAAAGAACTGAACATCCTCAATCGATAGGAAAAACCAATAGGAACATTGATAGGAAAAATCGATATTTTACCTGTTCAAATTCTTACTCTAAAAACACATTTAAATTGATTGTAATGGGCCCCCTCCCTTACTAAAATCCTGCTTGTGCCCCAGTCTGTGCAGCCCGTTTGTGTTCTCCACCGGATCATGTGCCTTGGTGGGGTAGTTGAGAGTCCTGCTCACTCACTGTATATGGGATGCTGTGAGCATATTACTTACCCTCTAACAGGCACACAGGCCCTGCCCCCTAACAGGCACATAGGCCTCGCCCCCTAACGGGCACATAAGCCCCGCCCTCTAACAGGCACATAGGCCCCGCCCTCTAACAGGCGCATAGGCCCCGCCATCTAAGTAAGCAGACAGGTCCCGCCCGCCCCAAACACAGAAGGAAAGCCCCTCATTCTCTCCTCTCTTCCTCATGATCTGGGCTCTGTGTGCTGAGCATCTATAATGAACATCCACTTTCCCAGATAAGAATGGGGCGGCAAGGCAACACTGCCTGTGAGACATGCCCATCCTCCAGCCATACAGGAGGGATATCCTTCTATTTCTTCTCATAACTGATTTCATTTTAAAATAACTAATCAATAAAGTGAATGTCTTTTTGTCTTTTCTATGGAGTTTAGAAGGTTACTCCTGTCCTTACAATGCAATCTTATCAGGGTGCATGACAAAATGTGAGCAGCTCAAGCACACACAAATTAAAAAGGAAACAAACATAGTTTCAATCAAATGGAAGCGTTTAAGCTTGGACAGGCAGTGTCTGCATATTGCTGTTGGCAGAGGGTGGGGGTTGGAGGAGAGGAGGGTTAGGAATATTGAAAAAACAGAACTAAAAAAAGGGGGAAGAGTCCTTTTTTAGCCACAAAGCCAAGCAAAAAACACTTTCTTTTTACTTACGATTTTATGATTTCTCATCATATTATCAAACTCCTCATTAATTTTTTTATATTTCTCTTCTGTGTGGGGTGTGAGGACATAGGAAGAGTCGGGATCCGGACTATCGCAGCCTCTGTGTTCCTTCTTGTTTAGCGCCTGTAGTGAACATCAACATAAAACAGGGAATCAACACAAAACGGCAGGGGAGAGGAGGGGGAAAAGTACTTACACCGCATCGCTTGTACATGAAATCGCCCTCTTCGCTAATCTTGCCGAAACCGTCCTCCACATGGGGGCTGTGCCCAAAACAGTCATCCACATCAGAGCTGGCACAGTCAATATGGCTTTTGATTCTTAATTTCTGAAATAAAATCGGAGAATTCACACATATACTCGTGGTAATAAAAAAAATGCTGTTCTTTTGTTGCTGTTTTGGGGAAAATTGCACTTTCTAAATAGTTTCTTGTCGTCGCTGTTCAACTGCCTTTACAGCTTCCTGTAATTGTAATAAATAGCATATCCAAGACTCAGATTTCTGCAGTTCATCTATTCTACTAAATAATATTTAGTAAAATATGGTGTATATTAATTATATATACGTATATATGTATATATATATATATATACACCACGGCTTGGATGAATACTCAGTTCTGATTGGCCGCATGCTGTACAGCTATAGCTATATATATGTATATATATAATAATAAAATATTATATATATATACAAGTTCTACATTGTCATGGCATACAATAGGTACATATTGCCAAAGCATAAACATAAACCAATGAGAAATAACAGAGGAGTACTCTTAGTTAAGGTGTGGTGCAGAAAACAGAGTTCCCACCTTAGTTTGAATCTGCAAAAGTTATGCCCAGTTATGTCAAACCGTTTGGGATTTATAAGCATGTTTCTGAAAAGCCACACCTACTGCAAGTTCATCGGTTTACTGCATATAATCCGATATGATTGACTTTATGGGTCCTTGAGGCAAATTTGTTCTTTGTGAGAAGGGCTATCAAGTTGATTGGTCTCGATGTCAAACGGGCCAAGAGTTATGTTTAAATATTGCAATGTCAATTAACTAGTATAGTGCCACCAAGTGGCCAATTGGCACCAAAATCACCCATTGGCAAAATCACTATCAATGTGCCATGTTTCGTAAAAACATTACTAGGCAATGTCGCCAAAAGTGGACAAAGAATAATAATAAAACCAGCAAATACAATATAAGAGGTGCCTGCCCCCAAAGCATAACCATCCAAAAACCATCCATCGCACACAGACCTCAGTTTAGACATCTCCATGGCGATTTCAACATGGCTGCCACAGCCCTTACTAATGCAAAAATGTGAAAAACCACTTTACCATAGCCTGGTCAAAAAATATATATACTTATAGAGGCCATACAAACCTGCCAATTATAATATCCAGCTGATAACCACAAACACAATGCTCAATCTCATTTAGTGTCTGAACACCCATATTAGCAAGTCCAGCCAATGATGCTGCCTTGATGATAGGATGTCCATTCTTACTCCTCTGCTGAAGTGGTCATCTTGACGAGGGTTGGGCCTGCATTCACTAATTATCTAATTACCACCACACCCCATACACACATACACACATCCTGCCCCTCACTTCCCACACCTGTGTTCTCTCTGTACTTGCTGCTCTCCCCTCAGTCATTTGGGAGTAAAAAGTGTGTCCTGCAAACACACTTAGGGCAGATGCAGTTCTGCCCAACTGACCTGACCTGAATGATACACTCCTGCCTGATGGGAGGCGGAGTGACAGAGGTGTGGCTGGCCTCTCACAGGCACAGAGCTTTCCCTAACCCTTACACCCTTGCACAATAAAGGCTGATTTTGTATCTCAGAGAGCGCTTTTATTTATTCATATCTCTCAAGTGCAAACACTGATGGGCTCTTTGTACGTGTTTTTCGTGCACGGTCATTAGGTCTGCTGGTTTTTTTATTTTTCTCTTTCACGCTATGAAAACAGCCGCCCCGGGTCATTTCCTGTTTACTGAAGCCTGCCATTGCTTCAGGCCCCATCAGCTCTCCCTGTTTACTGCACAACTCGACGCTTTCCCCTGCCAGACTGCCGCCCATCTGATCGCAACTGCAAATTAAAGCCCCAACCTGCTCGTTATCTGGACCGCGTGTCGGTCAGACCGGGCGTGGCCGCCCAAGACAGGCGGGGGCTGCGGGCTCGTCTGTGGAAGGCCCCCGCAAGAAGCCCCACCCAGTGGGACCTGCCAACATCACCAGGCAGGGAGGGGTGGCCATGGAAACTCACCACCGGTGACATCAGGCACCTCAGGACAAGCCACACATGAACATATATATACACACACACACACACACACACACATGCAGGGTCTTCATTTGGTAAGGTACAGTCTCATTTGCCAGTGACGTGTGGGCAGCTCTTCAGCAAAACATATGTGACATATTGCGTTCGAAATGTGTTCTATTCAGCTGACATATGGGCTGTAACTCTACTGCATACAAAGCTTGAGGGAGTTTTCAAAAAATATATATTCTTGTGACAATATTTCATTTATATGCATCAAAACATGTACATGCAAATGGCAGGTGTCAACATTAAGGGAAAAGTCTCAGCGAATAAAAGAAGGGTTCAGAAAGCAGCAGTTTGTTCTCAAAGGGTTTTTCTTAAAAACTTAAAAATCACTGCAATACCCTCTGCCAATTCTGGTCATAGACTAGAACACACTCTGCTGCAAAGCATCCAGTGGCAGTTGCATCCAGAAGCATCTGTAAAACGGTTTCTTGAATGACTGAATGCCCCTCGTCCTAAATCATGGCTGGTCCATGGCATGGCTTTGCAAAATGATGTTTGATCAAAAAACACAAGTCACGCTTTATGCTGTAATTTGTAAAAATTTGTAACGCAAAGCAAAGCACAAAACAAAGCGCAATGAGATTCAAATCTGGGCCAAAGAAGGACACTGTGTGTGTGTGTGTGTGTGTGTGTATGTGAGAGAGAAGGAGACAGAAAGATGGAGAGAAATGGTGTATGTGAGAGAGACAGACAGGCAGAAAGGAGAGATGGTGTGAGTGAGTATGGGTGAACGAGAGACACAGAGAGATTGTAGAAAGGGGGTAGATATGCGTGTGGGGAGGTGGGGGGCAGCAGGAGGGAGTAGTAATGAGTAGAATGGTGTAATCTGTTAATGAGGACAAGAGGGGACAGTGGGACCAGGGGCCTCCCCCATTTTCTCACAAAACTTCTAGACCAGTGTTGATAAGATTTGGCTCTCAACACGGAAAAGGAGGGGGCGGTGCTGTGAGGTCAAGCCAGTGGGGACTTTACAGTGTGTGTGAAACGATAGCAGCGATTTCCATTCCCTCCCACCGACAGAGTGATCCAGCAAAGTCTGTCTGTCTGGCTGACTCACCAGGATGTACCCTAACTCCACTATGAGAAAGAGCATCTTTGGCTGTTATCCTCAACTAAAGCTAGCTCTGCTCTGCTCTGCTCTGCTCAAACCAATGCAAGTGAGCACATTAGATGTGGAGTGAACCATTGCTTCTATGAGAGTTCTTAAAGTACCAAACAAAGATTGACTGAATAAAACATAAAGCAACAAAAGCCATTTCATTAGCACAAAGTGTAAATTAACTGACAAACAAATCTGCCCTAGGACATGAGCGAGATACAGGTAGAACATTCCACAGAAACACATTGACTAGAAGTAAAAACACTTAATGTGGTTTTTTTCCTCATCGATAACAACTGAAATGAGCCAACGTTTTAATTTAGCTTTTATTACATGCATAATAGCAGTAAAACATGTATGTTTGTGGGTTATAAATAACAGTGAGAGTTCTTGCATAAGCTACCTACAGCACCTGTGTCTTCTACTCAGTGCATTATTTTATCAGGTTATTCGGTGCATTTAGTGTAAGTAGTCTTGGAAAGCCACTTCATACACCAGGCTCATGACAAATGCGTTCACTTTAACTTATTTATGGAGAAGCATAAAAAGCAGGATTCAAATGGAGACAGGGACAGCATGAAGTCCAGGTCTGAAAAATGTGACATAAAGAAAAAGCTTTATGGGGGGGAAAGCCTGAAGTGTGGGCAGTGCCTTCAAATTCACCTGGGGTGCAGAGCACTTAGAAGCACCACACTTTACCCTTTCTACCCTTTCAGCCTGCCCGGCCCATAAGCAGTTGCTTGATCATATCTGGACTGTGGCATGTGTGGTGAATGGGTGGGTGGTTAGTTACTGTTCACCTCGTTTAAACTGCATCTCCTTCCCCTCCCCTCCCCAGCGCTGTGAATTGGGGGGTTGTGCGCTCTGCTGCGGCTAGGCAAGGTAGCGTGCAAATGCCTCGCGACGTGACCATTGTGTCCAATCCGTTTCTAATGGGTTTATCAAAGGGCCCCTTTGAGTGTGAATGAACTCGAAACAGCGGCACGGAGCGGGCTGCGCGATAGGCAGAGCTTTCATCCGCTCAGAAATACTTCTGTCGCCGTTACATAAGAGCGAAGAGACAGGTCTTTCAGCGTAACCCCCTCCCCACCCTCCTCGGTCCAGCACATTTCGCTCGAGGAGGATAAAAGCCGGAGTTTGTTCGCCTTTCCGTCACGTGGGTCCTCTATTAACGACACGCGGTTGCTAATGGCTTGTATGAAAGCGACGGTACCAACATGGTCTCTAAAGCGTAATAGTCATATTTGGTTCTTTATATATTTATTTACTAACAAATCAAAATATTTTTTCTCACAGGTATCAATTTTACACGTGTGATGATAACGCTGTCGTTATTGATGTGGGGACATTATAAACGCTTCCTTCCTCCTCCGCGTCCATTGTTTACAGCTAATTGAATTTGCCAGAAACGTAGCAGCGTGATTCCTTTACAGTTGGGTGGATATTTGGAAATCGTTATCTTTGTACAGCGGTCTTGATAACAATACGCAACAAAACTAGACCAAACTACGAAGAACGATGACGTGACACATAAATAAATGTGCTACGTGAAAACAAAAATATCGATTCATATTTCTGTAAACCACTGTACAAAATAAACTTAAATACAAATAAATCTTAAGCAAAGCTAGGTGGAAACTTGTGGCGTTAAAAACCAATTAAGCCATTATGAGACGCGCTGATCCTAACAGATCTGCTGTCTGAATCTCTATGATAAGAACAGATACATGAGGGAGTATCAATTCTGCCCGATATACCTCGGATAATTACCAGCCACTGCCCGCAAAGATGTCACTTTGATGAAAACGGTAGCTCTCCATTATTATCTGGGAGTTCACAGCATTCTCTCTCAAAAGACAGTTATCCCCATAGTTTCTCAAAGGTCGATTTGACAACGCTGCAGCACCAGTCGCTGTGGTCAGAGAGTGTACTTAATTACAATCAGGGCTGTGGGTGCAGTTTGACATCTTCCAAACAGGAGTGCAGAAAAGGCACGATGATGTCATATAGTAGTTTGCAGTCTTCTGTTTGTGAATATCAACGGGAGCTAATGAGGCCCATCCATGAACAAATATGCTGTATTCCTTCAGAACGAAGGAGAATCTTTATCAGGAGAGTAACTATCTTCTCTAATTGTACAAATCTTCTGTACGTAAAGACGGAGGTGATAGAACAGGTGCGCTTCTCCGTGAAAAGCAGTGAGCTGGGTGTGCAGCAAAAAAAAAAAATATTGTTAACTCTGTTATCTGGCAAACAAAAGCTAAGGAAGGGATGGGGGAGGCGCTCCTATATACTTGCACTAATGGTGTGGCGTGCCTCTCTATGACCGTCTCACACAAGCTATCTCAGACATCCGTTTCTGGTGTCTCCGACAACAGCACATAATAATAATAATAACAATAATATTATTACTGCAAATTAAACTATTCCGAGTCAGTATTAACAGAGATACTGTATGTATTTCCACACTTTGTAACTCAAGGGAAAAATGAACAACCATTTTATTTTCTCAGAACTAGCCTACTACTACTAATAATAATAAACTTTATTTATATAGTACCTGTCATACCATGAACAGCGCAACATGATGTGGGGGGTATCAGGGATATCAATTCATTCTTGTGACTGTCCATAAAATAAAAAATAAAGAATCTTGCCTTCAGCGATTTGATATCCTTATTACCTTGGAGTAATTCCGGCTACCGTGCACATTAAGGCTGCCTGCAGTCTTTGCGGTGGAATACACATGGTCTTGTGTACAGAGAGGAAGGCAGGTCCTGTTCAGCACAGCAGCGCTGAACGATGGAAACATTTTCACCCTGTCCTCCCCCTCACTCCACTGGTAGCCATATATACACGTGTGTGTGTGCGTGTCTGTATGCGTGCCTGCACGTGTGTGTGTGTGCACGCACATGTGTGTGTGTGTCTGTATGCCTGTATGTGTGCCTACACATGTGTGTGTGTGTGTGTGTGTGTCTGTTTGCCTGTGTGTATGCCTGTGTGTGTGCCTGTGTGTGTGTGTGTGTGTGTGTCTGTGCCTGCACATGTGTGTGAGATGTCTCACCACTTATAATAATAAATACATGATACATGATACCACACTTAAAACTTAGAGAATGATGTGAAAATTGATGACGATAATAGTGCTTTCAAGGACAGGGGAACATTTTTTTATTTAGTACAGAAAAAGGTATTTAAAGCTTAAGTTCGGCACTAGCTGTAAATCAGATGATACACTCTAAACAAAGAAAAAACTGGGTTTTTTTGATGTCCGTTATGTCATTGATAAAAGTGTTGCCATGTTGTTATTGTTTACATCAGGGGAAGCCAGTGTTGGCCCTGGAGGGCCACAGGGTATGCTGGTTTCTGTTTTCACCTTAAAATTAACAACCATTTTAGACCCAAGAAACCACGAGGTGAGTATAATCAACTACTTTAATTACTCAATTAAGTGCTGAGTAACAGTGAAAGCCGGCATACCCTGTGGCCCTTCAGGACCAAGGTTGGCCACCCCTGGTTTATAATATAACAGCCCAAAGTAATTTGCCAAAGAAACAGCCAATGAGATCATGCATGTGGCCAGAATCATGGGGCAGAGGGAGAAGAGAGTGTCACTTGGGAGAGGGCTTTGCCCTGATGTTATTGAATTACACTCAATCACGTTTCCCAGCATCCTGGCTGGTTTCACATTCTCCCTTAAAAGCAGAATCAATATCATAGGAGGAAGCTTCCATTAGCCACGGACTGGCTGCCAGGGGACCCTGAAATGGAGGGTGGGGGTGGCCAACCCTGGTCCTGGAGAGCCACAGGATTTGCTGGTTTTTGTTTTTACCATAAAACCAGCCTCAAATTAAAACAATCAACTGCCTTCATTGATCCTGACCCTGTGGCTCTCCAGGACATAGGTTGGTCACAACCAGCCACCACTAGCCAGCACTTCTATTCATTGTCCACCAGTTGACCTGTGCGGTAACTGTGTCGGAGGGGTACACTTGACAGCCAGCCGATGCAGTCAGACTTGTAGCCATACAATCAACCAGAAAAGTTGCTCTTTCCCAATTAGATGGGGGAAACACTGCTGACTAAAGCCCTCTTTCCTTGGGTGATGCTGGCAGAGTCAAGATTCTATTCCAGACCATGGGGTGCATCACTTCACCGGGAATTGGCACTTTACCAGGACACCTCAGCCAATTTTTTGCAGGCCTCCCAGGCAGAGTCTACACTGGCAGAGTCCAGATCAGACAGTCTAACCTGGATCAAACAGTCTACACTCCCTGCACTAAGGCAACATGTTGTCCTTCTCCCATCCACAACACACAAGAGGCAGAAAGGGAACCAAGTGGTGGGATACTGATATGCTGAGTAAATGTCAGACTAATAAAGTCAGAGAGTCCCTGAGTACACAGCATTGCCTCCTGGTTATGCTGTATAAATATTACATTTCAAAATAAGGCACTGTTCATAACTTCTTCATATCTAATGTCTGGTGAAAATCAGCTCGGAAAATTAACTTAATGTCAACACAACTGACATTTGATCACTTTTTTATCAGGCAGTTCTACTACCATCTCTGTATACTAGTAACCATAAAATAAATAAAAATCATAAGACACCTTGACTGTCAAATGAAGATTTGAAGAGAGGCAAAAAGGGAATTGGTAATATTGAAAGAGATGGAACACCAAGTGTTACGGACCACATGGGAAGTATACATAGATTTAATAGGAAGTTTTATTGCAAGACGGAGTGAATCACACATTTCTAGGCAACATTATGATACCATACACTTTTTTAAGTGCTTAAAAAAGTGCACATTTTCAGAAAATATTTGTCAAGGAAATCATAATATTATAAAAGAAGCAGAGAGTGGTTTCATTTATTTATTTTTTCAATATTTTTTGGGATGAATCTAATCATAACCCCTTGTGCAGAGCAACCACATTGCCAGCAGACATCCAGCCCGTCATGCAGAGATCATATGGGCCAGCTGATTTTCCCCACACATTACAGCTAAGAGAAGGGCTGTCATGTCAAGAGAATCCAGCACGCCAGGAATAACAGCTAGATCCTTTTTTGTAAGTACGTAATTATTTTGAAATGTGCGTTTTATCTCAGTGAAAAAGGTGTTTAATCCCCCCCTCCCTCAAGACAGAGAGCGGCCGCATGCAGCCTTCGGCCGTCTCAAACGTCAAGCAGGGACGAGCCCTGGCCCCTGGCCAACCTCCGCCGAGCTCGCTACGTTAAGCATTCCCCTGATTAAAACAACATTACATTTTCACTGCGTCATTGCCTAGGTGTATAAAACTATAAAACCAGACGCTCTGGAACGCTCCTGTGAGAGTCTAATCTCCCGAAGCAGGCTTAATGATCCAGAGTCAGGGAGGCGGCGACTTCGGCCTCGTAAAGTGGCTGCTTGCGCAGGACACCCGACAAACTTCCTACAGAGAGAGCGCTCAACCTCCTCGCTATCTGTGTGGTACCAACCCAAAGCAGACCGACTGTGGGTCCTGTAGCACACAGCTTTAGTGCAGGGGTGTCCTGTGTGTTTTGATTGATTCCTGTCGATCAGCAGCCAACTTAGGCCTTGGAAACAAGATGTGCGGACCCTTTAGCCAATCAGTTACTTAAATTAAGCACCTAAGTGCTGAAACACCACAAAATTCTGCAAACACTTCAGCCCTCCAGGATTGGAGTCTGACACCCCTTATGTAGTGGAAAGCCCAGCATAATCTCCCTGCAAGACATCACTTCCTGTGGGGACAGGAAAAGGGAGATGGGTAAACTTCCTTTATTAGAACCTGCCCACTGTTCTCTGACTTCCACTGATTTTTCTTCCTCCCTGTTCCAACCTCAAGACTCCAGATTATTTTACTCAAAGCTCTGCTTTACCACAGACCTGATTACAAGTCGATATTTTAAAGTGACAACGCTGCTATAACACACAAGTACACACTGAAATTCCTTCAGTTTTTTCCTGCCTTCAAAATGATCAGCCCCAGAAAGAGGATTTTGTGTGAAACTGGCATCTTGGGTCCCAGGACCAACATTGCCTGGTCAGTAGATAAGAAATCTCCTATAACTCTATCTTTAATGTCGACTGTTTAAAATGCACCCTGCCAAACTAACTTTTAAAGCTGACCACATCTAATCATAAACCGTTGCGCAGGAACAATGGCAAAACAATGGCAATCACGGCTAACTCCAGGGAAACTCTGGAAACAACTGTGCGCAAATTATCAAAAAAGAATTGTTTTCATCATTGTCAATTTCAACCATTGTCACCATTTCCAAGTGTGTACTGCCAAAAGTTACAAATATACGTCCCTCATTACTCACCTAAAGGACAGCTACATAACACAATCTCTCAAGAACATCAAAAGACAACTCCTTTGTATGAAAAACTTGTCGTAAATGAACACAACATGCAATTATAAAAGAAATCAATACAAAGTAAACCTCCTCCAAACTGTCAGTCTGCTCTCGCCAAAAGCAAACATATTTTGTGCTTTTAAAAATGAGTGGTGGTAGGTGGTAGAGAGGTTCAGTAGAGTGGACCAAACCACATTTAATGAGACCTTTCTGTTGTCACCATTTTTTGCCCATTAGCTAAAGCAGCACATTTCCTAGATTTGGTAACACCACAATGTGATCCTGGCAAAAGACGGTGGAAATGAGAAGACCTGCTAGCCAAAATTAGTTTTACATAATGGTCTTTTGGCTTGAGAGTCACCCACACCCTAGTAACTGTAAATAACACTATAGAACACATATCTGACTAAAGAAACATCTCCGTCTTTACAGTCCAATGAATGTTGCTGTTATAGACAATTATTAGGCTCTGTGTGCACAATAGCATGATGTTACCGTTACTGTGGTGATGTAGGTACTGTGATACCTATAGGTATTGTTAAACAGTTATTGCTTAAATAATCATTGCTACTGCTCTGTTGTTCAGCCGGCTGTTTCTTCACTGTATTATAGGCTGTTCTGGGCCTGTTCTTGTCGTCCTTATGGTCTCTGTGATATGTATTTAATGTTGTTGTTGTTTTTTAAACCACTTTACGGTTGGATCTCAATTAACTTCAGTTCTGGTTAAATACAAAGTGCATTCTCAATTCATTTGCAAGCTTTCTGAGTTTCTGACTCCACACAGACACGGAATGTTGAGGAAACAAGCTGTAGGAGGACAAAAGGACACCAATCATTTTTTTGGTGTGACAGTGACGTCGTAAGGAATTATGTTTTGTAGGAATTCCCCCCACACGCTCTCACACATACTCTCACACACAAACACACAATGAGCACAAAGAGTGGCCTGTATTCATAACGTCAATGCAAGGTCAGGGGACATTCCATTACCTCAGCTCGGGGTGGGGGTGGGGGTGGGGGGGTAAGGTAGACCTTGGTTTGGGGAAGGGGGGGTGGGGGTAGGGGTGGGGGGCGGATTACATTTCACAGTGTAGAATGGGCCGAAATGAATTCAATCAATGACCCACAGCATCATCTTGATTTGCAGTACAGTACAAAATAAATGACATTAAGAACACAACAGCATCAGCCGCATGACATTCGCTAGGTCAGATCTCAGATCGGCTTAACGGCGAGCGCCGTACAGGCTTCTGGGATGTTTAAGACAAATCAGAGCTCTTATCCCTCCAGCGATCCCTGAGCAGCTGCCACAGAGAGGGAGAGAGAGAGACGCCTACGAGAAAATCAATTTACCTCATCTCTCTAAGATGTGCACATCCTTCCTTTAAAAGGCCAGAGCGGGGCCCCATAAGAATTCCACACAACAGACGAAGAAACACAGCACAGCACAGCCCACAGCCACAATCCGGCAAGACACGATCAGACACGCTGAACCGGCGAGCATTTCCACACGCATCGCGGGCCGATATCTCCGACCTATGCCCGTGCGGCTGGGCAGAGACAGATCCTCCTGAATAACCACCTCCTGCTTTTTGTACTTCTTCTTTGAAATGATAAAATGCTGTGCGGTTATATCTGTAGGTAATATCTGCATAAGGCTCAGTGTGGCATGCAGCATTCTGAGCAGGGCTCTGCTGTTGTACCCTTGGGCGAAGGTACGTCACCCAGATTACGGCTGCATAAATTAATAATGTCTAAAACTGTAAGCTATGTAAGCGTTACGGCTCTTTTGTGTTTTCCCGGGAAATGCCTGCATCCAGGGTGATGTGTCAATCGTATCATTTCTAGGGCTTGAGTGCAAAACACACTATTTACTCTGTTTTGCATTGTCTATTTTCATATTTACTGAAGCTATAATAGTTGTAGCAGAACCTCAATTCCCAATAAAAACAGAATTGATGTTACACAAGCAGTAATAGTAATAATCATCATCATCATTATCATAATCATAATCAGGTGGTTATGGTAATTGCCTGCAATGATAGCAAATGGTGTGTGTGTGTAAATGCTCAAAATAAAAGCAAATCTACAATTTCTGAAGCCAAGAAAATAAATGTCTTATTCCACGACCAGGGCCTTTCACAGGGGTCAGAACAGCATCACCAAAAATAAATAAATAAACAAGCAGAGGTGGTTTCACACTGTGCTGCTGCCTGAGTGTGGAGGGCTTTCTCAAGGAGACGGTTGCCATGGTTTGGGGTACCATGTAGCTCTCTACTCTCTCACTTGCTGGACTGAGCACACAATTGAACTTTGCTACTCAAGACTTCAGTGACAGTGACAACTTGTGCCTAGATTCATCATCATCCTCATCATCCTCATCATCATCATCTTTAAACCAAGGTGGCTAACCCATATCTCTTCAGAACATATTCAGCTGTATAAACAAGAAACAGTATAAACTATGTAAATTGGCGTGTATAAGGGTATACACCGAGCGCATATATGAAAATGATTTCATCACAATTATCACTTGCAAATGTAAGGAGACACTCACGGTGTGGGTGACATGCTGAGTATGTTTTATGCATGGGGAAAAAACACTTAATTCTGTGCAAAACAAACAATTGCCTTGATGTAAATAGGTCTCCAAAGAAGTACTTCATGTTCATATGTATTTACACATTCTCTCACCTCCACGATGTCCGAGTTGGTTCTGCTTTCATGAGGCTCGTTGTACTCGGTGTACTTGAGCAGGACTTTGTCCATGTCCGTGCTGGCGTACTGGAAGAGTTTGTTGGAGCTGTTGAAGATGATGAGGGCGATCTCGCAGTCACAGAGCACGCTCAGCTCATACGCCTTCTTCATCAGGCCAAACTTCCTCTTCGTAAAGGTGACCTGGAAGACATCAAACCAGACAGAGACAAAGCCCCCTCCTTTAGCAAAGCATAATAAATAAAAACTGCATTACCATCTCAATATGCTATTTATGACATGTGGTTCTCTGTGGCTCAGTTGGTAGAGCACAGCGTTGGCAACGCTTAGGTTGTGGGTTCAATCCCCACTGGGGCCACATATACTGAAAATGTATGCATTCACTACTGTAAGTCGCTTTGGATAAAAGTGTCTGCTAAATGGCGTATATTATATGCACATTGGAAGAATGCCACAAATTCAAGCACAAAAATGTTTAAAAATCTCATTTTTTTTGGCTGTTTTAAAAAAGGGTACTACACGCGCGCACGCGCATACGCTCACACAGCTTTAGGCGCACACAGTAGATTTTTCACCAGTGACTCAGAGGGATAAAGCTAAGCTGATTAGCGGAAGTTTGAAACCAGCTGAAAAGTGATTAAAGATGCTCTCTGTTTTCTGACACCAGCTCTCATCGCTCCAGGCTCAGCCCGCCAAAGAGTTTTCGGTGCTGTCACGGCCATTCCACTCTTCCCCCAGGAGAACGGGGGAGAAGAGGCTGTGTTTGAATGACTCGCTCACAGGCAGGATGTGCCGCGCAGTGCCAGTAGTGCCATGGCAGCGAGGCTCAGTGATTAACGAGCTCAAGCCTCATAAGTTGGTTCCAAACCCAAGTTTGGCACTGCCATTGCACGCTGAGCAACCCGAAATCCTTCAGTAAATACCCACATATATACATGTACAGTGCACATAGGCACGTGCACGCACACACGTGTACACGCACATAAACATCACTCCCACACATGCATGCACACATACAAGCATACAAGCACGCGTGCACACATACAAAGGGAGGGGTGCTTCATCAGTGTATCAGCAGCTCCCCGTGTGTGCCAAGCACCCTGCTGCTGATACACTGATGGAAGCGCCTCTGTCACATTCCTAAGAGCCAGGTAAACATATTCAAATTTAAAACAAGATACAAACTATCAAAGATAACCCGCCCCCTACTCTTCCCCAAGCCCCTCATTTATTCTCCATCGGAGTAGCAGGATACACAGATATATTGAAATGAATGCCAACGGTCTCAGTTGCTATGTTTTGCTCAGATATTTGGTTGTGTGAAAAAACATTTTCAAGTAGACTTCACATGACACTCTACTTCATATTCTGCCGTTGCACTTCATCATTCAATAATAGTAGAAATAACTACATTTTTCAAAACAAGAGCATTATGTAATATGTATAACATTTCGGTTTTGAAATACACACCGAGTAGATTATCCAGCCGGTCAACTAGGGAGTGTAGTTATAACAGCAATTACGACTTTTTTTTACAGAAATTGAGCGGAGCAAAGGGATATGTGTGGACAGAAGGGTGGTGCTGACCAAACAACACACACCGCCAACACGATCCACTGGACCGGACGGCATCCGTCGCCAGCAGGTTCTGGTTCCGGCCACGCCAAGGTTTGTGACAGGCAGGACGTGTCCGCTTGCCCACTCCAGAGTGAAAAAGGCCTCCTCTCAGCCCGCAGGCCAGAGACTCAGCCAACCTGAACACTTAATGCACTGGCCATCTTCCAACCTCTGATATTCCTTTTAGCTAACAAAAAAACAGCACCAGCACACAGAAGAGAAAAGGCTTGCTAGTGCTCACACTGCGCTCTCTGTGAAAATGTACACGAAGACGGGCCAGGATAGAGATTCCAGCCTCAGGCCAGCGGAGATTGACTGTGCCTGCATTCCCGGCTGCCAAATTCACCATCCCAGCGAGAAGAGGAGCTGATGGGGCCTGGCTTTGTTCGGCTAGAGCTCATCACCGCCAGCAGCTACCCTCCTTTAAAACAATGTAACAGCGTATAATCTTTCCTCCGAGATTTAGCGCTTCTCTCTCTGCCTCCCGCAGTTCCTGCTGACTGAGTCAGTGGACCCCCAGCGGCTATGTGAAGCCAATTCTTTTTTTCACTGCGCCACAGCACTGGTATTGGTGTCTACAGTATGTTCCGGTTAAATGTCTCCATACCTTTTATCACCCGACTGCAATCTAAGCTTACCTGTACTGTACATTGTTGCAAAAATTGTGCATCTGAAAATCTATAGCCAAGACATCACACGTTTGAATATCCATCACAGAAAAAAAAAAAAAAAAAAAAAAAAAACCTGATCGGTTTTAGTTTTAAAAGAGGTGCTTGTTGTTGGGTCAGAAAAAGAATGGCATTTTGCGGGGGGAAATTATCAACAGAATTCGTTCACCCGTCGTTCATTGCTGCTGCCAAGCTGAGCAGATACCACCTGAGTGGGCCTCCACCACACTGCCCCACATGTTTCAGAGGAGGAGAGGAGGAGCAAAGGAAAGAGGAGAAGAGGGAGAGGAGAATAAAGGAGAGGAGAGGAGGGAAAGTAGGGTCAGGAGAAGAGAGGACAGTAGAGGAGTGAGAGAGGAAGAGAGAGGAAAGGAAAGGAGAGGAGAGGAGGGTGATAAGAAGAGAGATAGTAGGGCATGGAAAGGAGAGGACAGAGAGGAGAAGAGGGGAGGAGAGAGAAAGAGAGAAAAACAGAGCGGAAGGAGAATGAGAAGGGAGGAAAAGAGGAGACATAAGAAGGGGGGCGGCAATGGGGAGAGAAGTAAGGAGCGCAGAGATCCATCCACGATATAACCAGCTGTTCTCTAAGCCCTGGAGCCAATTTCAAAACCCAGGGAATGTGATCTTAGTGATCTTTCACTGGCTTTCAGCATGTATTACTAATCAAATAATCAGGGGATCTTAATCATTTCAAGGTACCTTGGATTCGGGACTATAAAGTGATTGCAGTAGGGATGAACATGTTACACGTTTTCAAATAAATACCCCAGAAGGGCAGTAAGAGTTCAGCCTTTGTACATATAAAATCATACTGTGGACACGGACATGCCACGGAAAGGCTAAACAAGCATTAGAAACACACAAACTGCCTGGCCATAGATGTTAATACAGCATTAAATAAATATGAACTTAAAAAAAAATTAACTGGGTCACACTTAATTTTAAAGTGTTTCCCATCAGCGTACTTCCACTATAAAATCTGTCTATCGTTAGAGACCTCTGTGATCTCCACACATCGATATGGAGAGATCTAGATGAATATTACCCTGATTATACACCAGATAGATTTTTGATTTTTTTTGCTTCTTCCATAAATTCAATGAACAGCTACGTGATGATGTTTTTCCTCTCCTGCCTTCAGTCTTTTGTTTCCTGTTTCCTTCCCCCTCTTCAGTTTATGTTCCATTATATTCCTCCTTACCACTGGCAGAGACACACTTGATGCATTCTGAGAGATTCTGAGAGATTAAACAGAGGGGGGATCCAGAGGGTGACGAACGCACAAGGGATAAAGTTTTCACTACTGCAAAGTCCAATGGGTTGCACCCTTCTGGCAACAACCGTGCACTTAATGCAGGTAGGAATGAATAGATTCCCCTGATTGCAGGGAGGGGTGTTGCCTGTTCCCAACTTGTCCGCTATGTCATGAGAAACGCATACCGTGTGCTGATTGAGCGGGTGAAACAGCCGCTGCTTTTGATTGCCTGACCTGTATGCATGCCTTATCTCAGAGTAGGGCACTCTCTCTGTCTGGCTGGACACTTTCAGAGGGAGGCAATGGCAGCCTGAGACAGAGTTGTGACCAAGTCACTGTTATGCAAGTCATAAGTAAGTCTGAAGTCTTAACCTTCAATTTTTAAGTAAGTTCAAAGTCATGAAGGGTAAGTTTCAAGTAAAGTCCCAAGTCACCGTGTTCATGTCAAGTCAAGTCACAAGTCACAAATTTCAGGTGTCAAGTCCTCAAGTCACATTCAAAACAAGTCTCTTGAGTCATCCAGCTCAAGTCCAAGTTTAGTCCAAGTCATAGACATGCAAGTCAAGTCCCCCTGGGGCGGACAGCCAAATGCTGCCCCCGATCGGGGCTCCCAGCCAGAGTTGGACTGATGCAGTTAGGTTTTGAACCACCACTGCAATGGTGGTTCAAAACCAGGTAGCTAACACTCACAAAGCGCCAGTCAATGCGGGTGTGTTAGACCGCTATGCTATTTGAGGCAACCCAACATTTTTACATTTTGTTTCAGATTTTTCCCCATTTTTCTCCCCAATTTGGAAGCCAATTATACTATTTATTTCGATTAACCCTCCCCCCCGAACTCGTCGCCAGTCTCTACAGGGCAAGCTACTCTCCGAGGCCGGCGATGATCTGCCTCCTTCAAAATGGAACTCACGGCCCCATTTCTGGAGACACCCTTACGTGCTTTACAGCGAGTTCATGCCGACCACCCTCCCCCTCCCCCAGGAGCGGACAGCCAAATGCCACCCCCAATCAGGGCTGACGGCCAGGGCCGATCTGGCAGAGACGGGTTTCGAACTGCGTCCCTGATAGGCAGCTCATACTCATACAGGACCAGCCAAATACGGGTGCGTTAGACCACTACGCTATCCGCCAGCCCACCCAACAATTTATTGAATCAAATGACACCATTCAAGTCATAAACGCATCTGGTGTGTGAACCAAACTCAATGCTCTATCTAAAACAGCCCTCCAGTAAGACTGGAGGCAATCCAAAGTGATTCGTTCACAACTCATTTACACAGCTAATTTAAAGTGATTCATTTTTTGTTCTATGGAAGGAATTCATGATTGGTTCCCTTTCAAACAATCTCTGCTTGTCCAATTCTCAGACTGAAAAGAATGGCATGCCCTCATCGAAAATGCATCCGTCTGCAGCAGGTTCAACATGGCATTTATTATTTGGCCTGCGTATGATGTAAACCACTTAATTTAATCACACTCTGATGATGCCTGTGGGAATGAAACTAAACAAAGATAAGTGTTTTCTCTTATGCATCACAGGATACAATTATGGCAGCTCTTTATTAAATATGATTTTCAGTTCTTCCCCTTCATAGGAATCCTCGTAAAAAACACATCTTCTCATCAGAGGCGCCAATCTAAAAAAGACATGCATTCATCAACTATCCACTGCATTGCACCCACCCTTGAAAAAAACCTCCATTGTGGCACTTAATACTAATTAATAACACTGAAACAAAGCCCTGGAAAATAAACACCATCTGAATCCCACATTCAACTCTCCCCCTCTCCTCACCTCAAATGCTCTTTGACGTTTAATCCTCATTGTGCCTTCACGCGTCCTGAACAATTTGGTTTTTAGATGCGCTCATATTTCTCTCGAATGCCATTTCAATCAATCACAAATTATCGCATTTTATTTCATCTGGCAGTCTGTACGAAATAACTATCACAGAGCACTTTGAAGATCTCATTATATTTCATATATAAACAACTCAAGCAATTGCAGCTATAACCCAAAGGGGACAAAGCATTTGGTTGTGGAGTGAGTGAGGCTTTGTGAACTCTGTACTGGAATGGAACTATCAAAGGCATTCCAATTATTGAACCAATCAGAGTGGTTCTCTAGGGAGCAAATTGTTTTGATTGGTTCAAATCAGTTGACAGCATTAAACATTTTGAAGGGAGGAAATGGAGAGAGGGCGACAGAGAGAAAGAAAGGGAGATGGAGAAATAAAGGAAGAAAGAGATTGAGAGAAAATAGGAAATATTGCCAGAGAGAGAGACTGAGAAAAAGAAACACAGAGAACGGAGTATGTGTAGAAGTGGAGTGTGAGTGAAAGAGAGAGAGGAGTAGGAAGTTCTCTGTATAAAACTACTGCGCCAAGTTCTTCGGCAGGTGGGGTTTTCGAGGCCGAAGCAAAGCTAGAACCTGCAGCAAAGCCTGGCAGAGAAGAGAAAAAAACCCATCAAATTTGAAAGGATTCTGGCCATTATTCTCTGGTGACAGACTCTCTGGCACCGTTAGGACTTTGTTAGACACAAGAGTCCAGACGCGTCTCTTCAGGGAAAGCCAGAGAAAGGGGTAGAGCGAGGCTGCAGGTCAAGCCTTTGGCAGCGTCTTGGCCGTAAGCCTAAAGAAACAGGACACAGCACGCACCTACTGAAGTGTTATCACTGTGTCTATATCCAGGTCAACTTGTTTTCCCTCACAGAGGTGCCATAGGTGCCTGCTGTGTGTACAATCAACATAGGCGATAGGGATAGTGATAGCCTGAGAAGCACCATTTCTGAATAATATACCTGTGTGACGGTGTTCATGTCTTTTGCAGAATTTTCTAAGAAATTGAGGCAATAGTCATTCCAACAAAATCCATTCTGGGCGGTGAAAGTCGAGATCGAAACCAAGCATGTCCGAGGTGATAATTAAGCTCCGGTTTCCACAGGGATCCATTTAGAAAAAACGACACTCTGGCCAACAAAGCGTATTCCACATTTAGTCGTTTTTTTTTGTTCTTTCCCCAAACGAGAGAGGCACACGGCATCATTAATGACCGTAATTACAGCTTGGGGGCAGTCTGCCACGCAGATCGGCAGTCTCTAATGGAGGGCTTTTCTGCCACGCGGTGCTATTGTCACGTTCGTTTTCATTGGGGTTTGCAATTAGAGTATCCGGCTGTCTGCTCAGCAAGACCTTTTCCCCCCTGCGTTCCGCTCCTCAAAAGCCATGCGCTTTGATCAGGGGAAGATCCAGAATTTCACATTTCACCCAGGTCAGACTAGACCACAGCTGACTGCTCTTTCATGATTATGAAGTGATTCCTACATTGCAATCATTCGACACAGCTGTGAGAGAACCCACAAGGTACAGCACAATTTAGCCAGACAGAGATCTAACAAGAAGAAGAGAATAATCAACTGTCTCACTATCTCCTACATAATGACCTGCTTGATCCCAACCAATCAGGCTTCAAGGCAGGTCACTCTACTGAAACTGCTCTGCTTGCGGTCACTGAAGCTCTCCACTCGGCAAAGACTATCACTCAGCTCTGTCCTCCTCCTGCTCGACCTATCGGCTGCATTTGACACCGTTGACCACCAGATCCTGGTCTCATCTCTCACTGAGATGGGAATCTCAGAATTTGCACTGGCATTGTTTGAGTCATACCTGGCTGACCAGTCCTACCAGTTGGCCTGTAGAGGATGCCTCTCCTCTCCCCACACCCTCTCAAGCGGTGTCCTGCAGGGCCCCCTCCTATTCTCCCTGTATACCAAGTCACTGGCCTATGCTGGCATATCAGGCCGCAAGGGCAACCACTCCCTCCTACCTCCAGATACTCATCACATCCTACACCCCACCTAGACCCCTCCGCTCTGCCTCCTCTGGCAAACTGACTGTTCCATCCCTTCGGGTGCCCGGCAGCCGTTTCTCAAGGTCTCGCCTCTTCTCTGCCCCAATGGTGGAATGATCTTCCGCACTTGGTCAGGACAGCAGAATCACTGACAATCTTCTGCAAGAGACTAAATACTCACCTCTTCAGACTCCACTACCACTGATTCTCTACATTAATTACTACCATCACCACTATTTACATGTTTGGAAAGAAAACCCCCCCCACTAACCTTTCTTTCCCTGTGTTATAGGTACGATGTGCAGCTGCCAGTGTTACTACACTGATCTCTTGCACTAACTTTGATTAATCTTACCATGTTTAAATGCACTTTTTGTAAGTCGCTCTGGATAAGAAGGTCCGCTAAATGCCGTAAATGTACGGTCAGCAGGGGCCTCCCGCGTGGTCCAGTGGTTACAACGTCCGACGCTGGCCACGGAGACCGGGGTTCAATTCCCCGTCTCGCCAAGTGTCAGCTTTGGCCGGGAGTGCCACCAGGGGGCGGCGATTGGCTGTCCGCCCCAGGGAGGGGGGAGGGAAGCCGACGTGACGTTCGCTGCATATAGTGGCCCTGTAAGTACCGGGGTTCGGTCGACGGCTTGGCGAGTGACGTCTCGGAAGAGGCGTCACTTCGCTTCGTCACTACCGGTCGCAGGACTACGGCAGCGAACTCACATTACTAGGGGATTGACGTAAAAAATAGCGGGTCTAATTGGCTACCAAATTGGGAGAAAATGGGATAAAATCAGAAAAAAAAAAAAAAAAAAAAAAAAAAAAAAAAAAAAGTACGGTCAGCAGAGTGCAGTGCAATTCAGCAACGTGGGGGTGTGGGGATTCAATGCGGAGGACTCGGGAGGGCAAGAGAACATAGCTGTGCAACTTCAATACTGATCTGCTGTCTCTTTGAATCAAATTAGTTTAGGTGAAGAGCACTGGACTCTTGTAGCCAACCACCATTGTGTCACACAAATGATACATTCCGTTTGAAGATAAGCATACACTTGGGAAGAAAAACATACCATCCCCAAATGTGTGAGAATAGCTGGTCTGGGCATTAGACCTCTCCAAGGTCAAAATGTGCGAGTCTTGAGATGTTCGCACACAATTCTAACTGAGGGCTTTTTTAAACATGTTGGTCACAATGTCTCTGTGTAAACTTTATGACTGTTCAAATAAATAAACAGCCCACAGCTTTGTCCATATATTTTCGTGCGTCAAAAGTTGAAAGGGGTCAAACTTTTGATGGACCACAGTGGGGTTGCAAAATTCTGGGAATTGTCAAAACAGGAAACTTTCCGTGGGAATTTGTCACTGGCAAGGTAGCCGTGGGTCGCAAGGTTGCTAGCTGTCACTCGCTAGCACTATAGGTGTTTATTACTTTCTGATTCCTCTCCCCTCCCAGTATAAAATCGGAAATCCCCCATCTTTTTTCAAAAATTCCTTTTGGTGATGAGGTAATATTGTTTGTAATAAAGTGCTGTGGAGTGGGAGACCAGGGTTCCATTCTCAGGTCCGCAAAATAAGCTCATTGCCTCCTCGCCACTATATCTTTATAGTTAATTATATACAGTTAAAAAATGAATAATTGATTTGCGAAATATTTGCAAGAATTAGGTGGAACATAAGCTATTGTTTTGTAACCCTCTTTCAAAAGGCATGGGCACTCTGAGTGAGAGTGCGTGACATAACCACGTCAATGCTGACAAATCTCTCAGGTGCTGCCCTCTGAGTAATTACCCAGCATGCTTCATTCTGCTGATATAACTGAAAGGAGGGTAAAGACATATACCCCACATCTCCCGTTCAAATCTTGTCCATAAGCAGGTGTAATTCTTATTGTTAATCCAGGGCTAAATGTGACTGTTTGATATGAACGGGTTAATGGTTGCTGTCGGAGGTGGTGATGGAGGTGATGTCATCACATTCAGGTGAGTGAATACAACCTTCAGCCAGCTTCTGCTGTTCGTGACAAGGAGGTCGTCTATCTTACACGGCTCCCCAAATAGTTGCCATCGTTGTGTTCAGTGTCCACACCAGGAGAGCACGGCTCTAGAGATTTCAGGGCAGGTCCATGAGTACGGAACACATTTCTTCCCTGGCAGGTTGGGAATTGGCGAGCAACGCCACAGCCCAACTTGGGCAACTGAGTAGCAAGTTCAATGTTGGTTGGAGCGTGAAATAAGCAGGGGCTTACATACTTCACAATAATGGAAATCGACATTCTAAAAAAAGGTTTAAACATTTAACAACCAAGCAAAATATCTCCCGTTGGTTTGGAAGACATGCAACTCACAAAGAATTGCATGTCACTGTAGTTCTGGAACTCAGGCCTACGCTGAAATCTAGTGACAGGAGACTGTAGACTTTAGGGGGCCTAGGCTGAGATCTGAAGTGTCATCAGTGACGCTTTGCTGTATATTGTGCAAAATAACCATTCTTATAGGTTCACATAAGCCAGTGATTGACAGTATACGGTAGCTTCACCGCAATATGGGGTTCGAGAAGGCTCACTACCATTGTTCATTGCCACTGCAGTTTTATCTGCAGTACTGTACTTTATACTGCATACACAGCTTCAAGC
Source organism: Aldrovandia affinis (assembly GCA_029706075.1). NCBI lineage: Eukaryota > Metazoa > Chordata > Actinopteri > Notacanthiformes > Halosauridae > Aldrovandia > Aldrovandia affinis. The sequence continues at coordinate 10,875,152 of JAINUG010000004.1, forward strand.
TTCAGCTCCAGCATACGTGGGCTCATAATAAATCCGAAATAAATAAATGTCAATTTCTTCAGCTGCATCTCAAGCAGGAGAGACAGAAGTCGTCCAGACAGGCTGTGGGTGTGTGGTGCCGTTTTGGGGGGGTTATATTTAGAGCAGGCGGGGGGAGTGTGAATTCCAGGCTCTGTGGTCGGCCCAAGCGATGGCAGCCGGGGACACAGGGGACGCTGTGTGTCCCGTTGACCCGCCCCGGTAATGAGGGGGTGCTGTATATTGTGGTGATTACCAGAGACACGCACGCGAGCACACACACATACGCTCACACACATTCACACACACACACACACACACACACACACACACACACACACACACACACATTCACACACGCACACAGACTCACACACATTCACACACACGGGCACACCTACACTCGCACACATTCACACAGGCGCACACATAAACTCACACACATTCATACACATATACTCACACACATTCACACACGTGCACACATAAACTCACAGACATTCATACACATATACTCACACACGCACACACACATACACTTACACACATTCACACACGCACACACATACACTCACACATTCACACACGCACACACATACATACACTCACACACATTAACACAGGCACTCACGTACACTCACACACATTCACACAGCACACATACACTCACACACATTCACGCAGCACACACATACACTCACACACATTCACACAGCACACATACACTCACACACATTCACATACGCGAACACATACACTCGCACACATTCACACACACGCACACATACACTCATACACATTCACACACACACAGACACACGCACACACACATCTTCACACACTTGTTCTTTCACAGTGAATGTCAGACTCATGGTTTCACTGACTGTCTCTCAAAGAGGAGCGGCTTTTGTTTTGACTATTCCCTCATGGTCTCTTTTTTAGACCTTCCTGTACCAGAATGCAATGATGTCATACAAAAGCCTTTTAAACCAACTGAAATCATCCTGCTGCTACCAGCATCTGATATAGAAGATTCATTTTAATCTACTTCATTATTCCAGAATCACAAAATCACAAAATCACAAGACTAAAAGGAATACCCAGAACTGAAAGAGGGAATTCATTAGATTTGTTCTCCTCCTCCCACAAGCATTGTTCCATTTGAATATACTGGGGAAATTAATCAACAAATTGTGACACAAATTTGTGACACTGGCACTGCATAACACTGATACTGTGTAACACTGTCACTGTGTAACACTGACACTGCATAACACTGACACTGTGTAACACTAACACTGTGTAACACTGTATAACATAACACTGTGTAACACTGTATAACACTGGTACTGTGTAACACTAACACTGTATAACACTGACACTGTGTACACACTGTGTAACACTGTATAACACTGGTACTGTGTAACACTGTCACTGCGTAACACTGACACTGTGTAACACTGTCACTGTGTAACACTGTATAACACTGGTACTGTGTAACACTGACACTGCATAACACTGACACTGTGTAACAATAACACTGTGTAACACTGTATAACAATAACACTGTGTAACACTGTATAACACTAATACTGTGTAACACTGTATAGCACTGGTACTGTGTAACACTAACACTGTATAACACTGACACTGTGTAACACTAGCACTGTGTAACACTGTATAACACTGATACTGTGTAACACTGTCACTGCATAACACTGACACTGTGTAACACTGGCACTGTGTAACACTGGTATGGGTAACACTGGTATGGGTAACACTGGTATGGGTAACACTGACACTGCGTAACACTGATGTTGTGTAACACTGGCACTGTGTTACCTGATTGGGTCATGGCGAGGAGTCACTGACCTGCCTGTTCCTCTCGTCCATGATCCGGGTAATCTGTATCTTCTTCCGCCCCATGTTGGCGTTCCTTCCTTTCCTCCTCTCCTTCCTGCCGTCTCTCTCTCACACCCTTCTGAAGATCAGAAAAACTCCCAAACTCGTCTTCACTCCTCTCCTCTAGCACATTGTCCACGCTCCCTCTCTCTGCCGTCCCACGTCACCTCCACACAATCTGCAGGAGGAAGGAGGAAGGAGGGGGAGAGTCAGCAACACGATCCGTGTCCCGACACAAGGAGGCCAACGTGCAGGGCTGAGAGGAGTCACCTCCCCACACGCACCCCACCCTCCCAACCACACAACACCAACACCAACACAACACCAACACCGACACCAACACCAACATCACCGACACCAACACCGCTACATCTGCACAGTGCCGCCAGATCCACGAAGGGTGCAACAAATGTCATTCATTCATTCATTTCATCCACACATGCTCACCAAAGCAGCTGAGAGCCCTTCACACACACACACACACACACACACACACACACGCGCGCGCACACAGAGAGAGGACATCGGTTTTCAAGCACGCTGAATTATTCATCATCCCGGCCGGCTCAAAGTGCTCACAGTACCGCGCCTCACGCGTCCGGCAGGCCCTTCGCACACACCGGTATTTATGGGCCCCCCAGGATTCAAACCCCTCTGGGTTCACCGCGCTCTAACCCCAACGCCCCATGCCCAGTGTGCATTGGAGCGCAGCTGCAGAGGGGACTGTGGGAGGAAACACCAGAATCACAGGGGATCCCCCCCCCCCCCGTCCAGGATTCAGCTGCACACAGTCTTCCCATCCCAAGTCCCGCTCGCTTTTCCCCCCAGTTTGGAATGCCCAGTTTGATCAGTAGGCCCGTGGCTTGCTACAATGCCTCTGTCAATTCTGGAGAGTGCAGACAAGCACACTCGCTCCTCCTCCTCGCTAAGGTGCGCTGCCAGCCGCCACTTACTTTCACCACAAAGTTGATCCCCTGGTAGCCAGCTCGCCTGGAGCAACAGGTAAGTGACCGTGCAGAACCAAGAACCCTACCAAGAGCTTCTTGAAAAGCAGAACGGGGCTTCCCCCCGTCTCATTGTAAGCCGGTTTTCCGCCCCCACAGCAGATTGTATGGACATGTGCAGGCTTTTTTAAATGTACGGTTCCAGTAAAAAAAACGACGCAGGCCTGCATTTGCTGGCTCCGCTGCGCGTAGGGCTGTTTCTGCAGGGATGAACCACTGCGGCTGTCGCGCCGATCCGAACACGGCGGCGCTGGAAATGATTAGGCCTCTTACGCGCTGCCGATGTTGCTCCGAATTACATCAGCTGCCAGCACACTGGGGCACGTATGCTGTCATAACATTCCCTCATCATGTTAACACGCGGATACATGTTCCTCCATCACGCTAACAGGCGGCGGCATGTTAATGTTATCCCACAGTGCTGGGTTTGGCACCTGCAGCAGGTGTGCTGACACCCACCAGCGGGTCTGGTGGCTGTCCTGTAAGAGACAGTATAACATCTACCGCCTGCGTATTGGTTTCGAATGAATAAACGTCAAAGGAGATAACTGTCTGTCTCTTTACAACCTCTTTAAAAGCAGAGAAAGTTTCTGTAGTTCTTCTCCTGCATGGTCAGAAAGCCCAGGCCAGCCGTGACAGAAAAACACACAGAAATTCCAAACGTTCACAGCTACAGTCTAGTTCAATCACAGGTGGTATTGCTTGACATAACAAGATGTTAAAATTCCACCAAACCAGAGTTCAATCTGATGTGATTATACAGAATTGTTGTACGGCATGTTTGCCGTGAGACTTGGTGATTACGATTTTAAAGCCCTTGACTGTGGTAGACCAGGTCCTTCTTGTCTTGTGCCAGTCTCGCGTCCCCTCAAAATGTGCTTACTAAACATGTACACCAGAACAACTCTGATGCAATGTGTGACTCTGGGAGAGGCCACATCTGCTTTATATCAAAATCAATAAGACTGTCCCAAGACAGCCACGTTTCGCTGAAAGACCTTCACACACACCCCAGCATATGTGCAGTGAATCCTCTCCCATCACATTTACAATAAGACACTAGATATCATAATCAAAACCTACTATGTTTTCAACATTTCTATGCTGAAAACATTTATTTTTTCTTAAAAACAAAACAAAACACTGAAACATAAGAACAAAAGCACATTGTTTCTGATGGGGAGAACAGGCTATTAAGCCCAAATAGGTTTGTCATCTTGTCTAACTGCTACAGAGATTACAGCACTGGTCTTGAACCCCCAAATGTCTGCTTATGCTACATGACCGTGTAACCAATTCCATGCATTGACAACGTACTTTTTGGAAAAAAACTAATAATTTGTCCCTGGGTCCAAAAGTAACACTGACCTATAAGTCTATGTAGATGTTTTTTCATTTTTTTCATTCAATCATTATCTAACCCACTTATTCCTAGTCAGGGTCATGGGGGGGCTGGACCCCATCCCAGCATGCTTTGGGCGAGAAACAGGAATACACCCTGGACAGGTCGCCAATCCATCACAGGGAACATACACCATTCACTCACACACTCATACCTAGGGGCAATTTAGCCTAACGTGCATATCTTTGGACTGTGGGAGGAAACCAGAGTACCCAAAGGAAACCCACGTGGACACAGGGAGAACATGCAAACTCCACACAGAAAGGCCCCAGCCGGGATCAAACCTGTGACCCTCTTGCTATGTGGCAACAGTGCTTTTGTGTGACCTTATTCCATATATTAAATGTCCTGATCCCTCGCTGGTGGAACGACCTCCCAAGAGACTCAAAACCCACCTTTTCAGACTCCACTACCACTGAACACTGTCCATCTAGTCAATCTGTCGTCACCACTGTTTACTTGTTCTACACTATAAAAAAAACCAAAAAACACACTAACCTTTTCTTTCCCAGTGTTACAGGTATGATACGCAGACGCCTGCAATGATGTCTATTGCTGTATTACTGCACTGATCTTGTGCGCTAACTATGATTGTTCTTACCTTTTATTAATGCACATCTTGTAAGTCGCTCTGGATAAGAGCATCTGCTAAATGCTTCAAATGTAATGTAATGTAATGTAAATGAAAGCAAACATAACACGGTGATACCTGTGACACTTGACAGTGGAACTGAAGGGTATAAATACAGCTATAATGGAAAACCACAACAAGCCTTTTGTTTTATTCAAGTGAAGATTTACCCTGTGCTTGTAGTCATCAACGTGTGATGCCCCAGTTCACATTAAAACTGGCAACGTGCGGTGCCAGGGAAATACAGGCAAACATTTACAAAGTGTGTAAATCGCTTCCGGCGTGTGAACGAGAGAAACTGGGCGTGCACATTATCCGTGGCAGCTGTTCACTCAGAGTTCAGTCCGTACGGCAAACCTTCCCATTTCAGTTTCCTGCCAGAGCGTATCCATGACAACACAGCTTCCTGTCCGCACCAGCTCGGTCAGGGCTGCACTTCCTGTCATGGACACCCCCGGGGGGCACACGTGCACAACTGCTCCTGCACTTCCTGTTTTGACCAGTGCTGAAGGGAGTGGGTGTATGAACTTTTTTCCCCCCTGCAACTGATCCTGGATCAGAATCTAAATTCCACACTAAACCGTTAAAATTAAATTACGGGGCGGGCAAGCTAATCTCAGATCTGTCATCAAGGTCAGAAATGACCCAGAGCCAGAGCAGTGAGGGAGGGAGGAGGGAAGCACAGCGAACCACCTTCCTGTGTTATTTCCCTGCCTGTCACATTAAGACTAAACAACGGCTACAGACCGCGTCCTGTGTAGTCTCTCGGTCTGAGTTGCGCTTCCGGCGAAGGGTCGTCTGACGGCATCCGACACGGAATAAGACTTCTGCCCCGCTGCCTTTTGAACATATATCACTCTGTCCTTTTTCAGCAAATGTTCAGCAAATGTTTCAATGTTACATTCTGGTCAGAGGATCCACGAGAGCAAGGCACTGCTGAACTGGCCGTAACATCATTAAAGTGGGGGACGCAACATGCAGACGTCTTCTATCCATTATATTTGAGATTAGGATGATTACGCACGTGCGTTAATTAAGTGGGAATTGACTTCTTTAAGACATCGGCATTGAGTGTACGGCATATGTCTTTTATGAACTGCATATGAAAGCATTTGAAAGATTTGAAAGTGAAGTGAAGCTGTTAAGTGTGAGGCACTCTACGGAAGCCCGCACGCATGCAAGGCAAAAACTGGTCAATGGGGAGCCCAGTCTGCCTGCACAAGCTACACATGCAGCGTCCTCCCTCGACTCAATGTCTGTGCGAGCTTAACTGGTGGACTGCCGAGCGAAAGGAATCAGTGGTCTGACATCACATGCTCTGAAGAAGAGCGTGTGCTTGTCTGCGAGGTGGCAGAAATGAGCATGAGCACAAACAAATTGGGGGGACAAGCTCAAAAATAAAATAACACTTGCAGTTTTTCATATTATTTTGATGTCATAATATAATTTATGAGAGGTGTTCGTGCTCTCTGCACTACGGCCCTGTGAGACCCAGGGTCCACTTATACACGCCGTCGTCCTGCTTGGTTCTGAGCGCTCAAGGCCCAAGAGCTCTGCTCATACATGGCTGGGAAGCAAAATCAGAGCTAGCGCTATGGCGCAACAATTCAATGGGCTTAAAATTGACAATTGGGAATTTCAGATTTGGGAATAAAGAAAAAAATGGTGATGAAAAAAATATATATATTTTTCATAAAAAAGGGTTAACTTCTCCTGACGCTAATCTGACACACGGGTGGTCTCCCAGAGAACGTATCTCTCTCTCTCTCTCTCTCTTTTCACACTGAGCCCCGTCCCTCTCTTCTGTTGCCATGGCAGCTAATGGGATATAATTAATAAGGTCTACCGAAAGGGCGCGGGTGTGAAATTGTGTGAGAATGAGAGTCAGACGGCTTCTGGGGAACAAAGCGAGACCTTTTAAAAGCACGCTGTACGCACGCACGGTATGGGACTTTTTACACCACGTTAACATCCTTTGTAGAACTCCCCAGGGTTGTATTATCTTCACAGAGCAAAGGAAAATATATGACTTTTTAAACACACTGCACAAAAAGTTAAGATGATAAAAAAAGACAAGGAAACCGTGACATTTCCACAGTGAAATCGTCCCATTTGTAATTTCCAGTCAAGATGAGCCTCAGGGTAACACTGGAATGCGGGCCTGATGACTTCCTTCTCATTAGAACACCTTCAAAGATTTTCGGGGGTTTTTGCCCTGATCCAAACCTCACATTTTGAGTGTCAGATAGTGAGAGACAAAAAACGCATCTGAGGGGGGAGAGTTTGCAAGCGGCCAGCTATTTGGACAATTAGGTGTTCTAAAAGCCTCGAAACGCAGTTATTCCAAACCACTTTTTTTTTTTTTACTGTAGTCGGAGAGGAGTTGTGGTTCCCCCTAGTTCTGTGTGAAGATTGTTCTTAGGGACTTGTTTTTAGAGCGGTGGTGAAGCCCTAAGGACAAGCGGTTTCAATGGCGGAGGTAACCCCCACCTCATCGCTCAATAGTGCCTCCTCTGACTGCTAATAGATTGCAGAGTGAGAATATGCACAGGCTGGTTGTACTGTTCCAGAGTATTCACTGCAATATGGAATAAATAAATGAGAGAGTTACAGTATGAGACACAGGACACATGCAGATCCAGTGGAGTAAATTCTTTGAAATAATAGAAGAAGAAAAAAACCTTGCTGTGAGTACAATGCAGCTGTCCTCATTGTGAGAACATCAAGGCAGGGCTTACTGTCTGAGGCAATTTCAAGCCTGTACAACTAAAATAAAATATGCTGAAATAATGCCATAATCAGAGAACAAACATCCCTGTATTCAGATGACAAGCGGTAAGTACTTTGTTTGATTCTGGGGTTTTTTATTTTTTATCTCACATTCAGAAAAGAAGGATGCATTTTTATGTATGGCAGGCTGTTTAAATTCCAAGGCTCTTACATACACAGCATTAGCCTTTTGGGGTTGCCAGTTAGGATTGATTTTCGTCAGGAAAGCTTTGTGCTCCCTGACTGCGCCTGTTTGATAGCGCACTGTTTCAGGTGTTTCTTGTAAACGGCTCTTAATAAGATTAGGCCACGCAGAGCGGGGCCGGCTCCACAGTGTATTGTTAACATCAAACCGCTGTGTAATCCCTCTCTACGCACTTGATTACAAAAACACAATTCCCCTTTTCCACTGTAGAGCTGGAGCCAATGCTGCTGCATTGTACCCCTTTTTCCCTGTAGAGTTGGAACCAGATGTACTCGTTATGCCCCTTATTCGACTGCAGAACTCATTGCTGGAGTACTGGATGTGTAGCTGGTGAGTAAACTGATTGGTCGTGTAATGCGCGTGTAGCTGGTGACTCACTTGGAAACTCTGAGGCGTATCTGACATACCAGCTATTGTTACACAAGTGAGATGGTTTATTGAACAAGGTTAACGCCCATCGTCATTAGTATTATATGTATGCCTGTGTGTGTGTGTGTGTGTGTGTGTGTGTACATACTGTAAGTGTGTGGGGGGGGGTATGTGTGTGCGTGTGTAAGGTTACCCAGTCTTCATGGGTGTTTTTTTTTTTGAAACATTGAAAGGGGGTTGGAAACATCGGGTGAAAGGGTACACTAGTTGCCCAGCATGCATTGCTCTGCTGTGTGAACGATCCTCAGTGACCCACGCTGTAATCACCCATAGGATCAATGCAAGTTCAGACAAACATTCATCCAGATAGCAGCACGCAACACAAGCCAGGAGAAGGAGAGGGAGAAGGAGAGATGCTGAGATAAAGCCACTTATCACTTCTGAATGACATCACCGCTAAAACGATCCCACAGGCCCCGCCTTTCAAATGGCAGGAGAGCCACACTACAGGAGCACAGAAAGTGGCAGCAGCTGTATTCAAACAATACCGTTCCACAGTGTATGCATGCATGTGTGTGTGTGTGTGTGTGTGTGTGTGTGCATGTGTGCGCGTGTACACGTGTGTGAATGTGTGTGCATGTGTGTGTGTGTGTGTGTGTGTGTGTGTGTGTGTTCAGGTGTACATGTGTGTGAATGTGTGAGAGTGTGTGTGTGCATCTGTGTACATGTGTATGTGCATGAAAGTGTGTGCATGTGTATGTGTGTGTGTGTGCACGTGTGAATGTGTGTGCAATGTGTGTGTGTGCCTGCGCACGTGGGTGTGTATGAGTGAACTTGATGGGGGCGGAGGGGTCAAATGAGATGTAAAACCATGGGGACACAGGAAGCAGATGTGTGTGTGTCTGTGGCCCTGGTGCATGGGGTGGAGTCTTGATCAGTAACATGAGATGTAAAACCATGGGGACACAGGAAGGACAGGCCTCTTGGCCCTCGGTGGAGTTCCACATTACTGCTAATCCTCTTCCCAATAATCCATACGTGTCAGTCTGGGCCCCAGCTCAGGCCGTGAAGGGGCTCTCAGCTTCTCAAGGGTAAAGCGATGACCCTCGCTCATATCTGTTTCAATGTGGAAATGCCATCCCGGCCACGAGCTCCGTCATTGTGGAGTTTTACAGGTCACCATGGGACAAAGGGGACATACTGGGCACAGATGATCTGGAGTTTTGTGCAACATATGCAAAATATGTTTATGGAAAATCTTTTTTTTCCAGGAATAAGAATATAGATTTCTACCACAGCAAAGGCCAATAAAAATGCCATTTCATTTCAGTTCATGTTTGCAAGGACATAATCATAATAAATAAAACCACTTTTTTCAAATGTGTAAGTGTGTGTGTGTGTGTGTGTGTGTGTGTGTGTGTGTGTGTGTGTGTATGTGTGTATGTAGGGCAGGGGGGTAAGTTAACTTTGAGTTGCAAACACATTTTTATCATTTGTGTTCATAAAATATTGGGTAAAGCCTGTTACTGTCAAACCACCCCGTCGACAAAGCAAAACATTTCCCGAAAACAGCCAAGTAGCCTTTTATTACTGCAACAGCAATGCATACAATCCACATTAAAGCATTTGCAGACAGCTACATTCCATCTTGTCTCTTTCAAAAGCAGAATCCGAAAATCAATCAAGGCGAAAACAAAAAAAGTGGTCAGTCAAACTCGGTGGACGACTCGAAACACGTTCTCACTGAGAATCTGGAGCACGACAAACATAAACTTGTCATTTTGTAATTCTGAAGAGAAGCAATATCTATTCATAACAGCAGTCTACAGCTAGACAACCTCAAATCAAAGCCTGCACTGACACCATAAGCAAATCACCAAAAATAATTTATATGTACATTTCATTCCCAACCACTATTTTTGAAAGCCTGTCCATTTGCATGATGAAATTCCTGGACACCAAGCGCTGGGTCAGTTTCTGCGCCAGACTTTCATGGGTGAAGGTATATATTATTATTTTATTTTTTTGTTTGCTGACTTTGAAAAGGAGTGTATCACACGCTCAATCTCTCCAATAACGGCAATCCCCTGCTGTTCGGCTGGCCCTGCGCATATCCTGCGCAGTGTTGGTGACCTAGCAATTTTGTGCCCAGATTTAGAGACACTTACAGCATCCTAGAAATGCTAATACATAGAAGTTGCAAAACATTGATTTTCCCTTATATTTACTCAGATAAAATATTGAATTACATTACGGCCATTTAAATGAAATCTAAGGAGGCCTTTCTGATCTCTCCCTCTCTTCCCAAGGAATTTTAACTTGCATTCACCAATGTGCAAACAAAAACTACCGGTCTCTCTGTGTCTTTGCTCTGTCTCTTTCTCCTACACACACATGCACATACATACACACAAACACACACTCACGTACAATGAAGGTTTATGGAAGATTCTCAATTAAATGCACCAAATTCACCGAAATGCACCAAATTCTCAATCTCTCTCTCTTTCTTCGTATCTCCTTCTCTCTCTCCTAACTTGCTCTCTCTATAGCCCTCTTTCCCCCCCCTCTCCAAAAACAACAACACAAATGAATCCATGATAAGGACAGAGCAATGCCATAATTGCCTGCTCACTGTCCCTCAGGCTCTGGCACACTGCCACATACTGTGAAGCCAGTGGTGATGTGGGTCCCTCTCCCAGTAAGACTGTTCTTTTTTCATTATCTGCCTTTTATTTTCATTGTGGGCCGGATATTTCTAAAATATTCTTCTCTTAATTTGGTATCACTATTGTGTACAGTGTAGGAGAAAGTGCAGCCTTGTCACACACACACACACACACACACACACACACACACACACACAAACACGACAAAGATTCAAAAAAGCCAAAAGTCAGTTTCGGAAGGGTGATGGTTTTTCTTCCTGAACTGAAAGGTGCTGCTTTATGGGTTCAATTAGAGGCCATTGGGACCACATATACTGAAAATGTATGCATTCACTAGTGTAAATGCTTTGGATAAAAGTGTCTGCTAAATGGCATGTATTATATTACATTATTAAATAAATATTTTATAGGCTTTTATTCCATGCAGAGATTTTTTTCTCCCCATATTCATCCACATGAGGCAAAATTGTTGAGGTGTGGTTGGAGGTTATGGGCAAGGGGCTACAAATCATGACCTTTTGCCAATGTCGAGTGCACAGTGGGCACACTGCAATCTGTGACTGATATAATTATTTTAATTATAATAATTAATTATAATAATTAATAATTACCAGACAGCTGTATCATGCTAGCAAGCCAAACAAATCTCTGCTCATCATTTTGCCTACTGTCGCGGTAGAGTAAGCCGTCCTATCCGGACCGCGTCAAAGGTTTTGAGAAACACCCCATTTTTTTCCAGCTTTTTTTACTGGTTTAAATTTAAGCAAAGTTCAAGCAAAAGTGAATAAAAAATAATAATAATTCAAAGGTAAACTCGCCAGAGGTAAAAAATTTAGGTTACCAAAAACTGAAAAATAATGTACATTTCAGTTCAAGTTGAATAAAAAAAGGGCCCAGACTGAAAAATCATGTACATTTCCTCCTCCATGTTTGACAGTTGGTGTCACACACTGAGGAACCATCCTTTCGCCTACTCGACGGCCTACAAAAACCCTGCGTGATGAACCAAAGATTTTGAAATTTTGATTAATCAAACCTTCTTCCAGTCTTCAATAGTCCACTGGCGGTGCTTCATGGCAAGCCTCTTTTTCTTATTTTGACATCTTAGCAATGGCTTTCTGGCTTACTACCACTCGACCTGTCAAACCTGCAGCTCAAAGTTTTCTCTTCACAGTTGAAACTGAGACTTCCTTACTTTAACCAGTGTTAAGCTGAGCTTGAAGCTGTTCTCCTGTGAGCCGCCTATCACGCAAGCTGTTGACTCTCAGAAACTTGTCTTCTGATTTTGTTGTGGCTTTGGGTCTGCCAGACCTCTTCCTGTCAGAGTTTCCTCCAGTTTCCAAGTGCCTTTTGATGGTGTAGGAAACTACTCACTGTCAAAAAATGTACATTCTTTTTCAGTTTTTGGGTAACCTAAAATTTTTTTAAACCTCTGGCAGTTTACTGCTTACCTTTGTACCATTTCAGGTTATTCACTGGACTTGAACTGCTTAAATTTCAGTAAAAACTGGAAAATGGGGGTGTTCTAAAACTTTTGACTGGTAGTGTATGCCAAGACTGGTCTTGAATATTCCATAGGTACTCTGCTTTTTCCATTACAAAGGGCCTACTTCAACACCATGTCTGATGGCTGACATTTTTGCATAGCTAAAATGTTTTTTAAGCTCGCGACCATGCTCGTGGCCATTTTTTTTTTTTTTTGAAACGACGCAACAACAACGCCCCTATCCCTCGGCCTTCTGAGGGCTCTGGACCCCCCAAAAAAGAGTGGCAGCACAATGCAGCATGCAATTTGCTGAAATGACCTAAAAATATGAATCAACAACAACACCCATTCGATCTGGCAAAGAGAAACTGCTCGTTTAAATTCTCGGAGGAGTCCGGAGTGCAGGGACCGTTTGCTCTGCGTTTAGCGGCTCTGATCCCATTGTTGAGTTTTTTGGCTGTTAAAAACCACAGCCTATTTTCTGAATTTGAGTTTCCAGAGGATGTTTTGGTGAGAAGGACAGGGAACAAAGGAAAGCAGAGAAGCAGGGATTCTGCAAAAGGAAAACAGAGAGCGGATTTAAACGGGCCGATGTGTCTCCTTCACACAGAACCCCAAACCTTCGTCGCGATCTTCTTCTTTAAATATAGATGGCTCTTTCATAAATGTCTGCGCGATGTGGGACCCTGTTTACGCAACAGCATGAAATTTGAATGAAAGCCATCTCTACATGAACCGACTGAACCTGCAGATAAAAAATTTAAAAAACACGTTCACCCATCACGACGCCTGCTGTTACATTCTTAGCGCGTATTTAAACGTAAAGTGGAACATTTCATTAAACTAATGGACCCCCCTATCAAATATAATTTTACTTTAAATGAGTCATTTGCCCTACAAAGGAATGCTTTCATGAGCAAATGAATTCCACTTTAAATGAAGTATATGACAAACATGGCACGCTGTGGAGACAGAAGCATGGTGTGTATTGCCTCTGCATACAGGAAAATAACATCTTTCAGGGGCCTCCCGAGTGGCGTATCCAGCGGAGGCCCTGGTGTTCAGTGCGGTGAGGTGTTCTATGATCCAGAATCAAATCGCTACTAGGAGTCCCGTGGGGTGAGGTATAACTGGCCACAGTGCCACCCAGGAAATTAGGGTCTGTAGGGTACTGGCCCATAGCTCAATAGCGCCTCCTCTGGCCAGTAGGACAACCTGCAATCTGACTGCACCAGATGCCCAGTCCTCCAGTGCTGTACGTACTGCAGAGTGAAAAGCAAAGGATGCATGGGAATATCCCGAGCTGAAAAAATATGGCCATTCAGTCACAAAGATGTTGAATATAACTCAGTGTGTAATAGATAATGAAGTGCTGAAGCTCTGTGGGTAAAATGAACCTCCCTCCATTTGCACATTTAGTTTTTGTGCTTTTTAAGACAAAAAGATCCAGTGCTGGCTAGAAGGCTGGCTGCGTTCCTACAAAATGACTAATTCTTCTTTAAAAATTCTTTATTTCTTAAAAAAACAAAACATTTTTACAATTTTTTAAGCATTCAAAA